>OZ010576.1:102406800-102514300 GCA_963932145.1 Acanthosepion lycidas | reverse complement strand
CTTACAAGAGACATATATACGTAGGTAAATATCTAGATTGATAGATTACAGCAGACTTAGCTACATATATAGTTTTTATCAGTCATGTAGATAGATATCTTTCATTAAAGATATGTTGATCGATAGATAATAATCGAGATAGATTACAATAAACTTAGATTACAATAGCCTTAGATAGATAGATAGATAGATTACACAAACTTCCGTATGTAGATAGATAAAAAAGATAACAGACTTAGATATGTAAATTGCAACAGACTTAGATAAACAGATTACAACAGACTTAAATATGTAGAATTCAAAATTGCAAAAATAATAAAAATAATATATATATATATATATATATATATATATATATGCAAAATCACCTGCTTAATAATAAATTTATTTTTCTTAAGCTCCGATTCATTCCTTTCGTTTGTGCCTCTACATACCAAAAGTTGGTATGCTGAATGTGCAGCGAAAAACAAAAGAAAAAAGAAAAGAGCCCAATGAACGACAAAATAATAGTAAATTAAAACAAACACACACACATTAGGGAAACTAACATAATCTAATAAATACTCAAAAGTCTAGAGTAGAAATTACAAAAAATGTTTAGAAATAAACGGGAACCCAATTCAAGACAGTCGAAGCGATAACACCTCTTTTATAGTCACAATCAGTTTCACGCGATAACTCGATCTGTAGACTGTTTACTTAATATCAATTAATCCTTTGAAATTAGTAATAACAGAGAAGTTTGTGTCGACTGCCATGAATTATATATATATATATATATATATATATATATATATATATATATATATATATATATATAGTCTATTTTGGCAATATTTTTTTTATTTTTATATGCTTAATTATAAACGAGGAGCAATTTGACTATAATTTTTAGTTTTATTTTCTGTTATTTTTAAGATCCGTGTTTATGCAAAGAGTTCAAATAATTTTTGAAATCCGGGGTGGTATTTGTAACCTACAGTAAAATTTCTCATGTATGGGACTCAAAAGCAAGTTTGTTTATTTCCTCACTATATATATATATATTTACAATTCAAAAGATTTTGTTTAATGATTTTTGGTGGTAGCTGCAGCATCCTATGTGGATGATTTCTTTTCCGCCAGTAGGACTAGAACCACGAAAAAAGAAGAATATATATTCGTTTCGGAGCAAACATTAAAGAGTCTACCGAAAATTATGGGATGGTCCTTCCATGAACATTCTATACAAGACTCGTGTCAATGTTGATGAAGAAATCTTACATGGACAATAGAGTCAATGCTTTAGTTGTGGCCAAACCTGGGTTCAAACTTAAACCCAACCGAGAAATTGTGCAGAGATCTTTCGACGAATCTTTGAAGATTTAAGTACAGAGGGATCCCCGAGCGAATAATCAATGTGCAAAAAGCCCAGAACGAATCTTTGTGGAACATGGCGATGATGTGAGAGAATTGGTAATAGTCTTAACATTAAGATATAAGGGTGAATAATTCTAAATATGAATTTGTGATCAAATTGCAAATAATATTTAAATTAAATCCATTATTTCTCCATATTTTACTCCATGTTTTTGTACGTTAATTTTCGTCAGAAAAATTCCTTTAATGGAACTATTTTTAAAAATGAAAAACAAAAACAATTGCTAGGATTTGAATATTTCCTGCTTAATTCACTCTGTTCTTAGAATTGATTCCTTTATTTAATCTACTGCGGTAGGCTGATCTCGTTCTGCTGAGCAGGACATCTCGACTATTTCTTATTTAATACTGCTCCTTTATTGGATGTCCCGTTTCCATCGATTCCAAATTCACACTACATGGCCTAGGGATTCAAATCAAAATTACTCGGTCATAGTTTTAATAAACTAACTTTTTGACCCACTATTTAAGCCCGAAATGATTAATCCTCCTGAAACAGAAATATAGAGAGACATATAGAGAAACAGTGCGTATATAATGATCAACAGCAAATGTAGACTATATGTTTCAGACCCCAAGTACCGTTCAAAAAATCCCGAATCCTTGCACATAGCCCATATATAGGCATCTGGGGTCTATTGGAATTGAGGAAGGGATAACATTGTTTTTTTACGGCTTTTCAACCCTTTACAGGCTATTTTAAGCCGGAAATCAATTAAGGTTGTCAGATTTTTTTCTTTATCGTTGCAATATTGCGTTATCATGTTTTGTTTTTTTGTGTGATAGCAATGACTTTTCCAGAGAAAGGTCTACTATTTAACCCATAGCTGAGGGGAAAGAGAGAACAGTCTCTTCTTAGTTCTTTTCGTTCGACCTAATGTAGAATTTTTAAAAACTAAAAAAATAGCATCATCGTATTTTTTATTTTTTTTTACTTGAATTGTTTATTTCTATTTTGTTCATCTATTGTTTACCTTTTATTTATTAATTATATTTTACTCTTGTATAATTTCTTTAGGTCTAAACAATCCAATCTGAAAAAAAATTCCCATTGAAAATTAAGGGATATTATTTAGTGTTTTTTTGTCATTGTAGGTTTAGCATTTCGCTACAACTTTTTCATCAATGTCGATTTTCGTGCAGAAAGCGGATCACAGCTTCATACATATTTTCAGAAAACCTTAACTTCTCATTGGACAATAAATATTAAAATTATCTCGTGTATCTTCACGTACATTGTTCCCAATCAGCAAAACAAAACACATCAGGCTCCAGACTGAGTTTTGTAAGACGCTTTCCAAATGGTTAACAAATATTAAAAATACAATTTTCCTGTTCCCACTACGTCCGAATAACATCAACCTAGTTTTTGACCTGACGAAAAAACAATGCTTCTTGGAGCCTGTTACGTGATTAAAAAACATATAAATTGAATGTACGAGCGAACACAGTCAGTGAGAATTTACGACGACTAGCATTTGCTAAACGTGTTCACAACGCTTGTATCATTACTGCAGCGAAGTACAAAGTTAGAATCTCAAGTTCCCTAACATGAAATAACTTCACAGTAATTCAAGCTAAAATTTCAACTAAACAACTCACTCACCAACTTCATCTGGAACTTACTAAAAACTATTCAGTCAGGCTATTGAATCTTACGAAACTTAGTTACAAAAATTACGAACAATACATTCAACTACGAGCAAGGAAAACAAATTAGACATTAAGGAACATTCACTTCTCCAACTTCTTTAAAGCTAAAAGTTTATCAACATATTTTCAGCTTTACAGGATTCTTTAAACTCTCTTTCAGTGAACATTTTGAGCGACAAGTAAATTCGACATTTTGTGTTCTTTCTCTTGTTTGCTTTTTGTTTGCTTACACATTCGTAAAGTAAAAAGTGTGAAGGTTGATTTACGCCGTCAATACCGCTAAATAGGTAACGTAATAAAAATTTGGTTTCGTTTCAAAAGATTAAATACTAACCTGAATCTAACGAATGTTTAAAAAATTTACAATCGAAGAAAGTATGAATAAAATAAATAGATAAAGCAAAAATAATAAATTAAATAAGAATAAATAAAAATAACTAAGTAAAGTAAATAAATAGATCATTAAAAAGTGAACTATGTAAAGGACGGTGCTGTAACCTAAAACATTAGCCCCAAACAAGGATAAAACTGGAAAATAACGTTTGATCTTTTCCTATATATCGGACATGCGCAGAGAGTAATGTTCTCTTCCAATGTGTCATTCAAACAAGTCAATGTTCGCGGTAATACAGGTTGAGAATCTTTTATCAGAAATTATTGGGTTTCGGTTTTCAGATTTTTTTCGAATTTTGTTATATAGGCGATTTAATTTTTGTATAGTATCTATAAAATGTGATCGATTGCAAATGGAGCCCAAGCATAAACCTGGTACCTCTTTACATTTCATAACACAGCTTACACATATACCCTGAAGGCTTATATATCCTGAAAGTAGTTTTATATAAAATTTTATAATTGTTATGTACATACAGATACAGGTAATGACGCTAGTCACATAATGCTAACACGGATATTTAAGTTCTAAAATTAAGATTTCATGTAAAAATATTGCTTTGTACTTTCTGTACGTGTACAAAAACAGTGTCAGTACTTACCAAAAATATATAAATGCAACACTACTTCTGCATTATACCCATCAGGTGTCAGAAACTGGAAGAAGAGTGTACATGATCGATCACATCAATGTAAGTGTGAGAAGCAAAATTTGGTCAGCTATCACTCTGTAACTACGATGTTGTGTTTTGATTAAAATGTTACAATATAGACCAGTACAGTATTTGCATAAAGAGAAATGGATTCTGATTACAGGTAAATGTAATGAAAACTGAAGAAAAAATTGTAACACTGCAATAATCATGCGATGGGAAACCATGTTGCTTTCTGAAATTTTTCATATGTGGCAAGTCAAGTCAACATCTGAAAATCTTTCGGATTTTAGAGGTTTTCGAATTTTGGAATTTCGGATAAATGATACTCAGCCTGTATCATATTTCGCTGTAACTGTTAGTTCATTTTCCTTTTGATTTTACGAAATTATCTTTCCAAGTCTATGGTCAATCGCTATCTATCCGCCATATCTTCGTGATATTCACTTCTGAATTCTTTCCCTCGTCTTCATATCACATCCATCATTCAGTAACCCTCGATCTTGAATTGCTATTGGCTATATATTGGGTGATTCCATATATCAAATATACCGTAAAAATGTCTGTAATTGCCTCAAAAAGTGTATCCAATGTGTGCTTCTATATTTTTTCTGTGCACTTGTAACTAATGAATACTTTTGTTTGATTGATCAAGAGATACCAATATAGTCTTTGTAAGCTCCATCAGCCAAGTACTTGTATTTGTATACTTTTCAATTGAGTAGACTCTGACTTGGCCAACAAAGTGACTTTTCTGTAATGATAGGTTAACATCCGAATCGAGCAGAAGGAACAATCGATAGATAAACATTCTCTTTAGCCCATGCCATTAAACCACAAAGCAAGTATTCACATCACTGATCATAGTTGATTTATCTTTCTCTCTTTGTTAGTCATCAATAGACGATGTGTACGACCAAATTGACAATAAAAAAGAAAGACAACGGAATCGAAAGCATTTTTAAGACAACGACACAAAAATAGATATCAAATAACAGTTAATTAACTCTGCTGAAAAAAGCGGGTACTTTTTATACCTTTTTTTTGTTAAAGAAATGAATAAGTGATTAAACTAATTTGGTTTTATAGGTTCGTTCTTTATATTCTGCCTTGTTTGGTTTCGATTTTCATTGAAGACCAATTATCATCCAGGATCGGATTTACACATTCGGATCAGGAAAGCGTGAAATTTACAAGCAATCAACCGTAAAAAATGAATATATTTGACAGATAATCTTTAAAGTGTCTATTCTTAATTTTCTGCTAGTTTTTCCATCTTTTTCTGCACAATTTTGCTTTTCCATCATTCTAACTAAAAGAAATAAATAAATAAAACCACTCTAACATAAAATAAAAAGATGTATAGAAAGATGTAAAAAATATTGGAGTACATATGTTTAAACCTGTGAGGTAGGGAGAAAAAAATCACTAGTTTGTACAAACGGTATACCTATTAAAAAATCAATGTACTATTTTGCACGTCCGGTAAAATAGACAAACATGCTTTTAAGCTCATTTAACTGGTCTCGGTAAAATAAATCCCAGACTATTTTATCGGTAAATATTTTTATTATTATGAAGGCAGGTAATAATAGGACACAATTTAACACAGAATTTTATTTATTTTCAATATCAATTGTTAAAGCAATTTAAAATATTTTCTACCATTAGTTAAAATCATTTATTCATCATCAATTACTAAAAGGGATATAGAAGTATCTAAATATTTTAAGCACATTAGGCATAACAGTCTCTCCAAATACAAAATTTGCCAATACACTTCAGATGCACCCAATGGAGACAACAGTCACAGACTACAAAATCTATGTTGTTTATGTCCTGCCTATACAGGTCACACAACTACAGCACTGACGGTCTCAATGCCCCATAAAAATGTTTGAGTTATAGTAATTGTTCTGTTGTCCTTTTTCCACAACTGCAGAGTGGATTGGTAATTTTTCAGTTTTCCATCTAGTTCAGCAAATGAACATAAATATCTCCAACAGAGTTCCATGGCTATATTGAATGAATACACACACACACACACATATAATTAAACCTAAAGTGCCAAATAAACCTACCAAGGTTTCATCTACGCTGATCGTCAGGGAATACTGGCTGGTTTATCTGGCTCTTTAGGTTTAATTAGGTTTGCTCTACTTAGCGTATTGAGCACTTTACCTAGTTATTTTACTTACACGTATCGGGATTTTTTTCTTTGGACTCTGAACTTGGATGCTAGACGATTGTCTTCGGCTGACGTACATGTCCTCTATTCTTTCTTTATATGTACCTTTTTTTCCCTCTTGGGTATTGGTCTGTTTATTTACATATCAAAGTACCCAGGGTTTTCCGGGCGAGTATAATTTCTTATATTTATAAGATTGTTACTATATATATATATATATATATATATATATGTTCTTTGTTCTAAAACGCTATATTTATCGGCAAAATAGCCTTGATGTCTATTTTATTGGGACGGGCAAAATAACCTGTTCAGTTAAAAAAAGTAAATGTGAGTATTTTCTTTATTTGTTCATCCAGAACAAAGTCTGTTCGAAAATGTTTTAATCTAAGATTTCGTAACGTCCTATACTAAAACTGGCCAGTTTATGACAGAAGGTAAGTAAACCAAGCAAAGCAACATAAAATAAAATCCGAAATGCTAACAGAACAATCTACCAGGTTCCAATTATGGGATGAATACTGTACTAAAGGAAAGTAAGCAATCATCGGCAATCTCGGAGTTGTTCTGTGTGCCATTTCACTTCAGGACGTTGGCGATCATGGCTCTCCACATTTTTCCTTTGTAGCTCTTATTGATGTTTGTCTTTTTAGATCATTCCCAGTCCATGTTCTGCCATTTATTTTACAAAAGTATTATCTTCAAGATGTTTTGTGGGTATCAAATTCTCCGAGCCCTCTTTCCTCATTATACGTTCTCTAAATTTAAATTGACTTTTCATGATACTGACTATATGTGTCTCGTGTTTGTATTTTCCTTAAAACTTCCTCATTGCTCACATGTTCAATCCATGCTCGTTTCAACATTTTTCTGTGCAACCACATTACTATTACCACAGGTCTTCTATTCATATGTGGCATTCAGCACCCAATTTCATATAAGAGGATTGATACCACGTAACAGGTAATCGCTATTTTCTTTGTTTCTGGCGAAATTTTCCTATTTCTTAATATGTTGTTTATCACGTGGAACGCATATTTCGTTATTCAAAGGAATCTTCAGATTTCTCTGTCACTTTTTTCCTTCATCATTTAAAACCCTTTCCAGATATTTAAATTTCTGTATTTGGTTTTATTTTGATATCACCAATTCGTAACAATAAACTCTATGCGGCAATAAGGCTTCTGATCGGCAGGTTTTGAGGAGCGTAAAAGCACCTCTTAATTGCTGTTGTTCCAAGATCCATCCTCATCCGGGGGTGGTAGCACCTGTTACGGTCCCAGCTATGGGCAAATAGTTAACCCCAAAACTGTGGGCAAAACACTATGAAAGTATAAAAATAGATTTTATTGTAAAAATACCATTAAGAAAAATATTACCAGCAATACATTTTGGGGAAAAAATATTACCAGCAATACATCTGACTCTCTACAAAAACCCTCCTTACAATAATACGTCAACAAAACCTTATCTACAAACTGATTTCTTACAAAGGATTGTGGGGGATTTACTGACATTATAGCAGCAGAAATTAGACTTGTGTTCACGAAATAATACTATTCTTGACAGGAAATAAAACGTACACAAATAACAAGAAAAACATAGTAAATTGTGTGTTAATTTCATACCATTTATTTACATTTTTTGTGTGTACTGGTGTGAGTATTTATTAGGTTACAATTGTTTTATTGTACATATGATAAAGACGATAAAATCTCCGTGTTATTACACGCCATATCACAGAGTGAAGTCGGACACGTGTTGCCCGTAAGAGATTAAATTTAACGTCTTTTGGCGGGTTGTCCGTATTTCCGGCAAGATCATTTTTTGTTGCATGCTGGGAGTATTTTTATTACTTTTAATTTTCATTTAATTCATTTTATAGAACGTTTTTACGTTACCGTTTTATTTTACTTTATTTTATAATTTTCATTATTATTATTATTGTTATTATTTTATATTTATTCATCAAAATAATATTATTCCTACAGAATACATATTGTATTCCTATGAACCTGTCTTAAAAATCTTAAATAACCCATTGTAGTGTTGACATGCCATAAAGCAAAAGCCATAAACAAGCCAATTCGTATGTCACATCTTGGACTCTTCTTATGGCTGACCACCAAAAAATTATATTTTAAATTGATGGTTTATCCTTTTTTCCTGCGTTCCCACTGTTTTTTTTTCTGCGTCTGCCATCAGCACGTTGTCATTGGTATATCTTATGTTTCAAAGACGCTGTCCATTACTGATAAATTCTGGTAGTGTTTATAGTTTTCTTACGACTCCCTTGTTGTAGAGGTTAAGCAAATCCAGTGAAAATACTTTAAACCGTCTCTAATTTTGTGTACTTAATTCATTTTCTATCTGCATACAGGCTTTTTTTTTTACTCCCAGTAACGCAAGAATTATTGAAATTTTCATACGACGATATAAATGTGA
Source organism: Acanthosepion lycidas (assembly GCA_963932145.1). Lineage (NCBI taxonomy): Eukaryota > Metazoa > Mollusca > Cephalopoda > Sepiida > Sepiidae > Acanthosepion > Acanthosepion lycidas. The sequence goes on along the minus strand of OZ010576.1, from coordinate 102,505,549 downwards.
AATAGTAAAGGACGAACCGAGTAAACACAGAATCGCAGTAATGGACCGATCTCACAAGTTATAAATACGAAGCAGATGCTTGAAAAATTCAATTAATTGCCAAATTCAATTCAGCTACCCCAGAGCTGATATCAGTAGTATTATAGCAATTTCTATCATAAGTGAATGTAACACACTTCCGAACTTGTAATATACAAAGCATAGTCAATACTATAAAACCTCTTTGGTACAACAATTGTTAGAAATGTAGTCAGTCCATACTGGGCGCCCCACAATATGCTCTTATGCCAGCTTAAGCTTAAGTAAATAATATTTTGGCTATATCGACTTGAAAAATTGGTAACCAAAATGCTTCTGCAGACGGTAATTATCGTAGTGATTTCGAAACTCTCTGTATTCTTCATAGGATGAGACGACACAGCGCCACAGGAAGATTTCTGAACTTGGGTGATTATTACTCTTTGTAACATTGTTTTATTTCTTTAAGTGATTCTTGTAACTTTTTTATTTTTTTTTTTTACAATTTTGTTATCCATTCACTTAAATTCTTTAAGTCGGTTACTCGTTGCTTCTCATGCTTTACATGTTTTCATCATGTCTTATGTGAGTTCGAATCCCTAAGCGCTCTCTCTTCATAATGTGCACCAGAAATTCCATTTTTTTTTCCTGATATCAGTTTCGTTGTAGTTCCTATTTTCCATAATACATCCTCGTTCGTTAGATTCTCCGTCCATGTTGTTCTTAGATATTTTTTCTGTAGAAAAGCATTTATCGTTTCAGGTTCCTTCTTCATACGTCGAACATTGATTCTATAAAGGATGTTAGATATTACATCGTAGTTCAGCACGTTTTCTAGGATATTTTCCCATCTCTTAATACTTTGCTTACTTTCTCGAAGGCATATTTTTCTATTCCTGTATGCTTTCGAATTTTCAGCCCATATTTTAGCGGGATAACAGTTGTATGTTGCGGAAGAGTTCACTATGATTCATCTAATTAAGAATATCTGGTTATAAAGCCTCCTTACAGCGAAAGGCGTCTGTATAGACTTCAAAGTGTCTATTTTTTTTAAATGTTTTCTTCAAGGCTGGCACTGCCCAAAACTTACTTTCAGTCTTTGATAGAGTTCAAAAGCGTTTACGCGGTCTTGTGAGTGATGCATTATTTTCAACGCCAGCCCCTTTCCCACGGGCACATCGTTGCAAGACCCTCGCTATTCTTTCGCTAATTTCATTTTCCCCAAATCGCAAGACCGTCGCTATTCCCTTTTCTTGTTCTTGTAACGGTATTCACCCGAGGTGGGGTGAGCCGGCTCCAATATTGGAGTTTCATGGGAATTTGGAATGCACAAGCGGTCCCCAATCTGCGTGTATAGCACATGAGATTTAATTATAGTGATGAAGGTTTCGTGCAGGACCATCCACACTTTTTGAAGGGCCGATTACAGAGACCTGGTGCACTACGTGCCACAAGGTCCCCAAACGACCCTCCGCAAGTCTTGAATTCAGAGTTGTCCTTCTTTTTTCCACGGCTATAGAACCCAGTCTGTCCTGCTATTTACCCATAACTGGAGGGGGAAGAAGAGAATTCACACCTTTCCCAAGGGTATTAGCACGTAAGTGAATGTAATGGATTCGAATGGAATTCGAACTCGGCTCTCCGATTCCTCAATACAAGCCGCTATCCATTATTCAACCGTGCCTCGCTATTCTTTTCGCTTATTACATTTTTCATTTTCCCCAAATGTTCGGACTAGCTGTATTCCTTATATCCACCAATTCTGACGTTTACGTATTCCATTAGTAAGGAGGAAGTATCACTCACACAGCTTTTTTCCCCCGAGAACCACTATTTTGTGGAATGGACCGGAAACGGGGCTTTTCCGATCATTAAAATTACCCACTTCTAGTCGTGGAACAACGTTTATCATCATATCTGCATATCCCCATAATATAAATTCAGTCCCTCTTCATAATGGCATCTAACAATCTCAATTAGTAACATTATATATTAGGGTGGTAATTGAGCCTTGTATCGGGAGGATATGAAAATTTAGTAAAAAAACTTAAATTTATCCATGAAAAAACTAAAACATTTTCTCTCTCTCATACACATAAACACTACATACATACATTTCAGCGATCTTTCAATACAGTTTCATGTTTTTTTAATTCTATATTTGTTTAATTTACAATGCGTTCTCTTCTCCTGGAAACGAAGATTTCGATATCAGGGTATCAGATGTATTCTACGAAGTCGAGAGATCTGTGACTCTTCTATCAAATATCGATCCAGGCTCGACCTGCATCCGAGAACTTACAAGTAAAAATCTATAGCAAATATCGAACTCAGTCCAACCATTGTTGTGGTGAACATTGATTTTCCTATTGTGAAAGTCAAAGGCGAAAGTTCCAAGGAAATAAGTAAGAATAGAATCCATTGACAAGCAGTAAAACAAAGAAATCGAATGAATACTCAAGATGATTGTTTCACAGGAGATGCTTCTCGCAAGGAATATTTGTATATTCTTATACAAACCTCTAATCAGCTGTTGGACACAAGAGATTTATCGATCTAAAACTCATTATATATATATATGGGTGGGGGGCATCTTTATGTTTTGTAAGAAGAATAGATCACTCGAGGGATTAAATTATTTCACTGTAAGTCTCTAACTTTTTTTTTATTTAAGGCAGAAACGAATGATCATCTATAAACAAAACTGAAATACCAGAATATAATTTTAATTCAATCCACTTCTAAAATAATATGATCCATTACTTGCAAGAAAACACATTAGAAATGATCTCGCTCTCTCGCTTTGCCCTGAAGATCCGTTTAAGTGAAACCGAGGTAGGTTTTCCTGGTTCCTTAGGATTATCTTATATTTTGCTCTACTTAGTGTATTGAGCACTTTACGTAGTTGTCTTTTTACTCGTTTTGGGATTTTTGTTTTCTTTGGACTTGGAGCTTAAACACCGGACGATTATTTTCGCCTTGTTTTAATGTTCTGAGTTGTTTCTTTTTTTTATTCCCCATTTTTCCTCGGGTACCGTTTTGTTCTACTGCAAGTTGAGCTACCGAGGTTTTTCCAAAAGAGTACCACTATTTATATATATATATATATATGACTGATGGAAAATCAGTCGGGTTTCCATCCCAGCTTGAAACAATCGGACGTCTAGCCACACTGAGGAGCTGTGATACAGTGAAACAGTAAATGGATGACGACACATGCTCCCGAAAATCCAGTTGAGTTCCTAAGTGAAAAGTGTTTTAAAAAACAGCGGCTCCTACTGCTATTAAGCATTACGTAAATTGAATTGAGTTCTCCGAGCCACTAGCGTATTTCGTATAGAGAAAAACGTTAAAAATTTCCTTACTTTCTGCCGTGCGACGATGGCCTAGTGGTAATATTGATGTCAAATCAGTCGGGTTTAGATCCCGGCTTTGACGCAATAGGACGTCTAGCCACACTGAGGAGCTGTGATACAACAAAACAGTCTGTTTGTGGATGACACCATATATATATATATATATATATATATATATATATAAAGATACACATATAGTAAGAATAAAAGCTAAAGTTCAATATGGACTAAAATCTTAAAATATGCTAAAACATTATGATATAAAATAAACTAAGGGATCAATGCTAAATTAGACAGAAACTAATTATAATATAATAATGTAATCAACACCAAAATCCACTACTCGGAGTTTCATGTAGCAGCAATCACCAGGCGACTGACTCTGAATGAATGATTTTGGTATTGTTAATATCATTATATACAGGGTGCGATTGGTAATTTTTCTCCACTTTATATTTTAATTTCACGCATGCGCGTTTTTTTTTTTTTTTTTTTTTATTTTGGAAGGTCAGCTATGCACCGTCTATGAGAAAAAAGAACATCATGACGCAATTTACTCCGCCAGAAATTTGGAAACGGCATACTGTTCTGCTTAACATTCGCGCCAGAATTTCCAATACGAACATTTCAGAATGGTTGTAAACCAGTGGACAGTGCAGAAGATTCAGAAAGAGATGGATAATATATCCAGTCAACATCATGGTGTTTGGAGTGATCAATAGTGATGTCGACGTATGCCTTCATTCATCTTCCCACAGGGCCTTAGACTCAATATGGACGCCTATATCAAATGACTTGAGAAGGTCAAGAGGGTTGCTGCTGGAACATCATGTGTCTGGCAACAGGACACTGTACCATGCAACACAAGCAGGAGAACAAAGTCATGATGGACAAACAATTTCTTTGACTCAATCACTGCTTACATCTGGCCAACCCCAGACTACAAAACCATTGATTATTATGTGTGGGGCTCAGTTGGTAGAGAGACCAACAAAACTCCTTGTGACAGTAAAGTTGACCTGAAGGCAAGGATTATGACAGTATTCAACAATGTAAACAAGGAGACCGATCAGAAGAGTTACAGGAGATTCTGAACTCGTCTGGAGGCCGTGGCTGAAGCCTATGGCGATTTTATTAAATGAGTGAACTCTTTAGTATTCCAAAAAAATTTTATGTCAGTTTGGTAAATATATCTGTGACAATGAAATATCACTGTTATTTTCATTTTTGCGTAATTAAGACGGCAATTTATCCGTCGCACCCTGCGTATGTATATATATATATATATATATATATATATATATATATATATATATATATATATATATATCAAATAGAAACAAAAATCAACCTAACACCAATAATGAGATTTCCCAACTAGCGCATAAATAATTAAATCAAACTTTGTAAAAAGAAATAAGGAAAAATGAGGAAAATAATTTCTGCAAACCTTCTGAAGTGTGAACGAAAAGATTCATCAATGAAAATCTGAAGTTGAGATACTGAATATATTATCAATCAGCTAGGTGAACAGTTTTATTCATATTAAAATTATTTTGTGTTTGTAAAAACAATCCGCTAGATTTGGTTGACTCATTCTGTCGAGTGAAGATGGCTAACTCGTAGAAGTCTCTGACTGACACCAAATCAGTTTGGTTTCCATCCGAGCTCGAGGCGTTCGGTTGTCTAGTCGCATTGTGGAGCTGTGATACAGCGAAACACTACAGTCTGCGAATGGTAGGCACACACACACACATACATTTATTATATATATATATATATATATATATATATATATATATATATATATATATATATATAAATTTACTTAGAAAACAGATAATCTTAATGCTCCATTGATCATGTTTCATTTCCAAGGATAAAAAATCGTTTTAAATTTACGTATTAATTTATACACTTTTGATGGGTAGTTTTAAGTTGAAGTAAGATGATAGAAAGAGAGGGAGGTGGAGCATGAAGGATATAGTCCAAATTAGAGAGGGAAAGGAGAGATAGGAATAATTTTAAATCTATTTTTATTAAGATACTTAAAAGTAACGAATGGAGGTAAGGACCAGGCATTGACCTAGTTAATAAGTCATCTCACAGGAAACGAGACAAAGGGAAGTAAAGATATAAGAAAGCAAATATGGAAACAAGGATGTGAGAAAAAAGTGGGGAAAGAAGAAAAGGAAGAATAAATTAACATATTTGGGAATACTGAGGTTAATTTGAAAAAAAAAAACACAGATTAATATATTTGGCAGTTAACGTTTGACATTAAATTAAACATTAAAATATTATTAACAAAATAAATTAGGAAAATATAAGGTGAATATAACAATAAATATTTATATTATTAACATTATTAATATTATGAATAAGAATTAAGGAGTAAAAATATTTTGTTTTTTGGGTTTTTTTTTTTTCGTATTCTCTTTGTTGATAGATCGTCGCTTCGTACACCACGTTTTCTGTCATACATGCTCCTTCCACTGGGCATTCAGTTTTTACCCTGCAGTTACAGGTAAAAGTATTTTTTTAATTGATTATCATGAAATTGTCTAATAATATTATTATTGTAGGAATTTATAATATTCTCTACATTGTTCACACATGAGTAACTAATTTTCAAGTTCATTTTATTAAAAACATTTTCAGTGTCTTGTTTTTGCTAAAGTGTTTATTTATTAAATACTTAAGTAATTCCCTATATTAATGTTGGATAATTTACAGAATGGAGGGTTGCACCACACACACATATATATAAACATATTCTTACATTTGTAGTGCAACTTAAAGTTTCATGGTTTCCAAAATCGTCAGCCACATATCTCGTTATTTTATATTCACACTTATATATATATATATATATATATATATATATATATATATATATATATATATATACATCAATTCCACTAATGTTGCATTTGGCGATAAGATCATCATTTTACACCCTATCATCAAAATACACCCACAGATCGCGCGAAAACAACTTTTGTGGAAGACATACAGCTGATTGATATGGGACTTATATGGGGTCCGTGATTCTGAGCCGTAGAACAATGTGGTCAGTTTGTAATTAAACATCTATTACTGAAGAAGAAAGTTGAAACTTATAAAAGAAGTAGTTTTCTAAATTTTACAAATGGTAAATCTGAGACATTTTGAAGAAATTAAAATTATTTTTTCAGACAATAACGTATCGTTCATCTGCAAATAAGATAAGAAATAAATGTCCATATAGATCGTGCCATCTAACCATCCATATTCGATGCAATGGTAAGAGCAATTCCAAAGCGAAGGTTAATGAAGCCGTATTACATTGTCTCTAGAACTGGATTATTTTGAAATGACGACAGGTCAACAAAACCCCACTTGAAACAAGAGAAAGTATTCTTGCCCAATCAAACACATTTTAAATATTTTATACGAACAAGTTCTTTCTTGGAACGAAATGTAACACTCCACAATTTTCTTTTTTTTTTCGACATTCATTTTCTCACAATTATACAAACGCATTGGTGTGAGGTAATGTTTAACGAGCCTATTTTGGTTGACTATTAACAATGAATTAGACTCTGAAATTATTTGCTAATAGAATGATTATTAACAATCCAGTTTCTAAATAATTCTCATAGAATTAGTTTACATGAATAGACAAGAACTGTAACTCTGGGCTGGTTTAGGATTTCCTTTCCAGTGTCATGTTTTTTCAGGACATTGATGATAATGCGTTCATACCGTTTTCTTTTCTGTGAATTACAATGTCTATTTCGGAAAGAAACTGAAATGATTTCTCGCTGTCTACTCGTTATTTTGAATTCAGAGTAGTTCCTCTAAACTGTCAACTAAAGCTGGAGAGTTCAGTCTTCCCTGCTATTTAACTCCTGAAGAAAAGTTAGATTTTTGTCTTTCTGCGAAAGTGAACACAACAGACTAAGCCGGAATTTGAACTCGGCACGACGACTCCACCTCCGGCGCTGATAACCTTTACACCCATATTTCAGGTTTAGATTACCCTAAGCAATTATGGAAAACGATACTTGCTTTATCTTGAGTGTATATTATTTTAAATCTCACAATCGATTTTCAGTACGTATCTAACAGAGAAACGTTACTAGTTCACAAATTCTTACATGTCTGGCGAGGATCCTAATTCGGAAACTTCTATAGGATTACAGCAATGAGGAAATAAAATTATCAGTTAATTTAATCGTTTTCTAGATTACGTCCTGCACATGTACATACATCAATGCGAAGAGATGGGTACCAATCATTTAAGCATCCCATGCCACATCCCAAACGAATCAATTAATAGAAGACAGCGATAGTGCATCCCCACCCGAAGCCAATGGACTGATGACAAGTGAGGCGGGGTATTCTAACAACATAAATATTCAGGGTAGGGATAAGAATAATCTTGAATAAATAAAATATAAAAATTCTCTAGCAAATGTTCCAAGACAAAGGTCTCAGGATAAACAGAAACAATGATTTGGAATTGGAATGAAAGCAGTGATGGAACCTTCTCTGAATCCATCATAGAAATTCTGCATGTGGAGTTAGTACTCAAAATAGCTGAATCAACTATAACAAATTAAATATAAGAGATAAGGAAATGGAACAAAGAATATGCTGTACTATTTGGAGTTTCGTTCAACACTTCACATTACTAAAAAGCCAAAACATTAGCCTGAAAACTCCAGTTATGTTCTTCAATAACCCTGTTAAATGGCACCAAATCAGTTCGAAAATATTGAAACTGTCAGTTTATTTCTCAGATCAATGATTAAAAATGGCTTTGAGAGAGTCAAGTTCTTTTCTCGAATCTTGCGGACTGGCGCTACAGAATCACAAAGAACTATACCATATAACAGAAACCACATCACTTGTGGATTTACCCTAGCAATAATATCTAAAATGGATGTCACACGTAACTCAACGATAAAATAATAGTACAATTAAGATGCTGACATTCAATAGTACTTCAAATAAATGGTTAGAAGGGGAACTCCCATCAATACTGGACAAAGCAATAAGATCTTCTGGATTTGAGAAATCTATTTTCCTGGAAGATCGTTTTAAGAGATAGAACTTATAAATTTCAACCGACAACAGGACTGGCTGCTCGGTTAATCATTGCCAAATTTTTCCTTATAAGAAAACACAGACCCTGTTACAATTGACCTTATATATTCTCTTAATGTGTATAAAATTTCTTTAATGCGCCAAAAATATTTATAGGTATGATTCTGATAGATAAGAAAAATTAAAATCGAACTGGTTGAAATTTTAAGTCATTTAATATATTCTAACATAGGGAAGATAAACTCGGAAATCAATATTTCAAGTAGACTTTTTCTATAGAAGAGGAAAATGTCTTAGACCGAGGATGCAAATCTAGTGAAAATTCGAAAGTAGAGAAGATATGAACGATCAACCAGTTCGATTGACAGTTACAGCAAGACAATGCTGTTTATAAAGACAGCAATAAAAGAACTCTTCTAAACTTAAAACCAGAATTTAGCCTCCTCCGTTTTCTTCTTCTTCTTTCTACCCTGTCCCTTCAGCACGTTGGTGATTATGGACCTCCAAACTTCCTGTCCTTTGTACATCATAATAAATATTATCTTTTTATTTCTCCTAAACCTTGTACCGCCATTTATCTACTCAAGCTCGTTAGGGAGGTTATGCTATGTTTTCCACTGTCCCTCTTGCCTTCAATCTTTCCTGTGACTATCAAATTTCCCAAAGCCTCTTTCCTCATTATGTGCCCCAGAAATTTCTACTGTCTCTTCCTGATGTTAAGTATAAGTTTCCATTTTGTTTTAATTTTCTCTAAAAGTTATTTCCATTAAATTTCCATTAATCGTGATTTTCTTCAGAAAGTTAGTGTTCATGGCTCTCCATAACTCTCTCTCCCTTGTAGCTCCTCATAAATTTTGTCATTTTGTTATCGCTCCTAAGTCCTGTTCGGCTATCCATTTACTAAAAAACCTTCAGCTCCCTCTTTCTGATCTTAAGTATTATCCTTTTCGTTTCGTTTTTCTCTATAACTTCATCGCTGCTCACATGTTTGGTCCATCGTATTCTCATCACCCTTCTGTAGAACCATATTACTATTGCTTCAAGTCTCTTCTTCATCGGAGAGTATATTATCCACCATCGACTACCATATAGAACGACTGATATTACATAACAATTCAGTACTCTTTTCCTTGTTTGTAACAAGTCTTTAATTGTGGAACAATTAAGAGCAGCAGCTTCTATGACTAATTTTAACCACTGCTATGTACTAATGTTTTTCTACCGGGGTTCCCCGGAACCATTAGGGTGCTCCAAGAGGTCGTTAGGGGTTACGCGTGAAACAGTGATAAATAGGCTAATGCATTTCTGAATAATTTTTGTCCAATTTTCTAATTCTAATTTTATTATACATGTAAGGAATGTTGTTGGGAAATTCTTGCTTAAAGGCTTCAACCTCATATCTAAAATAATAATAATAATAATAATAGGGAATGTATTTAGTGATGTCTATATGGCGTCCGTGTAAAAAACGCCTTCAATTGTTCGTGGACAGGACGTGTACGTGGCGGATCCCTGAATCATTGAAGGACTTACTCGAGTACAGGACACACGCATGGTGTCCACATACTATGTTTATCACCAGAATTACAATAAAAATATGAGAAAAATTTCAATAAGTTATATAATAATTTTTATGCAGAGGTTCCCCGGGACATGAAAAATAGAGATGAATACACGAAATATATGGCATCCTTTGGGATTGAGAGAGCTTGGATCTGCACCCAAAGAGTTATGCCTCAGCGGCGCAGCATCTGTTATGGCTGTACAGGCCAAGAAAGGAGTGACAATCTTGATTGCAACGAATGCATGTGAAGATGCTCTTCCCCGATATTACCGTGTTTTTTTTCTTTCCGTCAAAAACGCTTCTTCCCGGTGGCAGGCCTTCGTTTCGTCTCTCCTCGCTTCAACCCTCGGTGTAAATCGCGTCTCCAGTGACGGCTTCCCACCTCTCGATGTCCATGTCCATCAACCTCATGTTCACTTTGTGGACGTCCTTGACGCGAAAATGAAGTAGCCCTGGTGCCCGCTTATCGGTTTTCAGTTCCCCATACAGAAAGAATGCTTGCAGATCGCGATTCTGGTTACTTGTACCGCTAAGTCCCACGCAGCAATAAAGTGTTGACATAACTGGTGGACTGATGTTTCTTGAGTTTTGCCGTCGCGCTGAGTTGACGTTGGCTTGTGTTCTCCAGGGCGCAGGCCTGGGCATGGTTTGATGTGAGCTCAGCAGTTTGCTCACGTAGTACGTCTCCATGTCTACGATGTCGTCCAAGGGAAAGGCAGATGATAATACGGGATACTTATATCGGTAAAAAACGAAATGTGATAAATGAAAATGACTGATGGTATAGAACATCAATGTTTTGTTTGGAACGTGTATCTTTTGTAAAGAACTTTGAGACATTTTAAATATTCTTTACCGATTTATGGTAATCATAGATTATTGGTTTATCATTACTAATATCCACCGATGGGCGACAAACATGCCATTTACGTTAGCGGAAAACACACGCCCCACAATCAAAACGGTGGAGTAATGGATAGCGGCTAGGATTGAGGAATCAGACAGTCGAATTAGAATTCCAGTCGAATCCATTCACTTACGACCTTGGAACAGCCTTGAAAAAAGTATGAATCCGCATCTTCTCCCCCCAGCTATGGGTATAACAGCATGACAGAACAGGTTCTATAGCCTTGGATGTCAACTGGTCTATCACAAAAAGAAATGGTAACCTATGGCGCGAAAAATCTGCCTCATCAGTCATGTATCGAAAGATACATGATCAAATAAGCCTAACTGACTGACAAATGTTCGATATTAAAAAATGCGGCAGACAGTGAAGGAATACTGGTAAAGTGAGAGATATATTATGAAGCATCGTTGCCGAGAACTTTCGTCTCAATACAGTAATATGCAAGTTTTACGCTTCGAAGGACACAGTTGGGGAGCGAAACAAGAACTTGACGTATTGCTTTGGACGCCTATACAAGGCACAAGATGAATTGGCCGCCAAGTAACCTTCTACATTGACCAACTACGTATGCTACCCCAATAACTTGACTTTGATACTGGGTGGTTGGCCTTATAAACTCATGAATGTCCGATGGTAGCTCGACCAAATAAAAAAATGGTATACAAGAATAACAAAATTAAACAAACATCATTTAGGCAAATTTCTGTTTGAATTTCTGGGATGAAGAGTTATCCTTATTTACACTATTTACATTTCGGTCGTTGTGCCCTCCGGTCTTCCTTGGGTGAATATCGACCTACAGGAAACTCTGAACTGAACCCCTTATTTAATTTATGAAAGTGAACTGTTCTTGTTCCAATGCTCATGTCGAGGGATATCGCCTAGATCTTATTTTTAGAACTGCTCAGTTATTGTTCGTCCGTTTCCACACTACCCGACCCAGGTATTGAACTCAGATCTCTGTATCACCAAATTCATGAACCAATGCTTTAATCCATGTAAGCCATTGTCCCGTACATGAAATATAGGTTTCAGTTCAGAATTACCTGTAGATCGATAAACATCTGAGGAAGGTCGGCTGTCCTAATGGCCGAAATGTTGTGATAACAGCAACAAAGACGAGGACAAAGACCAAATATAAATAATGTAAATAATGATTTACGCAACTTCAAAACTTAATGTAATAAATTCAGTAATTATAAATATTATTTTTCCAAAAACGCAAAAGAAACAACACTACAATTCTATCACAATGTCTCGTCCACAAGGAACACAAGATTTGCATGACGAAAAAGGCATTATATTTGGAATATCTGGAATATGAGTGTCACTGCATTGTTCCGTAGGCGACCCCAAGGTCTTCATCATCCAGTGGATACGTGCAGATTCGGGTCTAAATGCAACAAATGATTGTGAAAGATAAAATATAGAAGACTATATCAAACTTTTATGCTCGTTTTGGTATGCTTTATATGCTTCTACTATTAAATCTGTTGTAATTCAAGTACAACAGGCTTTGCTTTATGAATGAGCATCGTATAAAATGAATAAATGCCATGAATGCTGCTAATGTCTATTTTTACGACTCAACATCCAGAGGAGAAGATTTACACTTCTAAATTGGTAGATATCCGCAATAATAAGAATGCATATTCATGGAAATATTTACTCGCAAACTAAAAGAGTGTATATGTAGCATAAATATCTGTTTGCCGTTTTTGGCAAGATGCTGGATTTTATCAAAGCAAAAATCGTACATTCCGTCACGAAAATGAGAAAATAAAAGAATGGGATCTATTTTGCAAACCTCTGACTCTTGCTATTTGCTATGCCAATGAACGAAAATGATTTTCTGTTCAATAAAAAAAAAGAGCAACATTCGTTTATTTTCTAACGACCAATCTTGTCATAAAATTGCAACCTTTCATCGATGAGTCTCTCTTTGCCAAATTCTCAAGTAATTTCCTAATATATTTATACGAAAATAAAAATAAAGCTGACAGTGAGGTTGGATATCCTAATATTTTATTTAGTAAACAAATAATCTTTTTAGCCTTGCGCAAAATCGTTTTATGTTTACACTTTTTCTTCCTTTTTTTTACTTCAGTCTTTCTAATCTTGTTGATACGCGTTGAGTTTCATTGCGTTTTTGTGGGTGCGTAAGATTTTCTTTTAATATCTCTTCGGCAATTGATATCTGTTCAAGGACAAATAGATGGAAATAAAAGTAAAAAAAATAAAGATTGTGTGGTTTTAATCTACCAAATTACTTCTTTCCTGATTTGCAAAATAGCATTTGAAATTATGGCTCTTCAAAAAATCGAACACTGAATAAATACGTCTCAGACCAAAATGTTTCTAATATTTTCCTTTATTCTATCGCACTGCCAATAGTTGATGCGATGTAATTATCCGTGTGAAATATGAATTACCCAGCCCAGATTTTTAAAATAAAATATTCTATTCTTTTACGTGCCAAATTCTTTCAAAACGTTGGATAACATGGCTCTAGACAACTTCCATTTTATTACTTTAGGAAAATTTCACCCTTTACAGTTAATGCAAAGTAGAAAATTTGGAAAAAACAAAAATATTAAAGTTAGAATTAAGATCCTCACTGGGCAGGGGTGCGGGAACAAAACAGCAGGACGAAACGGAACCTTAGAAAAATGTTCTTAGGCTTAGACGATTGAGGCATTGAAAAGATCAGAGAAATGATAAATGAGATATACAACAGTGGCGAAATACGGCAAGATAATAGTAGATCATTCTTCGTAAAAATTAAAAATAAATGTGCGATAAAAAAAACTATAGATATCAATTGTAGGAAGACAGAATGTATGTTTGTCAGCGAGAGAAAAATCCTCACTGCGAATTACATATTGCAAATAACAAAATCATACCAATACGGAAATTTAAATATTTGGGAAATATTTCTACAGAGGATGTAACACCGAAATCCGACGGTGTAATGGAATAGCAAATGTTCATTACAAAAAATAGCAAAATATTTAGAAACAGGAATATTTCCATAGAAACAAAGAAAAGTGCTGAATTGCTATGATGAGTTAGTTCTCCTATATATGACAGTGAATGCTAGAAAATTTACTCAGAGTGAAGAATTGAGGCAGCAGATGTATGGTTTTACAGAAAGATTTGGAGAATAACATGGACAAAGCAAGTAAACAATGAGGAAGTTTTAAGTAAAATGGAAGCAAAAATAACATACTTAGAATCAGAAGGTGGCAGCAGAAATTTCTAGCATGTGTAATGATGAAGTAGGTTTTGGGAAATTCGACTCTCACATAGTATATTGAAAACAAGAGAGACACAGTTAGCAGTCGGTCGCCTAAATTATTAGCTTATGTTAAAGGATGATAGAATGATGATTTGGGAGAAAGGTAAAAAGACAAACATTGTAAAAAACTGCAAACGGTAGGTAGATGTGTCGGTCCATGATCACCCACGGCCTGAAAGAACATGGCATATAGAAGAATATTCTTTGATCAACGTTCACACATACTCATTAAGTAGGTTACTCGTTATTTCCCCTCGCTTCTCATGCCTTCACTATACGGAAATTAAATTCTCTAGGCCTTCTTTCCTAATTATTAGATAAATAAATTGCAGCTGTATCTTTCTGAACATAAATATAAGAACAAGGAAACTTGCAGAGTTCAAAAGCGTCTACTCGACCTTGCAAGTGATGAACTATTTCCCACACAATAACATCTTTCGCAAAGACGAAACATGGCGAGGCTCTCGCTACTCTACCCCAATTTCCATGGTGAGACTTCTGGTGGGCTACATTATTTGATCCCACTAGTCCTGGCATTTGCAACTGGGATACGCCATGCCACAGACACAGTGGGGAATCTTCCTCATACACTTTGTATTCAATTAGTAAGAATTAAGTTCCACTCGGGCAGGTTGTTCCCAAGAACTGTTGCTTTGTGGATGTTTTTTTCCAATCATTACAATCTTGACCTCTGCAAGTCTTTTAAGGTAACTGTTTTCTGCCTAATATCTGAGCTTCACTTCTTGCACTTTTTACGCTCGGAGAATACCACTTAGTAAATCTCTACCTTGCGTATCTCTTGGGTTCTGTCTGGGGTAAATATTATTATGAAAAATACTCTTTAAAACTTTCTCGTTACTCAAATGTTATATCTATGGTATTCCTAGCACTCGTCAGTAGACACACATCTATATCACTTTAAGTCGATTTGAGGAAAATATCTAGCATTCTCTTTCCGACAGGAGATTAGATATTACATAGCACTTCAGCACTATTTTAATTCTAACGATATTTCCCATACCTTAATACTTTGCTTGGTTTCTGGAAAACATATTTTGCTATTCCCATGTTAATTCGGATCTCTCCAAAGTCAAAGATGGATATTATACACGCTAATTGAATATTGACTTCATATTCAGGATAATGTCAAAATAAGTTAACAGTAATTTTAATACGGATATTAAACGCTGCATTTGTTTAAAAAAATCTGTATTCGCATAGATATGAAACTGATAAAGGACTAAAAGTTTCCTTCACTTTTGTGCATATCAAAGACATCATGACAATTTCCTCTTTGTTCTTAGCGTAGCAAATGTTTTTTTATTATCTCCAATACCGTTGGCTACAGAATCGTCTTTTTCTTTGTTAAAAAAGTATGTAATCTTCATAGCCGTCTAATGTCTTCATGAAAAAGCATTTTTTTTTTAATAACCTTTTTACTATAGTTTCAGACATACCCCGTCAGGTTTCCCACATCAATGCAGATAGGATCGCTTGTGTAAGATGGTCACTGAGACATGGTGAAAATAAATGGACAGAGACACGCATGCGTAGGGAATTTTGTTTGCGATAAACACCGCCTGACTGAGTTTAGCAAGAGAACCTATAAGCAGAATCGTGTTTTTGCTAACTGCTGATTACCGATAGACAGTAGAGATTAGTGAGGGTGTTCTTTTATATGCATCACGTGGACATAGTATTGTCCACTCATGTTTTTCGCCGCTAGAAAGAAATACTCACTGAAATGTGTTCATAAGTTTTTATCTTAGCATGACCTTTCTTCTCACCGAAAGATTTTTTATTTTATTTTTGTGTGTACATAGCCTTGTATTTGCTCTATATACTATATAATTGTATTGCAAAGCACAAAGTATACGACATAAGTTCTATTTTTATATGAATCGAATAAAAAGTTGATCATATATTGTAATTTCGTTGAAATTAGTTACTAATTCTAAAAGTATTGTGAATGTTATATACAGGTAACTTTTTCTTCTCTCAGTGCCATAGCCCAACTTTCAAGACGCGCATTATATACGGAGAATTTTACTACTGATTCAAATTTTTAATAGACTAAAATGTTCTTTCATTGGCAGGATTAGATCATGTGTTTTGAATTAGTGGTGCTTATTATCGAAGGAGAATTACTATAGAATATTATTATTATTATTATTAGATTAGTAGATCTACTACATTCTATTACTGTGGATATTTTTTGTCATATAGGGCCCTCCACCCACTTTTCAGAAAACGGTCTTCTCTTAAATGGTGTGGCAATCCGCAGTATAAAACTGTCTCTTTTGGTCATTCTTTTTCCCTGCGCAGATTGCTTCATTTCTGACAACCACGTGGCATATCACAAACAAACATACAACCATGCTAATCCCATAAATACTTCATTTTTTATGTATACACATAAATATAATTCTCCGTTTTTGTGAGCTATGGTATTCTTTACACACACATATATATCACTCATCGCTAGAGTTTCATGCACGACGAAATCTTCAGATGCTGAGTATGAACCTGACCGTTACACAATTTTGAATTATAATATATCCGGTTATCATAATGTTGGCGCAGTTATATATAATGCTGGGATTACAGTTTTTTTATTTGAAAATTACATTCGGAAATTAAAAAAAGCTGGATTTATATATGGATGCAAAAAAAGAAAATTAAAAGATTATATATTCGAGTGTGGAATATTAATATTTTAATTTTTTTTAAATTATATAATTAAGGGGAAATTAATTGTTTTTATTCAAACATGAATATATATTCAAGAGTAATATATTAAAAATAGACCGTAATTCGTATTAAAAATAACAATTAAAAATTAAAATAAAAGTTAAGAATTAAGTATTTCTACGGCAGTTGCATTTATTTTTAGAAGAATTTATGTTGTCTTTGTTGGAAATTGTTTAATATAAAGTTGTCATTATTCGAGATGAATGTGCCTGTTATTAACGCAGCTATGGCTGATCTTAAGATTTTTTTTTTTTATTAAAAAATATTTTTATGTAAATGAATGGTTAAATTGTTTATGGATTAAAGTTTTTAAAAAAAATCTTCCGATATTAGTTTGGACATGTGCATTAGACCATATAATGTTGCGGTTACGCTGTTTCTGCTTATATATATATATATATATATATATATATATATATATATATATATATATATATATATATATATATAATGAAAAACAAACCACTTTAAGGTACCATTACGATAATTTATTTCACCTAAATGCTTTTTTAAGGATTCAGGATCATCAGGTAAAACTTCCAACAACGAATTGAGAGGAAAAAATCTTTTTTTCCTCTCAATTCGTTATTGGAAGTTTTTACCTGATGATGCTGAATCCTTAAAAAAGGATTTAGGTGAAATAAATTATCGTAATGGTACCTTAAAGTGGTTTGTTTTTCATTACATATTAGCTCTGTCCTCACATTGAGCTCTCAGAATTTCATCCTCTTTGGATTTACCAATAACTTAACTATATATAT
Source organism: Acanthosepion lycidas (assembly GCA_963932145.1). NCBI lineage: Eukaryota > Metazoa > Mollusca > Cephalopoda > Sepiida > Sepiidae > Acanthosepion > Acanthosepion lycidas. Next base: position 102,487,797 of record OZ010576.1, on the reverse strand, counting down.
ATATATATATATATATATATATATATATATATATATATATATATATATATATATTAATAAATATACATAATAGCCGACGCAGACAATACAACTCGGGGTTTCATGCAACGTACAATCTTCAGGTACTGGGAGCTGATTACAGTCCGTTTAATAATTCTGGGTTTCGTGGTTTTATTTGGATAAGATCTTAGTGTTTTTAAATATTAATAGTTCTATAACCAAAATTTGAATTTAAAATTAGCCTCAAGTTACACTTAGAATTGAAAATTAAAAATTAGAAAATCTAGTTTCAGTTTAAAACTAATGTCTACAGACGCTGTTGATAAACAGACGTTAAAAGTCAAAGGAGATGGTGAATCTTTTTTTGTTTAAAGAACTGTTAACGATAAAATTATAATAGAGAAAAATAGGTATGCACTTTTAAAATAATAATAATGAAAGTAAAATAATAATTATTTGCGCTTTGTACTGAAACGGGCGAAGAGTATATCGATACAAAGTGTTACGATAAAAAAGTATAATACAGTAATAAAAAGGATAGAGTAAATGACGTCATAAAATAATCATTGGAAAATACTTCACTTTAAATATTCACTTCCAAAATATCTTTATTTTATAAAAAAAAAAATGTCTGTATTTGTGAATGCTTTTCTGAGTGGCGTTGTTATAAAGATTATATATATTCATGAATTTGGTCTAGTTCTTTGACTTTGATGTCGGCATCACAACATCTCGTATGTATAGCATTCTACTCCTAAAACTTTCTTTTGGTGTCTGCCACACCTGCTACTCTTACGGGAATATCGGACAGAACCTTTTATTGGATCCGATGGGATAACTTCTATACTAGTCACATATCAAGAGTTTTGCGTCTTGAAAATGCCAGTTCTTTTTTAGGATGAAGAGCAGGATCTGTTTTCTGTACTACCGGAGACAGGGTTTGAACTCATAATGGTGGAGTGTACAACTACCAAAAATTTAGGATAGAGACAACAAAATAAAAATTATGATATAAAGAGACTACATTATATGCAAAACAATGCAATATTATATATTTATCGAACACGCAGCCTCCTTTCATCTACTTACTAATGAGGTACAACGTTGTTATGGTAACAGGCGAAATTACTAATTCCAAAAAGTGAACGTGAATCATGTTATCGTGAGAATGGAATAGTTTATTAGTAAGTCGTAGGTACAAGTCGTTTGTATATTGTTTCTTATTATTCTTGTTTCTTGTTAGTTTTCGTTGAATAGATTTATTATTAATTAAATAAAATACAAAATTCTGTTTTATATTCTAATTCAGAAGTATTAGGTTGGCGCAAAAATAATGTCGTTTTCTCACATAGTAACATATGTGAGAAAACGACATTATTTTTGCACCAACCTAATAACTGTATGGAAAAAAAAAAGAAAGATTCTTCAACTGGAAAATATAACGAATATCATTTGGAAAATTACATCAAGATTTGCATAATTATCTTACCAAACAATTAAAGAAGTCAATGAATTGTCTGTTTCCATTCATTACATGCGAATAATTGCAAAACGTTGTGATTTCCTGGTCTTATATTATTATGAAAGATTATTTCCTCTTTCTCTTCACATACGTCTACAGTCAAATCATGCCTAAAACTCGTTTTTTCCGTTCGATTACAAAAGTTAAGCAACGTTGAGTCCGGTGGCACTTAGATAGGAGACCGCTTGGGAACAGCGAGTACTATAGGCAACCTCCTACTATCCAAAATATGTTTCGATTTTAAATAAGCTGCAAAACTATAAAAACATATCTGTGAATAAAAACAAATCACTCACTCAAATCTTCATGCATACACAGACACACATATATACACAGAGACACACTCAGATAGATACTGCAAAGTTCTTGTCCCAACCAACTTCCAAAAATCAGACAAGCATAATATATTTGGTTGGGAAAAGAATTGTCTTCACGTGTACATATATATATATATATATATATATATATATATATATGATGTAAATGTCAGTATCTGACACTATGTTAATTTTACTCCTAGAGGCCTTAGCCCAATATATCATACCATTTTGGAATCAGGCCGACTTTGGGAACAAATTCAAAACATTCCGGTGAGGAATACTGAAATTTTGGATTCCCAAAAATTTATTACTGCGATTATTTTCGACGACATTTTAAGGCTTTTTTATTTTTTTTGACGAACTTTTTGTACGATGGAAATTATTATAACTTGGAAATAATATTGGAAATAATCGAAATTAGTTCCGAAATCCGCGAAAGTCATCCATGAAATAAAAAATAATTTTTTGTACAGAAAATAAAAACCTACGTACATCAAATTATATTTCAATTAAGTGGCATCCCCGACATTAAGACGACAATAATTAAAATATGTAAATCAGTAAATGTTATTTCTTCTCTTTTGCTGAAAACTTCTTTTATTTCCATACAAAGAACATTTTATTAAAATGCTGTTGACTGATTATTTTATTGGATGCGAATTGTTTGCCTTTAACAACCAGATATGCAGGTAATTTATGACTGTTGCTGATTTTAAACTCTATGGTGCATTCTGGTAGCAGTTAATAGCGACTTCTTGAAAATCTGTCTAGAGTAACCTATTTCAGTATCTCTGCCATAAATAGCCCACGTGAATATAGAAATTGTAGAACTGTTCGAAATGATTCCAGATTTACTTGCTGCCATATCATAGTCATCAGACAATTAAACATTGGAAGGGGAAAGAGAGAAAGTTTCCCTATGGATAAACTAAGTAACGCATTTTCTATTTAAAGTTTGGTATATTACTGAACAGTTACCATTGTGAAATAGTTGTTGTCAATAGGTTCTTCGTGATGATAGTGAGGCAGGTTCGGTATCCCCTTTATGTGCCGTGTCCCTTCACGATGTAGTTCATCATGGCTTTCTACAATTTCCTATCATTTGTAGCTCTTAGTAAATTTCGTCTTTTCGTTATTTCCCCCAAACCCTGTCCCGCTATTCTATTACTTTTACTCATCAAGTATTTGATATGTTGTTTTCCTCTGTCCCTACTGTCTTCAGTCTGTCCTGTGAGTATCAGATTTTCCAAGCTATTCGTCCTCATTATGTGCTCCTTAAATTTCAACAGACTCTTCCTGATGTTAAGCAAGAGTTTCCTTTTTGTTTTCATTTTCTCTAAAACTTCGTCGTTGCTCACATATTTTGTCTATGGTATCATCATCGTCCTTCTGTAGAACAATGTTTCTGTTGTCAAGAGTCTCTTTTTCATCTTTGAGAAAATTGGCCAGCATTCGTTATAATATAGAATATAGGCGAATCGATATCACATAATAGTTCGGTACTTTTTTTCTTTGTTTCTCTGTTTTTCTATCTCTTAATATTTCGCTTAGCTTCTGGAATGCATCCTTGGCCATCCCAATATATCTTCGGATTTCAGTGTCACACTTTCAGTCTTCAGTTAGAACACTTCACAGATTTTTTTTTTCTCTTGTTTGATTTTGGTATGTCCGATTTGTAATTTGCATTTTGGGCTCATCCTTTTTCAGACGGTCATGCATTCTCTTATCTTTCAATTCATGTTTAGTCCTTTCTTCTGATTTTCCTGTAGGAGCTTTTATTAGTTTTCTTTCTGTGTCTTCTATCAGCTCTATTCCATCTACATATCTTATGTTGTTAATATTGTGGCCGCCAATGCCGAATCCTGGTATGATATCTCATTCTCTCAGAATCGCTTCGCTGTATAGACTGAATAAGTCCGGTGAGAGGACACATTGTTTTATACCCCCTTTCTATTTTTGTATATCTTCTGGACACGTTTTCTATCCAATGTCCTTTCCAGATATGTAAAGGTTGCTGAGCAGTTGCTGCGTATTCTATAAAACACAGGTACACGTCGTTCTGCAATCTTATTTCACTTTCTGATAATATTCCGACTATAAATATCGCGTTCCTTGTCCGGCGCTTTTGACGAACCTGCACTGTTCTTGTTCTATATCTGAATCTGCTGCGTGCTCTATTCCTCAGAATTCTGATGATGAGTTTTGTTATATGGCACATAATTGTTCAGTGGACTTCATATACGTTTCCACTTGTTTTCTTAGACAGTGCACCATTGTTGTAGATTTCAATTATTATTTTTGTAAAATTGTCTATGCCGAAATTATGTAAAGTTGAGTTTGACCAGCACCTCTGGAGACGAGTCTCCGATTGCAGACAACATACAGTATTTACTACTGCATTCATGTGAATGGGGACATACTCATTATCGTCGGTAGGTATGCTACAACATAGAGTAAGACTATTTCATGACTTGTGATTTTAATCCTCATTGATTTTGTATTTTGATTTTTTGTCGTAGTTTTATTTTTTATTTTTTTGAAATGACATACACATTTATTACTTAGCCTTTTCATTGGCTAGTCCTGAATTCTTGGGGATGTTAGTAGAGCGGTTTCTCGTTGTCTTCATGGCCCCCAATCCCGATCTGTTCCTTACCTAGACGGACTTTCACTCAACGTTAGAGAAGTCAGTTAACCCTGTTATTTAACTAACAATGCTTGAGAAAAGACACGGATATATGAGAGCATTTATACGTAAGGGAACGAAACAACGAAACCGAATCTTGAACTTGGTTCATTGTTTCGACTATCAGCATTACTCTATGCCCACATCGTAGATATGACAGACATTGAGACTAATTAGTGTAAATATATGTTAGGGGCAAAATATCTCCTGTTGTAGAACCTTAGCTGTAAATGTATTATCGCAAGCCATTGCTAATATATTTAATCGTAAATGTACGGTATTTGAAATCTCATGTTAAAATAAATTAACCTTAGTATAAAGAACAAGCCCGGTTTCGCTTTTAACGATGTCAGTTACGATGTAAAAGAGAAATCAAACGTCCCTGAGTTATATTTAAGAATTGTCCCAAATTTAAAAATAATGAGAATGGCTTTAGTAATTCGTTGTCGGCATATTTGGTTTTTGTTTCCTATACTCTATTGTCTGCTTCGTAATTCATATTGAATTTTTGGGTTTAGTATTTAAAAAGACAGTGAAGTCGCTTACAGCAGTTTCAAAGTAAATTTATGTTAAGTTTAGCGTTGTCATTTTTTCTTAGAAGGGCTTCCGTTATCTTTAAATGTCTTTTACAATTAGTTTTTAAAATGACAGTATTATCTAAAAGGATTTTTCTTATAGGGAAAGGAACTGTGAGAGCTTGAGTGCTTTCTTTCCGAACCAATATCACTCAAATCGTTACATCGACATCTACTTAAATTAACCCCACTTTGAAATGGCTAAAGTATTACCCGACAAAAGCTCGGGACAGTAATCAGTACGGACAGTTCCTACACACTCTTAGACCCCGTAAACAGAATGAGAAATTGAAGAGATTAATTCGAATTCCAGTTGAGTTAGGTACATTCAATTATGCGTAAATACCACTGGGAAAACTGAATTCGTCTTCTTATACACATATGGGTTAAACAGTATTAATTGTGTTTGAAAAAATCATTACTATCGCTCAAAGATTGTTCATGCAATATTCACTTGCGAAAAAAGAATTATTCCTGCAATCCAAAATATGTTTCAACTTTAAACAATCCACATAAAAGAAACATTGTCACAACACTAAGAAAACTCAATGAAGAAAATATCCCTTGTCTGTCCTATTCAACGAAAAATATGACATGGAATACGAGAAAATTTGGATGCATTTTTTAAATTTCTTTGTTGATGTTTCGCTCTTCTCACGCAATGTTTAGATGCAATGTAATGTGTTGTGACTAGTTTGAAATGTAATTTTGTTCAGTGTGGGTTGCTTTGTTTTAATGTAGATGGCCTCCAATATCTGACGGTTCTTTTTACTGTGTGCCTGTGTGAGTATTATTGTGTTATCAATTAATATCGGCCTAATATTATATATATATATATATATATATATATATATATATATATATATATATATATATATATATATATATATACCGATTAGAATTCGACAAAACTGATAGGATAAGTAGCAAATAGGAAACGTTTCATATTCTTTTCCTCATTGTATCATATATGTGTGTGTGTGTTTTTTTTTTTTCTTACCCTATCATATATATGTATGTGTGTGTGCTCATAGCTAAAAAGAAGTATATTCTACGCAAATTGGAATCAGGGCATATTATGTTTCCTACATATTTTCTTATGTCTTAATGTTTTGCCTAGTTCCTGAATGCCATTTTTTGTTTTATTATCATTTCATAAAATGTCATTAGCTATCCATCCTTCGTACATGGTATGCATATTAAATTTTCCAAGTCAATGTTTCATATAATGTGTCCCAGAGCAACAATTTCTAAATATAAGTGTTTTAGTTGACATTGTCATACAACGACCTAATATTTTATGTGTTTTTTCCATGAAATTTCCAGTATTCCTCTTTTGTTTTAATTGTAAACAAATTGTTCGCTATTCACTGTCCTACTGGAAAATAGACACATAATAGTTCAGTAATATGTTCATTGCTTTTAAGTAAATATTCTGATAATAAAGCTTCATATTTTTTCTGGAAGGCTTCTTTGAATCAGTGTGTCGTATATTCCGTGATATGTTTCTACACAACTCTGATCGTTCAATTTCTGCAGCAACTTTATTTTGAGGCTCACACTTCTAAGTGTCTTTGTCCGTTCGAAGGCCTCGCGTTGCACTGCTCTTGCGGGTTCAAAGGCACACCTTACAGACTATACCCTATGCTGTCTTTGTCCGTTCGAAGACGAAACACCTTGTGTTCCCTTTGCCCGTTCGAAGGCCAAACTTTGCGCCGCTTATCTTTTTGACGACCCTGCATTCTCGTTACATTTAGTTAATGGTAAATCGTTTATTTTCGCTTCCCTTTTTTGCCGTCTCTAAACGTTTTTAGTTTTTCTTTGTGCTCTGATATCAGAAAGATCGAACTCACCATTCACTGGTAATTGTCAGCCACTGTAGATAACTAAAAATTAGCCCAGTCCGAGGCAATGTTGTTTCTCAAGGAAAGTTTAAGTATTTTGGAAATTAAATAAATTCCAACCAAATACAAAAAACTTCAAAGTGTGCTATACTCATGTGTATATAAAAAATATTGTTTGCTTTTTTTTTTATTACACACGTTCTTATAAAGCAACAAGCCAAAAAAAAAAAAATGGAAAATAAAATAGAAATAAAAAATAACAGTAGCTTTTTTACCCTTCATAAAATCTGCAATGTGTTATTTCTGAAAGACTTGTCCGTCTTCATTTGAAGATCCGTAATGTCGTTTATGAAAAATTGCTGCTTCGTGTAGGCGGTAGTCCAGCAGCATTTGTTTTTTTGGTATGGGGGGGGTGCAAAAATGTTTGATTTCATGGCAGTGTGTTTTGCCAAATATCAATATATTTGAAAGCGACACAAATCAGAGCAGCGGTTTGTAAGTGATCGGCTTTGATTATGGCCTGAGAAAGCAGTCAACCCAAAGGTTTGTGTCACATATTCTCTCTTTTCTTCCAAATCCAATACGAAGCGTTAGGCGGAGGTAAGAATTAAAAAAAAAACGAGAAAATATATATGTATATATACTCAGTGAGAGTGGTCTTATTCAGAGTTCTAACAACCGGTCGGGATATTGAAATACAATTTATCTAATCACATCACTTGTCAAATATAGCATTGGACTTTCCTTCTCTTTTTTTTTTTTTTTTTTGCTTTAACATGGTCGCTTCTTTTCAAATATAGTACACGACATTTAGATATTGATTGGCTTTTCTTTCTTTTTTTTATCTATATCAATTCTCCATAAAAGAGATTTGGCATCTATTTCATACAAAAGGTGTGAAAGTTAACTACATGATATCTTTATGTTTTATATAGAAATATAATTAAGGCATTTTTTTAATACAGGTGTTTATGTAAATACTGGTGTCAAAAGTATGATTTCTTAAAAAGTGAGTAGACGTGACTGCCTTTTTGTTTCTAAGTATCTAACATGTATAAAATCGTATGATTACTTTTGACTCTGTATCAAACAAGCATTTCTACTGTTGTAACCTAGTAAAGTTTACTGAATGAGGAATAAACAAAACGGAGGTTGGAAATGAAATGGTAATCTTTATAACATCAACAAAATACAAAATACAATACTTTCCAGCAGCGTGAAGTAGGTAAACCACTACTAATGGTAGACTACATAGACAGCATATTACCCACCCCCTTACAATAGCGTCCAACGTATTTATGAGGATTGGGACACACCCACAAGTGTTCATGGGTACAGTATATAACGCTATATGAGATTGTGTGTTGTAGATCAGAACTTCTTTCTCCACTAAGTCTGTATAGATATGTTAAAAATGACAAAAATAATGTTTTTTTTTTGTTTTTGTTTTGCGCATGAACTTCTGTAGAGAATTGGTAACCTCAGTTACCAATCAGTCTAGAAGAATATAATCTCTGAATTTAAAACGTAAGAAGGATCCTCTGGTGACCTTGCGACCGACTATATGCATCAGTTCTCTGTAATCGATTGTTCTGAAAACTGTAGTCGGTTCTGCACTATTATAAACAAATCATACTAACTGATTTATTACCATTACTATATATATATATATATATATATATATATATATATATATATAGAGAGAGAGAGAGAGAGAGAGAGAGAGAGAATATTACGCTAAATTATTACCTTATTTTTAGAATTAACTAGCAGCATGACCCGGTGTTGCCTGTGCTTGATTCAAAAATAGTACGACTCATACAGCAATCGCTATCCCTTGACTTAAAATATTTTTGCCCTTTACCGTGTTGATGTTGCTACATGCCTTACTTCTTGCCTATCTCACACTGCAAATTTTTTCTAAGCTCTATACTAAACATTAAATCTGTTACAAAAAAAGAACTAAACAAAATGAACACAAAACGATCAGCTTTAAAAAAAGGACTCATAACTGGAAAAACCGAATGAAAAAAGAATGTTAACAACAAATGCTTTTTCACACTCAACCCAGTTCTGTGGAATCAGAATCAACGTTGAGTTTAAGCAAGCGAATGTGCCAATTGGAGTAAAGTGCCATGCAAATTTAAATTTTTCCCACTTGTGACGAATGCAGTTATCGATTCTTTTTGCATGCTAGCATGCTAGTTAACATTCGTGTCAGTCAGCTGTTGGCTCTCATGCTGGCCAATAGAATCTTCCTGCCTATTCGTGGCAGCCAGATAGTGGCTCTCACTCTGGCCAGTAGAAAATGGCCGCAAACTACATGAAAACTGCCGTAGAAGCATGAAAAAAATGCAAAGTCGGCCTTGGCCTTCCTGCTAACTTGGAGCATGTGCATGTAAATTTTGGTGCATATCCGTCGAAAATTGCGGCCGTGCATTCGTTATACACACAGTCACACACAGACACACACACACACATACCCTGCCTTTTATAGATAGAGATAATTCTTAATTTGATTTATTTGTATTTATCTACTAAATTCAAGTTTCGTATGTGAATTAATGAATAAGAAATAATTAATATTTTTATGTTATTTGCACAAATAGTAATATTATTTTTTCCCTAAATATCCAATCTATCGCATGTCCTGTGTATGACGATAAACTACATCCGGCAGCAAGGCATCTAATCGATATATTAGAGATTTTGAGGAACGCGGACCACTTCTTAATTGATGTTCCCAGGTTCACAATGAGTCGGGGTGGTAGCACCTGTTAGTTCCCCCAACTATGGGCAAATAGTCAACAACCAAGCAAAAATCAACAGTACATTTGTATAATAAAATGGCCTGTAGATTTTATAGCAAAATGACAATGAATGCAACACTAAAAAAATCTAAAAATATTTTTTTTTTTTGGGGGGGGGGGAATAACAATTGTTACTGTTTGATCCATAGCTGGAGGGAGGAAAGAAAGATCAGACATCAGGATTTTAGTAGAATTGTTGACGCTGAAGAAGCGAAATTTGTAAGATAGATTACTTAGAGTTGACTATGCTTAAGCTAAAAGCAATCAATCCAAAGTTTTAAAAATAAGGTAAAAAATTAGGAATAATTAGCATAATGAAAGAAAACATTAAGCAGCTTTGCCTAAGGATAACGAAACTGATTGAATGTTAGAAAAATATTATGGTCAATGGTGCTGGAAAGAATAAACACGCTTGGGAAAGATGCAAAGAAATAATTTAATATAAGGATTTGCACAGCTATATAGTATAACTGTACTTTTCAAGAAAGAAAGAAATAAAAACCTTAGCAAACATAGACCTATCACATTAATACGTAACATATATAAACTATCCTAAAAAATACTTATAGACTAACGAACCTCATTTAGCAAAATCATTCACAGGAAACGTATATTTTATAATAAAATTCAACTTAGAACAGTAATAGAATATAACAAACCATGTTCTTTGACTCTGGTTTATCATGAAAAGGAATATGACTCATTAGCACACTTCGTAGCCTTTTATATAATTTATTTTTAATTGCTTACTCTTGGAATATGTAAAAAAAATAGTGAATGTTTTACTGATCCAAATACTGGTAATCTGCTCTTGGAATGAGTTTAAATTATTGATACGATTAATGTAATAATTCTACTAAACAAAGAATAAAAAATTATAAAGGAGTGGGAAAAATATTCTAAAAAAATACGAGAACGAATGAGAAAGCAATTTTTTTTTTAACACTAAATGGTGTTACAAATCAAAATGGCGTGTACTTCAATAGCAACCTTAAGTCTAAATTCTCATATAGGTGCCATCGATGGCGTCCAGTTCGTTCAGAAATGTTTAAACTATCAGATGTATAAAATCTTTTTTTTTTTCTCAGATCAGTAATTAAAAACGACTTCAAGACATGGCTTTCTTTACTAATGACCAAATCCTAGGGGACCTTACGCCAGGAGCAGGAGGGCCTATCTAAAATCCTGTCGTTCCACTGGGAGCTATAATGTTTAGTTTCAGTTTGCGGTACTTCACTGCTACAGTCGGCTCAAGAAATTCGAAAAAGAAAAAGGATATTTTAGGAGCATAATTTGGCACGAAAAATGAATCCTCTTTATTGTGGTATATGTTTTCTTTATTAAGGTCTTATTACAATTAATATATATAATTTATCTGAGTTTCGGATCCACCACTTCCCACCCTGTTAATAAGAGTGTACGAAATGTTATATGAATTTTCATCTTGAAAATAATTTCTCACTTTATGAGCAAATCGATAATGTCACTAAGACGTTAGGGGTTACTGAGTGTTAAAGAGAATGAGAAGAATTTAGGAGAAACTAAGAAAGAGATAAACTTTGTTCAAAAGATGGAGAAGTATTGTGATCCGGATGATAGGCGAGCTTATCTATTCCTACTAAATTAGAAAAAAATGTCTCTGAAAATGCGTGGTTCAGCAGTAGGTTTAGGGTTGACGCTTTGTTGACCTTATTTACATATCATACTAAATCTGTGACATTAGATTTACATTTGATAGTATGACATATTTACGTATGGCATTAGCGTTACATAACAACGTTCTTAATTAAAGATTTTTCCCTAATTTTGTAGTATAATATATCACAGTATTTAAATGAAGCTAACCTCAAACAAGGCAGTAAATCCACTAAGACACAAGGAGTTATTGTGTGTGGTAGAATTAGAAAACAGAAACATTAAAAGGTGCGAGTACAGAAGAACAATAACCCGAAAGGACAGTAGGTAGTGATTGATATTAAATTTAAATTTTTGAATATCACATTTGGCCGGAAAGCATGAAGCCAGAATAGAGTTCTCCAAGCGAGAAGTATGAGAAAAGAAATTGTTATCATAGAACTTACGGTTGCAGCTCATCAACTCAACTCTAAATTGATGAGACCTCGTCACTAGTCTTATACTGCGCTTAAATTCGAAGGGTCTAAGCACCATAAAAAAGTGCTCAACCAAGTAATTACCATAACAGTATTTATAAAAAAAAAAGGGAAAGAGACGCCATTTCAGGACCAATAATATTGATAATTCTTCTTTGGATTTTATCAAGGATCTCCAGATATATAGCAGGAAAGCTGGACTGTACGTGACAGCAATATCATAAGCATGGACAAATGGTAGTCTTATAGATATGTAAGATATATTCTGGACATCGCTCCTATTTTTTAACGGTAATTTACACTAAAATTCAACATACTTGGTGCATTCCAGAAGCTTTCAAACTTTTTTTTTTTTTTGAAGAGATACATTTATTAATTTCAAAGAAGTAGTAAAACTCTAAACTACGTCAAAGAAGAAGTCCCTGACTTCAATGCACTTTTTATATTACCCTAGCTACTCAGTGAAGACCACATGGAAGACATTCAAAGTGAACATGTCCAGGACCGTTGTTACAGTCTCCTTCATTTTCTCAATGTCTTCAAAACGATTCTTCTTCAGTTTGAAAAACAACCTAAAATCACAGGGAAGAAAAACTTAAGGGAGAGTTAGGGACAGTTTTAATGACCATCAACCATCCCCCTGGTGTCACCAATGTGGCTTTCCTTCTGTTCGTCACTGAGAATTCCGGGAACAAACTTTACGCATGTTATGATCTTCATGAATAATTCTATGTACATTTGACGCACCAACTCCAAAGTGTATGCTTATTGTCTTTAGAGAGACATCACGATCTTCATCCAGAATTTTCTTAACCAGCTCTGATGTTCGGACGTCCACGTCAACATTGTCCCCACTCTTACACTGCTCATCGTCTCTCACATCCTCTCCACCGACTTGGAACCACTTGTCTCAACGGAACTCAAATTTTTGGCTCATAAAAGTTAATCATTAAGCAGTCTAGAACATTTCATACGTTTCTGTAGCATTTTTTCTCAGTTTAGTATAGAACTTTATTGCATGGCGTATTACCAAGGTGTCTTCACGTCCTGAATGCATTCTACAAAGTTGTCCGATGTGACAAACAGTGTTTAGTAAGTGTGTTCAAAGAGCTTTTACAACCTCCTCCTTTGACCTGAAATAATAAAAGTTGGCAGATAAACTTATTAGTGCATATTAACTATACACTAAAACTACAATAATTTAGGAATGTAATAATTGCGTCTCCAAAAAATGTCCCAAAACTTCCGGAATGCACCTCGTACGTTTTCGAAATACATGTTAAAAAAACACCAATTATTCATGAAAAATAAGATTTTATCATCTATATATTTGCTGTAATGAAAAACATTAACGTAGACAAAAATAAATTAAATTTATGCGAATAATAATTGCATTTTTAAATAAGATTTTGCTGTATGAAACGAGAATTGAAGATGTTTTATATTTAATTTTTAATAAAGTTTTTTCCGAAGACATTTTTTATCGATTCTGCCATAAAAAATAAAATTAATATGTGTAATAACAAGCCAGAAACAATAAGAGTAATAAATTATTTCTTTAAATCATTTAAAATTAAAATCTTACATTTCAATATAAGTAGAAGGTTAAACATGCAGCATACTTTTTTAATTTCTTTTGAACAGAAATAAACAGTATGCAAAATTGATCATTCTCGTATTTTCTTTCATGAATAAAGATTTCATAGAGAAGTTTTTTTATATTAATTATAAGTGAAAACTTTCAAATTAACATCCAAGTAACAGGACCAAGGTTCCTAAATTACATTTCTTTAGTGAATTTCACACAAAGTGTTTGTTTTTGTATTGAAAACATAAAATAATATACCAAGTCCGAAGGAATTAAAATAAAAAGACTTATAACGACTTCAATGAAATAAGCTAAAGTTATTCCAGATGTAAAAATCGAAAATTGAATAGCCAACTACAAGAGCGAACTAACGCATCTCCAAAACGAAAATAAATATCTTCGCTCCCAGTGGACCAACGTGTTTGGAGATAGCCTCTTGGACATGAAAAAGAGATTTTTTCAGATCTTATAGACTGCCTCTACAGAATCACATACCATGAACTTTGCCAAACAACAAAAAAATACAGCACTCGAAAACTTCCAAAAGCGGCGACAGTTAAAATGGATAGCACATATAACGAGAAGAGAAATTAACGACAAACAAGATGTTGAATTTCCACAGTAATTTCCAACTTTTGTGTTTTGGAGACGCAATTATTATTTTCCTAAATTATTATTAAATTTTTGTATATAGTTGCTATGCATCTAATAAGTTTGCTTGCCAACTTCTGTTATTTCGGATCGAGGCGGTTGCAAAAGCTCTTTGAACACATTCTACTAAACACTCCTTGTCACATCGGACAGGTTCGCAGAATACATTCAGGCCATGAGGACAATTTAGAAGCATGCTATGCAACTAAGTGTTAGGAAGGAAACTTCCATCAATGTTGGAAAGAACGATAACAGTGAACACAAGAAATCTATTTTCCCGAAAAAAAATATTTTAAGAGATAAATTTTATACTTGAACTGGAAGTTGTTTGGTCACGAATATCAAGTGTTTTCTGTATGGAAACAGTTAAGCACACCATTACTATGACTATTTTTTTTTATAATTTGGAAATACTTGTTTCATAACCGAAACCGAGGCTAGAAATCGAGCCGAAAAACTCGAGATTTGTCTAACTCCCATGTTTATTCTTGTATAAATTTCAGCAGTTATTTTTTTTTTATCTGATTCGTAATGAAATAAAAGATATTTTTAAAATACGATGTCTCATCGGGTCGAGAAAATGGGACAGACAGAATTAAATCCGAAATTACTTCCAATTGATCGTTAATATAGTTTTAAGTTTTTCGATGATTAGAATTTTAAATCGATAGAAATCGAGAAAAAAATGAAATAAATTCTTGAATTAGAAGATTTTCAATGGAAATTGAATTTTATGTAGACCAATTCTAAATAAGATAGAAATAATAATATCATAAAATATATGAGTAAGTAAATACCAAGACCTAAAACTATGTTATGCGTTTCAATAAATTCTGTTCAGTTAATGGAAATTAAAAAAATAGACTGATAATATTTATCTTTGAAATGAAAAGTGTCGTTTCCCAGTTTCCTGTCATTCATTTGCTCACTATTACACTGATATTTGTTTTTATATCCTATTTTTCATAATAATATATAATAAATTGTAGAAAAATATCACAAATTCACGGTGCCGTAATTTCAAATAGCCGCAAATTCTCTCTTTCAATTTTCCGACTTCCTATTCTCTTGTCTACTACCATTCACTCGAAGATGGATACTCCATTCTATAGCAAGCACATCCCTGTTATTCCATCAAACCATAGGTAGAACATCTGGGCGATTCGATCAGCCGTTTTCTGCTCCAGTTTTTCTTCATATCACGAAGCCAATCGCATTGGAAGACACACGTTCTCAGCCTCTTCGAAGGTAAGTGGATTATAGATAAATGTATAAGAATAATATAGAAATACATTTACTTGAACCGTAACCAAATAATAAAGCGCATTTATAAAATCAAACTGAACCTTTCAAACATGAACATATAATTATCTAACTGCCGTAACTGTCGACGACGAGAACAAAACTGATAACAACGTTAAAAAGGTAAAATCTGTTGAAGGAGCAACATCTTAGCCATAACTTCTTATATTAAGTTATGATTCTCTTGGCTGGCATTTCATGCGATCAGTTAATAATTAAATACAAACATAACAGATTAAATAGTGCAGAAACTGTGTATGATATCAGCCCTAAGATGTGAGAATAGACAGACAGCTTTTTATATATATAAGATCATTAACGGCGAACTACGTAAAAATCATGAAGGAATATCAGTCGATTATGTGAGCAATAAAGAAGAAAATCGAAAGAGACAGGAAATTTATACTTAACATCAGAAAGAGACAGTTGAAATTTCTAGGGCATATAATGAAGAGTGATTGGAAAATATGATACTCACAGGACATATTGAAGGCCAGAGGGACAGAAGAAAACAACGCATAACCTACCTAACGATCTTGTGTAAATGTTTAGGAGAGATAACAAACATATAAAATTGGTTAAGAGCTACAAACGACTGGAGGTTTTGGAGAGCCATGATTGCCAAAGTCATGGAAGGAGACGGCACGACAACGAAGAAGAAGAAAGTGGAGGAGAAGGCTAATTTCTTGTTTTAAGGATAGGGGAGTTTGTTCTTTTATTGTTCGCTTTATAAACGGCATTATTTGTCTTGCTGTAACTGTCAATCGAACATATCTTCTCTACTTTCGATATTTCACTCGATATTCATCCTGAGTCTATGTTATTTTCTTTTTCTATAGAAACAGTCTACTTGAAATATTGATTTCAGAGTTTATCTTCTATGTTAGAATATAGTTAAAATTTCAACCAATTCGATTTTAATTTTATCTATCATCATTTTTAATGGACAGGAAGTTGTGAAGAACCATGATCTCCATGGGACATTAAGAAGAAGTGGATGTTATATTTTGAGTTATTTTAATGCTTGGTTAGTAGCGCGTCTTAAAACAAGCTTACGGCTTTAGGGTAATAATGAAATTAATCTTTTCTGACCGGAAACTTTCGGCATTCCTTGACTGTACTTTTAGTCATAATTCCGTTTGAAATCGATATTTTTTTCAATTATTAAAATATTTTTTTTTTCAGGAAATTAGATTTCTTAATCCCATTAATATCTATAGATCTTTCTATTACTTATGAGAATTTCCTTCCGAACTTTATGTTTTATGTAGTGTTGAAAGTTAACACCTCGATAATGACATCATTTTCTGATCTGGTGACATATGCAAGCTATTTTCATTGTTTTTATTGTTAGAAGTGTTCAAGTGATGCGGTTTTTATTATATGCTACAGTTATTTATTTGTGATTTTATAGTGCCCATCTATAGGCTATGATGAAGAAAGATCTTCTTTAGGATTCAGAGTCTTTTCTAGTCAGGATGAACGGCTGTACACTCAACGTGGCTACATGCTTTGAACCTCTATATGAACTTTAGCACGAACCAGACCTCAAATGAAACTAGTTTTTAACATCCATCATCAAAGATGTTCATACAATAGTCAGTTCCCTATACCACTCCAGTACCTGATCGTTCCTGCCATGCCTTATTTTCACAAGAACCAAATCGTGCCAAAAATAGAGTATTGCTACCATGTAGTTGAAGCTGCCTAATCCTTAATTTCCAGCTTCGACAGAGTTCAATAGCGTTTGTGCGGCCTTGTGGTGGTGGAATTATTTTTCCGCGCTACAACTGCTTGCCCACATACGAAACGTTGCTACCATCTCTACTAATGCATTCATGGAAGATATTCGGGTGAACTACAAACCTTGCTTCCACTAGTCTAGACCTTCACATACAAAACCCATCAGACCACGTACACTGAGTCCACTCATTCTCATTTCCCTCGTATTCCATTGGTTAGGATATAGTTCTACTCAGAGAGCCGTATTTCATTATAGAATGGACTCCCTACTGGATGTTTCCTTCGATCGCTACCATCTTAAGCTAACCAACCTTATCAAGTCGAGGGTCCACTCTCCTACATTATCTTCATAATAAGCAACTCTTTTTCCCAAATGGGCTTGTGGTCATATTATGTTGAAACATCAGTGCTCTTGCTGTCACCGAAGTTAAGCAACGTCGAGACTGTTTATACCTAAATGGGTGACCGCTTCGTACTACCAGGTGCTGTAAGCTTTGATGTACTGGTGGTATAATCGATAACTGCACGGGTTTGGGAATTGGAGACCTGATTCCCAATTCCGCTGTGGTTTGTTATATTCACTTAGACGCAAATACCCTTGGTATGACTCCGCCTCTTCTTTCCTCAGCTATGGGTTAATTATTAGGACTTTTATCTGTAAATCATTATCTCCAAAAATTCTGAAAATCTAAAAATATTTGCTGGCTTAAAATAACACGCAATTCGCTGATAGTCCGTAAAATAAATCAGCTCAAAAAACATAAAAAAGAAACAGTTATCTTAGTCATCCTCAAAATAAGCAACTGTTCCTCCCTCCCTGTATGTCCTTACAGCAACCTCATTTATTAATCCGCTACCTTTAGTAGATCTTGTGCCTTGTATTTATAAACAATAGTTAAAATAAATAAAATTATACATTGGAAACCATTTTTAATCAATGATCTGCAATGACTATCGTCTACCGACAAAGGTTTAGATGCTTGTGAACGAATTTAATGTAATATGTGATATCCTCATTAAATCTCTATCTATAAAAGGCAGGATGTGTGTGTGTGTGCAACGAATGCACGGCTGCAATTTTCGATGGATTTGCACCAAAATTTACATGCACATGCTCCAAGTAAGTGGTAAGGCCAAGACCGACTTTGCATTTCCCAACTCCCATTGATAATAGAAATAATTGATTTTTTTCACGCTTCTACGGCAGTTTTCATGTAGTTTGAGGCCATTTTGTACTGGACAGAGTGAGATACAATAGCTGGCTGCCACGAATAGGCAGGAAGATTGTATTGGCCAGCGTGAGAGCCAACAGCTGACTGACACGAATGTTAACTAGCTGCAAGAATTGGCAAGAAGTAAGGCATGTAGCAACATCAGCACGGCAAAGGGCACTCCTTTAAAGGCAAGGAAGGGCAAAAATATTTTAAGCCAAGTGATAGCGATTGCTGTATGAGTCGTACGATTTTTGAATCAAGCACGGGCAAAGCCGGGCCATGCTGCTAGTGACGTTATATAATAATATCTAAGACATTTGTATTCAGGCCAAAAGTTTGATTCCATGTCATCTTACGGTTTTGTTCTATAGTATCTCGAGCGCAACTTATCATGTATTCCGTTTCATTAACTTCTATCTTTCAAACTAGAGCAAGAAAACTTCATTTAAATTATTAGTTTTCCATCTGTGATATTATAAAGTTGATTAATTCCGATTGTTAAATACTTACTTTAATTTTCATAAATAATCTAATCTTGAAATGATATTTGGCGACACGTATATAATTAAAAGAAAAATGACTGCTATTAACTTCTTAACGGATCTGTCCGTTTCACCTCACATCACTATAATTCAAAGAAGAACTGGCAACTCGAAGTTGCATACGTAAACTCGGTGGTAAAACTTGCTTCCCCATTGAAATCTTTCTCGCTTCATGCAGTCGCAGAATTATTGTTCGGCTGATGTTGTTTGGACCGCCATCTATAAAACATTGGCCGGCATAAATCTACTGTTTCAAAAGGTAATGATTAAACATGGCCGACGCACTGTTCCCAGTGCACTGGTTTATTTTCTTTCTTCTGCTTCAGCATTTCTCATATTCAAGCGTTCACAGATAAATACTGTTTCCAGAGAAACCTTCCAAAAATGGGGCCACTTCGACACTGCTTCATTTCTCTTTTCTAACGGCGAATAAACAAGAAGTGGAATTTTATTGCTGTAGTATTTCATGACTTACTTCCTGTACCACTCCGCACCAATTTTTACCCGGCGACCAATTACACGCCATTTCAGCATTTCCCTTTTATTAACATCTGACTATAGAAGAGAAATGAAAAGTTTTCTTCAGGAATACTTTGTATGTGATTAATGCTCCTCGAATATCATAAATTTAAAATTGTTAAGATGAAAATCACTTTCCTCTATTTTAATTTAAGATTTCTTCACGCTCTGTGATTTTATATGTACCATGTCATTCCAGGACGTAAGCGATGATGGCTCTCCATAATTTCCTATGTTTTGTTGCTCAAATAACTTTTCTTCTTTACCATCTCTCTTTGTCCTTTTTTCGACAGTTTTTTTTTCAGCGAACATCCGTCAGTGATTTATTCAGTATTTTCTCTTGATACCCTAACCCCGCTCAAATTGCACTTTGAGTATTAATTACTGCAAGCCGTCCTTGTCATTAAAGTTATAAACGTAAAACTTGATATGAAGAGGTCTTTCCTCTATCTAAATTTAGGATTTGTTTCAATCTCTATAGTTTTTCTATGTACCATGTCAATTTTAGGACGTAGGCGATCATGACACTCCACAATTTCCTATGTTTCGCTGCTCTAAGAAACCTTTCATCTTTACCCTCTTTCTTTGTCCTTCTTCGACCGTTTTTTCATCGGAAATCCATAAGTAGTTTATTCAATATTTAACCCTAGTTCCATTACGTTCAATTTGCCTTTTGAGTGTTAATTTCTCCAAGCCGTCCTTCATCATTATGTTTCCACATAAATGTCACTTTCGGATTATTAGCAGCGTCTTTCTTGTTGATATTCTTAAAAATTCCAATGTAGACACATGGTATTGTCAGCATCGGTTAGTATAACCACATCTTTGTCGTTTCAAGTCTTCTAATCTGTGAGGAGATTGTCCAGCATTCACTGCCATGGATGGGACACCTCAATGTGGTGTAATGGTTAGCGAACTTGTTTTGTTAGTTTTGTGGTAAACTCTCCTACAGTAGAATGAACTCTTCCTCCTCTCATAAATACAAACTGCGAGAGTCGGAAAAGTGAAGTGAAGTAGTAGACGCAGTGCTAATCTACTTATTACTAACACTATTGTTTTGTATATGTCTTCAATATACTTTTTCAACCTACCTTCGTCTTCCGTGTTTTTCTTACTGGTCCCTAAACAGGCCACAACAGTTAGAACAATTACGACTAAGTAGTGCGTTCGATCCTCACTAGACACCCCATATTTTCGATCTTGTACCATATCTACGCTATGCTTACGAATCACCATTACAATGCATTGAAGTTAGATATTACATAGTTGTTCAGATTTCTTTAATGTCTCCGAGGATAATTTCTTCTCTATGTATAGTTTAGTTTCTAAAAGATAATTTTCACTATTCCTGTGTATTTACGGATTTCAGTGTAACATTATCTGTAGTTTGTTAGTATTGTACCCAGGTGATTTACTTTATGTACCCGCTTGATTTTTATATACCCAATACGTAGATCACACATTTGGGCTGTCTCTTAGTGCTTTCTAAAGTTGGTGGAGTTTATTATTCTTTTGTGGATTGGTAGTTCACTTTACTGTAGCTGAAGTTAGGTAGAAAGAGTTTACTGATGACTTCGTAGAAAAGGGTGTTTATAAACACTAACATTATCCACGGTGCTCTCCATTCTGCCGACTTGATTGAATATATCAATATTTAATAATTTATTTTTCTTCTTTGTATTGCGTTATTGTCTTTCCAAAAAGGTCATTTTACAGTCGGTGCAGAACATTGCCTGTAAGAATTCAGCATAAATGTTCAGTTGTTAACTCTTTATGGCAAAAAGTATTTACTAAATTCTCTTGGTAAATAAAAGTCTGCAATTCAAACTTAACGTGATTTAATTCAAGTTAAAATCAACATTTTGTTGGGTCCCGATCAAATCAGTCAAGCTCTTTTTTATCTGGATAAGGATGAAAATCTATTCTATATTTAGTCATCACTTTTTCGTGTGCTTGTGCTAAGCCAATATTTTAAAAAAAAATCAATTCACCCCATGAAAGACGATAATGCCACTAAGATACAATAGGCTATTGGGAGTGAAAGAGAATAAAAAAGACTTTAGAAGGAACCGGAAACTCAATCCTAAACGACTACTCCTGTTCAAAAGACTGGGGAGGAGTGTGAACTAGACGATAGGCGAACCTACCTACTCCTATTAAAATAAGCAGATAATTTACTATTGGAGTTTGTAGTGACTAGATTAAATATATTTAGAGAAGAAAAATTAATTTTCAGTTTAAAGGCATATCCAGTTACAGTGTAACCCGGATATAGAGAGTTGTCGGGACCGAAGAAGAAGTCTCTTATATCCGGGTTTGGTCTAATTTATATACATTAACACAGGCTCTAATTTGGGACCAGAGAAAATCTCTCTTATATCCAGGTTTCTCTTATATCCGGGTTACACTGTATGACGTTTTTATCAAGTATAAAACGATTAAAATATTCATCCAATTAATAATATTACTACTTCCGCTTCTAAAGTCTTCACTTAACCTTTATTCCATGTTGTCGACAATATACGTTTACAAGATATCATGGATTGTCAGTCTCTACTATATTGTGAAATGCTAACCAGTATTTAGTGGTATTTCCAAAGCGGTGTAGACATATAGTAGCATACAAAACAAACTGTTTTGTAGTGTACCTTTGTAATATTGTGTATTGGAGTATTGGGGCTGTACGACAGAGTATACTTTCGAAATGGTAATTTGCTATTTTCCTAAAACGGGTCAATTCGGCCAGGTAAAAAAACATGGTGTAAAAATATAGCATTCACTGAGTAATTTCTTCTTAAACGTTCTATCAACCTTTTGCAAATTATTTAGAGCCAGAAAATAGTTTTTAATTGTAAACTTTTTTTAAATAATAATAATTTGCAGGTACAAGTTCTGATAAATTTACCCATAATTGGAAGGAGATGAAGTGAATTCATAACTTTCCGAAGAATATTCGCACGTAAATTAACGTAACGAACCTGACTGGAATTCGAATACGGTTCTCCGATTTTCAATTCTAGGCGTTATTCCTTACACCACCCGTACATCAATGTTTACCTGTTATTCTTAAGCAGTAAAAGTATTAATATATAATTTAAGCTAATTAAATGTAAAGAAAAATACACCCAACATGTTATCATAAATATATCTCAATAGTGCGGCACTGAGATCCGTAGGCGTATTGGGATGGCCAAGGACACATTCCAAAAGAAGGGTAGAGTATTGCGAGACAGGAGGATTTCTTTGGTAACAAAGAAAAGAATACTGAACTGTTACGTGACATCTGTCCTTATTTACGGCAGCGAATGTTGGACGATTTCCTCAAGGATGAAGAAGAGGCGACGGAGATGTGGTTCTACAGAAGGATACTAAGGATATCATGGACCGAGCGTGTGAGCAACGATGAGGTCTTAGAGAGGTTGTAAGCAAGAAGGAGGGTTTATACTTAACATCAGAAAGAGGCAGCTGAAGTTTCTGGGATATATAATGAGAAAGGAGAGCCTGGAAAATCTGATACTCACGGGTCGAAAAGAGGGAAAGAGGGACAAGGGAAAGCAAAACGTGATATACCTGGCAGACTTAAGCAAGTGGATGACAGAACATGGTCTTGGGGAAGAAGCAAAGAGAAGGAACTTGTTGTGAGCTGCAAGGGATAGAGTGTGGTGGAGGACCATGATCGCCTACGTCCTGAAAGGATATGGCACATAAAAAGAGAGAAGATACAGCATTTATTCAATAAATACAGCATTTACCCCATCACCTTGGTATGGTATAATGACAAATACGTATGTTACTCATGGAGGCTCAATGTCATTACAGTGTGATTGGCCCTTATCTGGCGTCTCGCCTGCAGCCACTCACAGACGCGCCGTCGCCTCTCTCTGTCTCTTCTACAAATACTTTCATGGCAATTGCTCCGATGAGCTGCTTTCCCTGGTCCCCAGTCTCCATGAATACAAGCGCCTTACGAGGCTGGCATCCCGCTCTCACCCTTACACTGTAGAAACTTTAAAATGTAGCCGTCTCTTCTACTCCAATAGCTTCATACCTCGCACCTCTCGCCTGTGGAACACCCTTCCCAATTACTGTTTCCCTGATACCTATAATCTCCAACTATTCAAATGTAATGTCAATCGACATCTCCGGTTAACTTGATCTACACACTACCCTTCCCTTCACCCTTTTTTCTATCACTCCTATCTGCTCTTGCTAGAAATCTTCTGCAACCCCCCTGCATCCTAGTGGCTTCATGCCTTGCTCGGGGCGCTAAGCTTAAAAAAATAAAAAATAAAAAATTCTAACAGTTTGTGAGACTAGATCGTTCGCTATAGTTATTTTGCATGAAAACAACTTAGCAGAGTGAGGAAGATATGAAAAGATCTTGGCAATCAGCTTCTGAGTTTCGGTCTTCTATTCATGTCTCTTGGCAATATTATTATTTAAAGATAACGACGTAAAGCGAGTAAAGTCTATTGAGATTGACCCCTCACCCAATAAGGGGGTCATGTGAAACGTGTGTCACTCCACCGTCATTCAGCGACTGTTAGTAAAACTTTAAAAAAAATGTGTGTCAGATTACTTGAAATTAATCCTTCACTCAACAAAGAAAAAAAATGAGCGATAGATATCACCGGACACTGTTCATATCAAACACAAAATAGTCTTAACATGACCTGTCAGAACACTAAATCAGTGTGACCATCAAGAGAATATGAAACAGGAAATGTCTAGGTTAAGCGTTTATATTTTAGGCGTATGTAAAACTAGGTGGGCAAACAATATTTCATAAGTGATAAACACAGGGTTAAATATGCAGGCGTAGAATAAATGAGAGGGGAATAGGACTAACACGAGACCAATACACGAAGAAATGTGTCCTGAAATGGGTCTGAGAGAATTCTTGTAGTTAAATGTTAATGCATGCGGCGTATGTGAAACTAGATAGTCAAAGAACGGGGATTCTATGAGAGGCAAACACAGGGCCATATCTTGAACAAGACATGAATAAATGTATTTTGAGATCGTATCAACAATCTGACAGAATTGTAGATAGACTGAAAGGGACACGGTTCTAGTACGATCACCGAAGTTAAGCAACGTCGATCCTGGTCAATACCTAGAAGAGAGACCGTTTAGGAATACAAAGTTCAGTAAGATTGGATGTGTGAGTAGTCTAATGGATAATGGCTCAGAAATGTCAATCAGAAAGCCGAGTTTCAATTCCTGTTGGATACGCTATAATCACTTATGCGCAAATACACTTGGTAAAGGTATGAGTTCACCCCTTCTCCCCAACTATGGTTTAATTAGTAAAACATATATCCCTAAAATCATTATTAAAATTATGTAAAATCTATTAAAATTATCTAAAAAGAAAAAAAATCTTACAATCTCAAAATATTTTCTAGCTTTAAATAACCTGCAAAGGGTTGATAATCCGTAGAAAATGAACTGAATTCTGATTACCTACACAGGCATGTCGTTTAGCTTTATTTACATTCACTAGAATATAAATGTATAGAAACGACCGCGACCATAAAGTAAGGGATCAGTTTATATATTGATTGTGATGCAAAATTGATCCTCCACTTTATATTCACAATGTAATTTCTTGTTTATTAGATATGAATCTACCACTTTCCCCACTGGCTATTGGTTAATTAGTAAGATTTGTATCATTAAAACTATTATTAGCTAAAAAACATTTTACAAGTAACCTGCAAAGGGTTGATAAACTGAAGAAAACGAATTAATCATACGAAAGGGAAGCCTTTTAACATACCTGTCGTAACTGTTCTTAACTTGGAACTGTAACAATGACGATTAGATACGTATGAAATAAAACATTGAAAGTCTCTTCATCAGAAAAAATAACTTTGCTGAATTAGCTCGACTATACACTTTCAGGCCATAACCTTTATTTTAATATATTGGAACTATTTTGTTCGTTATTTTCGTGATTTAAGAGGAAAAGTCTGAAATGTTACATTTCAGTTACATTTTCACTTACCAAAATTATAATTTCTTATTATACTTAAGATATATGGGAAAGAAGCTTTTAAAATGATGCCATCGAGGAATATAAATATAGATTATAAATATAAATTATATATAGAAGGGATATAAATGAAAAAAAAATACAAAAATAAATAAATAGAAACGATGTCATTAAAAATAACAAAATCATTTTATTGGCATTTACTTCGCTACCGGGTTTGAATTTTTTTTTATTTTAATAATGTATGTAGTCGGGTACCAGGTTATAATTCAGATTTGTCCTTCTCCTATAGTTTGCCGACCCACGACTAGAGATTCTACTCTGTATTACTATTTAATAGATGGATTCATACCTTTTCGAAGGGTGGCTTGTATGAAATTTATTATATTATCTCAACCGCATATCGGACTCGCCAGTTTCTAGTTCTAAACCTTTCACCATTGCACCAGTTGCATACCCGCTGACATCGTTTCTAAAATACCAATAATCTAAACATGTCATAATAATGGACGTCTTGAATTTATTAAGAATAGATTTATTGAACCGGAAATAGTTGATTGAGGTGCATCACATTTTTGGATCTCAGTATAATTTACGAATAATTAAATTAAAAAAAATACTTTCACATGGCCAAATACATGGGGTAAAAATAGAATTGCAATAGGTTTCTATCAGTATAAGGGAATTATTCTAATTTCTAAATAATATTTTAAAAGAAAGGAAACATCTATAATATTCCCTGGAAAGAATGTTAACGAATAAGAAAAGCTAAGGCCTATATTTTTATCCTTGTACGATATATGTAAACGGAAAATGTTGAACGCTGAAATAAAGTGTTTATCGAAAGATATTTGTCATAGATGAAAGACTGATGTATCATTTTTCGTATTAAATGAATGCAACAAAAAAAAACTAAAAAACAAAATGGACGCCTAAAAGAGAGAACAAAAATTTACTTCGCTGCTAATGAAATCGGATAGAAAAACTACTTGAAAAGAAAAAGGCAAACATTTAGTAAATTACCGTTAATTTTCTTTCATTCTAAGAATGATCTAAGTGATAAAAATATTTTTTCTTGCGTGATATTGGATGAACTCAACGTCAGCTTAGTTAACTATCTGACGTTTTGAAACTTTATCTCCGCACTCCAAGTAGAAGCCAGGAAAAATTTCTTGGCATCAGAATAATTTCGCTTTGAGAGAAATTTTTCTTTTCTGCTATTTCCGCTCCATATCACGAATTAGAAACTATACAGCTTCTCTTTCCAAAGTACTGGCACAAGATAATTTAAGGTGCCACTATATATCATCATTATTATTATTATTAGACGCTATCAACCTAACTTTTTCTGTGTAGGCTAAAGGCAATGGCAATGAATTAAACTTTAATCAAATAATTTCATTTATTCTTTTCTAGAGAATATATACATGAATATGAATTACAAGACGGGTACAAGCGTGAGTACGCACTCATATACTATGAAAAAAAAACTTGCATCAATGAAAAGGGCATATAAAAAATCGAGAAGTATAAGCAGTCGAATGCTGATATCTCCTGACGAGTGGACAGTGTGATTTCCAGAGAGTCCTTCTACGGACGCCTGGAATCGGGATGGTAAAGGTAACATCAATCAGCTAAGTGAAAACCTTTTAGACATTATCAGAGCATTCTGCAATTTCTAGTCTTACGAGAAGGTTCTAATAATGCCCAATGGTAAATAATTGACTATTTCACAAAAACAACACATTTTGTCTCTTTGGGAAGCAGTTACAGAACGATTTCTAACAATCTGAATATTCCTTTTACTACAGTTGCTTCGTTCATTGCAAGGTTTAAAATTCGTAACAGCGTCGAAAACCAAAGACGAACAGGTGCTCCGAGGAAGATTTCTCTAAGATCGGCAAGGGTATTAGGACGCCAGATCCAACAAAATCCACAGGTTACCTGAGAAGAGTTGCAGGAACATCTGCGTGCATTAGGGATTAAAGTAACCAAGCGTACAATAAGTAATGAACTACACAAAAACAGTCTGAAATCACGCATCCCAAGGAAGACTCCACTCCTCTTGAAACGACACAGAGATGCTAGGCTAAAATTCGTTAGAGAGCATAAGGATAAAGAATATTCGTTTTGGAAAAAGGTACTATGGACAGATAAAACTACAAGAGAGTTGTTTGGTCATAATTATCGAAATCATGTGTGGAGGAAGGACTACTTACCAAAGAACACGTTGCCAACTGTAAAGTTTGGTGGTGGCAGTATCATGATCTGCGGCTGTTTTTCTGCAAAAGGTGTTGGCAGAATATCAATAATAGATGGCAAGATGAATGCCGAAAGATACCAGAAAATCATGCAAGACAATTTAATGCGTTCTGTTGAGAGACTTCGACTACCTCCTGATTGGGCTTTCCAACTGGATAATGATCCTAAGCATACTACTAGATATACAAGGAAATGGTTAGCTGAAAGTCTGATGTATTGCAATGGCCAAGTTAGTCACCAGACTTGAACCCAATCAGGAATTTATAGCGATATTTGAAAATTCAAATTGGGAAAAAAGCACCAACGAATATCAAGAATTTGAAGACAATATGCCAAGAAGAATGGGACAAAATACCACTCAATGTGTCCAAATAATTAGTTATGACGTACAGGAATAGACTGGTAGCTGTTGAACTCAATAAAGGATATTCACAAAGTATTAAGTTAATATGCTTTTTTCTTTGTACGAATACTGTTTTCATCAGTTAAAATGACAAAAATGCATTAATTTCTGTTAGAATAAGAATTAATTAAGTTTATTACTATTTTTTTCATAAAATGTATCAAAATTTGTTTTAGTTAAGGCTTTTACATTTATAAAAATACAATTTTTCATGTGTACGAATATTTATTTCCCCCACTGTGTGTGTGTATATATATATATATATATATATATATAGGGTACGATGGACGAATTGTTGCCTAAATTTCGCAAAAATAAAAACTGACATCTCATTTTAGCAGATATATTTACCAAAATTACACAAAAATATCTTGAAATACTATACAGTAAATGTATTTAATAAAATCACCATTGGCTTCAATTACAGCCACAGAAGACTTCGAAATTGTCTTCATCTCTTCTGGATGGTCCCCTTGTTTAAGTTGGTGAATGTTACACTTCCAATACAGTAATGTCGAACTTCCCATAAATTCAGTAATGTTATTACTGATAAACAATTCTACACCAATAAACTTGTTAATCGCTTTCCCAAGTTAAGAATAATATTAGACTGGTCTTAATACGACGATTTCATGTCATCTCAAATATGACAATGTGAAACCTATAAACATGCTCACCGTTTTCGGCACACAGATCCACTGGGAAAAATCATGAGAATTCAAAAAGTGCACCCAACATCCTATTCTTTGATACACTGCCTGCAAGTGCAGCTAAGATCCTATTCTTTGACACACTGCCTGCAAATTAAATCAGTACGATAAGTACCATTGGAACTTTCACGGTTATCCAATTTGAATTTATTCCTGGGTATAAAGATAAACTACATCCGGCAGCAAGCGTTCTAATCTGGAGACTAGAGATTTTGAGGAACTGAGAACCACTTCTACTTGCTACTGTTCCTAGGTCCACCCTGAGTTGTAGAACCTTTTAGGGTCCCAACTATGGAAAATAGTGAACCCAAAACAAAAGCAAAACACTATGAAAGTATAAAATACATTTTTATAGTAAAAATACCAGTAATACATATTTACGGTAGAATTACTAACAATACATTTTTAAAACAAAATGCCCAAAATGTCCATTTTATCTTTAGTTGAAGGCATGCAATTGCTTTCAAAATATTTTGATTTCGTGATTAACTCACCAACAGAGGTTGATATGCTGCTTAATTAAACAGCCAACATGAAAAAATTCTTTCATGACATTAAGCCATGTAATATTCGAGAATTTGTTAAGGAAATCAAACTGCATTCAAAAATATTACTTTAGCAAAACTTTAAAATAAAACACATGTATCAGCGTCTCTAGTAATTCTGTCCACAAAGATATGTATTTTCACAAAAAAATATGTATCATCTCCCGTGTATTCAATTGTGAAAATGCAGAATAACATCATTTTTATGACTTCAAAGCCCCCAAGCACATTAAATTTCGAAATTAAACGACCCATGAGGATTTCACATGCCGTTAAACAATCAATTCAAATCTATTTGAATTTTCTGATGATTCTGAATTTTAAGTTATTGATTAAACACTTCGCACGTTGCACGACTATGAAATATCCGTGGAAATTCTCTGATTGAATCGTTAAATATTTGAGCTTAACAACTTTAGCAATATATCGCTTTAACAATCTTAAGCATAAATGTAAGTCATTATTTAAAGAAAAGGGTACAAATGAAAATATTATAAACTGAAAAAGTTTTCAATTACATTGAATCTAACGTCAAATATATGCGAGCGTCATTGCCTCCCCTATCTCCACTGTCTATATTGTTTTCTTATTATGCATGATAAACTAAAATCAAAGTGTGTCTTTTCTAGCTCTCAAACCTGAATAGTCCATTATCTTACTTAATGGCAGCGCGTAAAATACGTGATAACTCACGAAATAACGGAAGACAAAAACAGAATAATAATATTGTCTATATTTTTGAAATGAGGTATTGTAACCATTAATACTTTTTACATGGTTCAGGTTGTTGTCCTCATCTTTATTGTCATATTGTTATGGGATCTTACCCATAATAATAATGGACTATTCCATACTTAATATATACTGCGCCTAAGGAGTAGGGAAGGAGACAGTCGCACACATTCTGAGCGACTGTTGGGTTGAACTTTCCCCCTTCGGGCGGAAAGGAACCCGAACGAGGCTACGCCGGCTCTGAACCCGTTTATACGGGTTCAATGGGAATATTTTTGGTCCGAGCCGACGGACTCGGAGATCCAACATTAAATAACCGGCCTTGTGCCACATGATGCTCCAGTGGGGGTGCGTGATCGAATATCGTCAGTCGTTCACCTCTCGACCGGCTGTTCGGTTGAACTCTCTGCCTTCCGGCGGGGAGGCACCCGAAAGAGGCTACGCCGAAGGGCAGATTCTCTTTCGGGGAGTTAAACCGACCCTGAACCCGTTTATACGGGTTCAAT
Organism: Acanthosepion lycidas; assembly: GCA_963932145.1. Lineage (NCBI taxonomy): Eukaryota > Metazoa > Mollusca > Cephalopoda > Sepiida > Sepiidae > Acanthosepion > Acanthosepion lycidas. Next base: position 102,457,214 of record OZ010576.1, on the reverse strand, counting down.
GGGCATATTTTTGGCCGAGCCCACGGGCTCGGAGATCCCACCTTAAACCGGCCTTGTGCCACATGATGCCCATGTGGGGGGGTGACTGAATATATTCCGTCGTTCAAGTCGATCGGCTGAACTCTCTGCCTTCGGGCGGGGAGGAACCCGAAAGAAGCTACATCGAAGGGCGGATTCTCTTTCGGGGAGTTAAACCGACCCTGAACCCATTTATACGCGTTCAATCGGCATATTTTGGGCCGAGCCCTCGGGCTCGGAGATCCCACGTTAAACCGGCCTTGTGCCACCTGATTCCCTCGTGGGGGGTGACTGAATATCGTCAGTCGTTCAAGTGGAGTCAGTAGTTCAAGTCGAGTCGAGTCAGAGGCAGTCCGAAACAGAGTCGCGTTCAGACGATTACTGCAAGACATTGGAATAGTGATACTGGTCGAAACTACATTATTCTCTCTACTAAAGCTGATTGTTCATACTAACACTTCTACTTCTCTGTATATATTCCTGTTTGTAATATATCTGTTATTCCATACCTGTGTTCGAGTTCTTTATTGGTTCTACCTTGGACTATCACCGTGGTACAAGGAACCGGACCATAACACATATTCACGATGTTTCTGTCGTTGTATGCTCCAGCATTCTTCAGGAATACGTTGGAATTTCGAAACGAATTTTTATTTGGTTGACTGGAGTAGATTGTTCTCGTGCCATGCCTTTTTGTTTTTGGATATCTCCATTTCAGTTAATTCCCTTGAGTAACTCAACTCTCCAAGTTTTTGTTCAACTCTACTGTGGTCAGTTATTGAACTCACAGCACATTCGGTCGAGTCACTGAATTGATAAATACAATATGGGAAGAAGTAATACAGAGTACTAGAGAAAAACAAAAGTAACAAAACATTGCAATATGAGCTCTAGTTAAAAATTATTACTGAAACATTAGATTTAGACATCCCTAAAATTATTTCACTGGTGTCGTCAAGTACATATGTCCCAATGGATAAAATCGTTCGTTGAAATAATCCAGTGATCAATATTGACATCAGATATAGCAAGACGTTAATGATGTTTTTTTTCTCACCAGATTTATTGAACCGTTAAAGCAAGGGGATTTTAAGAAAACTAAAAGTTCGATCAGGATTTATTTTTGTTGGTCACAGTCTTAACTTAAGATACGAAGATGACATCGATGGAAAACGCAGGAAGAAAATATCAGTTACTTCAAGACACATTAGTAAAGTAAAGCGAAGAAAATATGACTAACCATCAATTCTAAGTGAGGGTCTATGTAAGAATGACAAACAAAGATGTGATCTACGAATTGGAGAATCCAAAATAAAGCAAGGACAGAGATTTTACTGTCTGGTAATTCTTTAAATAGACGGCGAAAATTTTGATACAGATATTCGAAGAGGTTAAGGAATAGTGAAAGATGTCTTTCAAAAGCTAAACAAAATATTAGGAAACAGGTCAGTGTCACTGGAATCAAACTTCTGTAATATGAATGCACCTATATGGCAATAAATGTAGGACAATGCCATTACAGATGAAGAGGAGACTTTAAACAAAGATTTGGTTGTATAGAAGAATGTTGAGAATACCAAGGAAACAAGATGTAAGCAACGAAGAAGTTATAAAGAGAACGCGAAGTTAAAGGACACGTGTGTTTAGGAAAAAGACAGATGACATTTCTCGAACACGTAATGAAGAACGAGGGTTTAAATAACTTTATAATCACAGGACAGTTTGAAAGCAAGACGGTCATAAGAAAAAGACGACTAATATAACTAAGTGGCTTTTGTAAATGGATATCAAAATAGCGATGGGGAGGGATAATAAGGGGACAAAAATTGATGAGCGCTACAAAAGAGTCAAAGTTGTAAAGAACCATCATCACCCAAATCTTAAAGAGACCTCACTCTAAGCGAGAAGTCTACCTACAGCTTTTAGTAAAGATTGTAACAAAAGGGGTTGATATTAAGAGACGCCTTTTTTTATTTTTTTGAAGAGTAATATTCTTCCTGTATTCGACTGATTTCAGAGAAGACATTACAATGCCGCAAAAATATTGACATTTTAGTGAACCCTGAAACGTTAGAAAAAGTTTGCAAGATCGTGTACGCTAAACGAGTAAAGAAACGAGAATTCATTTTTATAAAATTCTAGTTTTTATGTTAATTTTCGATTTGATTATCAAGAAAATCCATAAAAATATTTTAACTATTTTAGATATAAGAATCAAGAAAAATGGAAACAAAACAAATGTTAGGTTATTAAATTTAATATTTTTACAGTATGAGTTCCCTTAAAATATCTCATGGGCAGTGAAGTTGATAATTCTGTTGGCCAATTTTATACCATTTACAGCCATACGTCTTACATATTCAAACACAGAACTGTTTTGGGTTTGTTATTCCAGCTTTATTTAAAGAAAATTCTCACGGAAATGACGTAATCCCATGAATCTTCAGTTGTCAATTCGTCATTTCGACTCGAATCATGGATGAATGATACTTGGATCGTTGGAAAACATTTATATCACCAACTGATAATATCAGATGACTTTCACTGAAATATCAATTGATGATGCCCGCCGCTTACAAACCTAATAATGATTCATTTGGTGTGTCCAAGCTGAAAGACTTAGTTTATTAGGGTCGTTTTAATAATTTATCTGTGTAAATTATCAGGAAACCTTGCTTTGAGAGCATTTGAATAACCCATTTTGTTCGCTAGACCAAAACGACATCGTCCTGGGTATGACGATAAACTACAACGGAGTCCTGGGTAAGACGATAAACTACAGCCAACAGCAAGCCTCAAGCCTCTGATCAGGAGGTTTTGCGTAGCGTGGAACCATCTCTTAATTGCTGGTGTTCTAAGGTCCGCCCTGACTCGGGGTGATAGCACCTGACAGGGTCCCAGCTATGGGCAAATAATTAACCCACGTAAAAGGTGCCCAAACTATGAAAGTATAAAAATAAGTTTTAATATCAGTAGTATATTTTGGGGAAAAATTATTACCAGCAACAGATTTTTGGACGAAAAGATTTTTCCCAGAAATAAAAATCTTCTCGGCATTAAATATCCCATTGAGGTTGATATGCCGTAAAACCAAACAAACCAAACCAAAAAAAAGACATATATAAAACTTGAGATTATCTCCCCTATCAAAAGTGGTTTTGGTTTGGGTCTTGCCAAATCAGTCGACACTTACTATTTTTTTTTTTAATTCTTTCTATCAGGAAATCAATGATTTGCCAAGAATGCAAGTAAAGAACCAAACATTCTCGCAAAACATTTACAACGTTGTAAATATGTATTTTTCATAAATGTTTATATTTTTGTAATAGATTTCTTAGTTAGGAAATCGCGAATGTCAAACTCAAATTATTTTCATTCGTACGTATACAAGGTTAACACTGTTTATATTTTCATCTGTTCTTTGTGCTTTCGGGGGCTCACTTCTTGTTGTCATCGAACACATATACTCGGCCGTACTTGAACCCATGGTTCCACTTAAGAAGACTTTATTTCTTCATAGTTTGTTCACCAGGAGCCAGTTTTGATAGGGTTAACGGTTAACGCTTCCTTAGCACATCTATCAAACCTCTCACAAAACGTTATGCTAATCCGATTCTGTAGACTCTTTTTAAACATTTTCCACAAATGAAGCTTACTTTACTACTCGGCAACGAATGACACATTGGTCTGGGCCTCCTAAAAATACTGAAGTTAAAACATGTATGGACGACGGGGTCAGACATACATTTATGCCTGACGCATAACCCCAGAGATACACTGCCGTCATTCCTAGATTGTCAGAATTTATGTGTGATGTTGTTTCTTTTATTTTTGTCATATTTAAGTTCCATGAATGGCTAATGTAAACCCAGATTCTATCTTGTAGGAACTTTGTCGCTACCAACCTTTCACAGAGTCTTCTATGATCTTTCATTTTTGGAAGAAAAAAAAAAGAAATAACTTTTGACAGACAATTCTTGCATTCCAACCAGAGTGATTTTCACAGAGCAAACAGTTCAAGCGACCTTATAAGAAATACTGACAATCTAAAAACATGATAAATAGACGCACCAGCTGTTCTTCCTTGAGAGCTGGTTATCTGTTGTGTCCAGCATTTGTGCGTTGTCGAGTAGACAGCTTGAAGTGATACAGAAAACACCTTTGACAGTTGAAGATGATAAGAGCTGTTAATCTGTAAAGGACTTACTTTTCTTGTCTAATTTTATCAACCCCCTCCGATTAGTTTCTGCGTAAACAATGTAATTTCTTGCGATTTTCTTTTCCTCTCGTCGGCTGAATGCTCTCCTAGGATTGTCTACTAATTCCCGGCTGTCATTTAAACTAATCTGAATACGACTCTCTTTTTTTTATCACACTCTTTGGATTATGATTCTAACGTGTATTATGTTTACTGAATTGGTATTTTTCTTTGACTTTAAAAAAAAGAACAATGAAACTTGTTTGTTACCAGACTCAAAGCCATCGTCACTAAGAGGTTTATACATTATCTATAGTATTCATAATTTTAAAGACGGTGAGGCCTGAAGCTATCTGTTGCTCTAAGTCGATTAAAATGATGAACATCAATATTTTCTTTTTGTTAGGTGAATCCCTATTAATCACGTAAGCCCATAGCCGAATGATGTAAAAAGTTCTTATATTACACAAGTAATACATCTTTTTAATCATAATCTCCTTTTTGTCAAGGAACTTAATTTGGTGGTACATATTAATCAAGTATTTCTAACAAATTATCATAGCGCAGATCAAAATTCTGTTATTTACATTGTTTATCGTTGCATTAATATGTTCATCTTTGCTGTGATTATTGTAATTCTTCGGCCGTTGTAATCTCCGGGCTTCTTTAGTTGTATGCCGATCTGGGTAGGTTTCAGGGCATTTTTTAACTGTGCCCTTTTTTTTAATCTACGGGTTATATTGTTTTCTTTTCGGTGAACATGTATACGGGTATCGCGTCTTGTTTCCTTATTACTAGTTCTGATTCTGTTGATATGTAATCTCTGAGCGAATACGAAATCACATTTAAGATACCAAAAAATAATAGAAACTATTACTTTAATGCTCAAGGCTGCTGTCCTCTGGGAGAAAGCTGAAGCTCGAACTTAGACCCATAAACCAAATACTATTATTGCGGTCCCGGATGTTGCTATAACCCATGTCCTAAATAAGTCTCCGATTATCTTTCTTACTACTACTGCTTCTCAAGACATGATGTCAAGTTTGGCTTTTTCTGTCGCTATTTCTCTTAATCGATCTCCATAATTTATATTTATGCTTAGTCTGCTTTTGGGGTCGTCATAAACCAGGTTTCAGAAAAAAAATCAGTTAATATTCATGTATGAGTCTACCAAGTTATTAAAACTTATTGTTGTATAGGAGTAAAGTGCCGTTGCCGACACTGAAGTTTGAACACCGATCACCAAAGAGCAAACACAGGCGATCCCATTTTGAATAAGTAGAACACGTGATGGCAGAGGTAATGTATATATTGGAATTAGCGTGACGTCTAAACGATCGTCATTTCTAGTCTATCCTCTATTACTCTACGGATCACTATTTCTACTCTATCCTCAATTACTATACGGAACGCTATTCTCTATATTATCCACTATACTATTCCGCTATACGGATTACTCTTCGAATCTCTATACGGATTAATATTCGAGCGAGTATTATCGAGCAAGTACTATAAGTGCGAGTGTTATTCGAAGACGTCTGACACCAGCATTGTTCAACGGCGTTACTATAGTTGTATCTGCGATTACAAAGTCTCAACTACAACGAGCATTACGAAAGTGACAACAAGTATTCGTTGACATTACAAAAGTGGCAACGAGTGTTCGTTGACATCACAAGACTTAGGTACACTTGAATATGTATGTGTATATATATATATATATATATATGTCTGTCTGTGTGTGTGTGTTACAAAGACTACAGTATTTATTTGGTTCTTTAAAGGTAGTACTTCCTTTAGAGGAGTAACGTGTTCTGAAACTAGAGATTAAGGGAGTGATATCAAAGTAATTTTTTTTTCAATTGGTTCAAATCAGACCATCGGTTTCTAGATTTACTTATCCCTATTTTCAAAAAATAAGACCTGGAAGCAGAGCGAACAATAACCGAAAAGAGCCAAAAAGTAAAAACGAGTTATCTCCACCTAGAAATTGGAAGGTAAACGAGAACAATCTATACCCAGATATTAAATAAAGTTCAGAAATCATTGAACGACATACCTGATGAAAACAAGAGAGAACAACGGCCGAAAAGTTTTGATAACAACAAAGAAGAGGACAATAGTCCGAATAGAAATAGTGTAAATAATGTTAACTCTCCATGCCGAAATTCAGACAAAAATTATTTTCTGTTTCTATCAATATATAAATTTATTAAGTGCAACGTAAACGTTGTATATTAACTGCTAGTTACACGCGGCAGATTTAGAAATTTTGTTAACTTTGGATCAATCCAACGACACACATCGGTGGCAATCTTTTTCGAAATATTTTGAAATAACATAATTTATGTGTGTATTATCAGTGTAAAAAAAATAAGGACATTATTTTCTTTTATTAGTTATTATCTGTATTAAAGAACCCTTCCAACACTATATTTAATATTACCGTAATTTCTCGAAAATAATACGCACCCCAACAAATGGTACAAAAATTAATAAATATATCTATCCCAATGTATAATACGCATCTATAAATTTTGTCAAAAAATGAAAATAGATTAAAATAATTAGGATGACATTTTGTCGACCCTGAACTTATTGTAAAATGGATTCAAGAATCTTGGAATTCCGTCAGTGAGGATGTTTTAAAGAGAGGTTTCAAGATGTGTTGTCTCACGATAGCCCTAGATGGCTCTGAAGATGACATCCTTTGGCAAAAGAATGAAGAGGCCGAAGATAATTTTGAACAGGATGAAGATAATATTGCGAATGATAATCTGTTTAATAACAATTTAGATATTCCATAATAGAAATTGATGATAATGATAAAAATTAAAATTTCAATAAATTGTTAACTTGATATCCTTTTTTCTTTGGAATTAGCATTTTTACAGCTTGTTTATTTTTTCGCCAAATAGATAATGCGGTTACTGATAAACATAAATTTATTGAGGAAAATGTTTCAATTTGTATTGTTGTGATAATATCTTTCTTATTTTAGAACAAGTACGTATTTATTATTATAAATCAATAACGAAAAAAATCATTTGTTTAAATCTAATTATAATACGCACCCCTACTATTACCTGTAATTTACAGTAAAAAAATCGTATTATTTTCGACAAATTACGGTACAATGTCGTAAGTGTTCGTAACTGAAGAGAGACTTGAAGTGAATTCAAGCGTCTCACAAATTCTTGTCAAGTACAGACACTAGACTCACTGAGAAATTTCTATGTATAGGAAGGAGGGGAGAACGCTAACTCACGAGATATTTAAATAGTTTACGGCATTCTTCACTCATAGAATATAAAGACTTTATTTATTTCTTTTAATATCATAATAATAGCAAAAAATGTTTAGATTTTCTTTTCGCTTTTTTGTATTGTTTTATTTAAACTGATGACAGAAAAATGTCTGTTAAAATTTATAACACCCACAACGTATGGAGGGAGGCTTTAAAATCTGATTTGATCTCCGAGGTTGGGTCTGTAAAATATTGTAGAAATTAGTTTAGTTACGAAATCGGCTATGCTCACAATTAACTAACTTTGCATCAGGAACATTGTGGGGGTGCGTTTTATATATCATCAAATACATCGTTATATTCGCAAAATAAATCAATTTAAATCTTCGCCTGTTATCTGTGGGATAAAAATCATGCCCAAAATATCTTAAATACATGATGAATTAAAATACAAAAATTAACGCCTAAAATTGCTAAATGCCAAATGTTTCGTTAATTTTCTGCAGCACATATTTCATTTTCACCTTTGTAAAAGCTAACAGGTTATGCACATTGTGATGATAAAATAAAAACATCTCGTCTCCCATCTCGATTGTAACTATCCATTACAATAAATATAACGTTTTTCATTACTAAAGCTGAACCAATCTAATAAAGCTTCTACTCGGTATTGTTACTATATTACACACATTTAAATATTTACTTTTTAACGCTAGTCTCACCTTTTCCATCCAGCAAATTAAATTGTCCTTAACTATTTCTGCTCTCTTCGAAACGACATCTGCTATTAGTAGTTATCTAATGATATATATATATATATATATATATATATATATATATATATATATATATATGCGTGTGTGTGTGTGTGTGTGTAAGTGGAAATATCTACAGCTACCATTCAAAGAAGTAGGTATAAAAAAATAAACAAAAAATAATTTTTATAGTCAATATTAACAGCCGTGAATATCATGAGCCTTTATTTTTCTTCCATATGCGTTATCTTGCATCATGCAAAGTTTAAAGTAATGTATTCCCGTTTACTCTTATATACGACATACATATTGTTATAACAAGAGGGAGCTATGGAAGAAAGATTTATTTTTTCCATTTGTGTTTCCCATGTTATCAACATTATTATATTCGTGATATAATAACACCGGAATTCACACACGGAACGAAATGGCTGAAAGAAAAAGGCATAAGAAACATGTTTTATTCTCAGAGAGACCTTTATACTACTAAGATATACACAGAACTCTCTCTTTCTCTCTCTGTATATATATATATATATATATACACGTGTCCCACGCAGGAAAATATATCTACAAATCAGTGTAAGGGGAAACAAAAAGGAATGGTTTTACATTCAATATGAAGATAGTTCTTTGTCTAGAGAAGACATGTTTAGGAATCCAGATTCAAATGGGCCAGATTCATCTAATATGTCCCAGGCGAGGATATATTCCACAAAAAGGGAAAGAGTGAGTCTTGAGATTTTCCAAATTGAGGACTGCGAGCTGGATATTCATTCTATATCTGGGAAAGATATATTCCCAAAGGGAAACGGCACCATGTAGAGCCTCTGCCCGGTTCATTAGGTCGGGTTGCTGAGCTAAAGAAAGGAATCTTTCGGTTTGGCTGCTGTAAACAAACTGTACTTGACTGTCACTTTCGTCACAGTATGAAGTGACTACGTCAAGCGTCTGTCACATGACCCGTATTATTTATCTTCACTAAAGGAGATATTCGCCTTCTGTATCCCACATCGTGATTATTTCTTTAAAATAATTACTGATTTTTGTTTGCGTTTTTTTTTATTTATATATTTTATCACATTTATCCGCTTAAATGCTAAGTTGCATCTTGGTATTTAAGAAAGTCAACATAGACTTCAATACCTGGTTCAGTGGTACGTTTGAACATGCAAATATTGGTCATTGTCTACATTGGAGAATCAGAGACGAGTTATTCATGGCTGTTATTTTAGAACTGAAAAATACAACCAGTATGCAATAAAGAACGGAATCACAAGTGCTGTCTGATTTAATACAAAATGCTTCCCTTGTTAAAAAAAAAATACGAATCTATACCTTTAAAAGTTATGCGCAAATCTTTTAATTGATTCATTTTTAAAAATGTATCTCAGCATAAAAAACATTGTTTCTCTTTGGTTAATCTTAGAGGCTGTGGCCTATCCTTTTGCCTGGAGTTGATTTATGACAGTGTTGCAATGTTGTGGTTTATGACAATGTTACTGATTCAATAGGGTTCTCGTTATACAAATAGGTTTGTCTAAATGTTTGATACATATTTTTAAATAAATAAAAATGCATTTTGAGCCATTCATTTTTTATAATATAAATAACAGCTTAGTTTGGTTAAAAAAGATTTACAGAATATACCCCAAAATGAAGGAAAATCGGTGTGGAGTCAGTATACCTTATAAATTATTATTCTTCGTAGCATGCCTGTTCTACATTTTTTTTTTATATTAAGATATGTGGCCATTGCAAATTACAATAATTAAAATAGGAAAGTGGCAGTACTTTGGTTAAAATCTCATTCGTTGATAGAATGAAATGACAGTAATCCTTATTATTTTTTTAATCGGATTTACTCCAAGCAAGACATTAAAGCTAGCAAGACACAAGGGGTTACTAAACGTTAAAGAATTAGAAAACAGAAACATTATTAAAGAGCGACAACAATAGAAGAAAACTCAGCAAGACAGTAAATAACAATTGGCATTGCATTTAAATTTTTGAAGATCAAAGTTAACTGTAAAGCATGGAGCTGGGAGAGAGTTCTACAATATAGAAGTGCAAGATAAGAAACTGTTAGCATAGAAATTCCTGTTACATCTAACCAGCACAAATGTAAATTGATGAGAAGTCGTTGTCACTGTAGTACTGCGTTTAAATTCATAATGTCTCAGTATCATAGCGAAGAGCTAATCGGAACAATTACCATGGAAGTATTTATAGAAAAGCAACTTTAAGGCGTTGGGAAACTAACTGAAGCCGAGATGCCAGGTCAGGACCAATAATATTGCTGGTTCTTCTTTGGATTTTATCAATAATCTCTAAATATATAGCAGGAGCACAGGACCATATGTGGTAGCAATATTCTAAGAATGAACAGATGCTAGACTTATAGATAAGATAGATTATGGAGATGAAACATTTTCTGGCACGACAAAAATGAACAAAATTTCTTCGTAACTGACCTGCAAAAGGATTCAATATTAGACTTTTTCACTTCATATCCTCCGAGAATGTTAGTCTGAGAAGATACAACGAATCACTCATCAGCCATGCTATTGGAAAGTAGAAACGCGTCTTTCAGATAACTTATAGAATGAAGTTTTGAGAAATCATTAACCAATAACGGACAATAACTCATCGTTTCAGAAACTCAGAAAGAAATTCTCATGCTGTGGAAATATTATGAGATGGCGGATTTTAAAAGCAAGCAAAATCTCAGGAAAGTACTGAAACGAAATAGGCATTTAAATATAAATCGGTTTATTCATGCAGAACATGACGATGTGATGAGAGTTATCAAAAGTGGGTAATGAGGAAAAATAAGCGAAAAAACAACCCATATGTTGTTTTGACTTATACGCTAAGTGTTGAGATATGACGCGTTCGGATAAATTTTAGGTAGTTTTGATCAACATTTCTTTTCGTATAAAGAATTTTAAATGTATGAATATTTTACACTTATTAAAATAATAGCAATAATATTTATTAAGAATTTATTACAGGAAATATCAAGTTTTGACAATTATGTATTTAGTTACATATGAAATAAATAGAATTTTTGACAATAATATGTTTAGTTACATATCAAATAAATAAAAATAATATAAATTTTGATGCAATATTCGATTTGTTTTTAGGCATTTTTCATTTTCTCCTTTGTGACTGACAGCATTTTAAAATACTTTGGCTGCAATGCGAAGTCACCCGATGTTGAACAAACTGGAGCTATTTTGTTAATGCTTTGTTACTTCTCTTTTCCATTGTAGTTTTTAGATCGCTTTCTTCCAGTCATTTTGATGGGCAATAGCGAAATTTTGAAATTTAGAATGATTTTATTCCATTTCAAAAGTAAAGAGTGTGAGTTCAATGCCCGGTTAAGGCAGTGGAGAACTTTCAGAGGGAAAAATTAGCAGGAGATAACTGATAACTGACATCCATCAAACATGGCACGTGGAACTAGAACAGTCTACCCCAGGGATCGAAATAAAGGGTTCAGTTCGAAATTCCAACCACCTGAAGAAGGCCGGAGCGTACAACGGCCGAAACGTTGTGACAAATATGGCGACAAAGATGAGGACAATGGTCCACATAATGTAAATACTGTTCAAAAGTAAAGCTTGTAAAAAGGAATATTTTAAATTAATATACGACCAAAAATAAAATGCTTTTGACAAAAAAACCTTAATGATTTCCCTATAATTATGTAACAATAATGTAATGATATTCTGCAGACAAATCTATGGTTTATGTTACTTCATCTCATTGCAGGGTTACGAAATATAATCCTAAATTTAACTTGAAATATTGTCTAATCGGTATTTTTTCTTCTTTTTTTTGTAACATAGATATGATATAATGAATAATTTGCATGTTAAAAAAAAAAGCAATTTTCGATTTTTTGTTGAATACGCCGCACCTCCGCCGAACGCATCATATATGACCTTGGGTCAAAACAAAGTGACAAGTAAATATATGAGAAATATTTTTTGACGGAATATTATTTCTGGAATTATTGTACAAATGTGAATATGAGGGCCCGTTGTGCCTATGAGAGTAAAAGGATTTTTTTCTTTTTCTTGTCTCGTGCTGAATTCAGGGAATTAGGATAAATTAAACTGTACCGTTTTGGAACATTATTAGGCGACCAATTAGAATGAATGACTTGCGGATTGAGTTAATTCTAAACATCTCAATATATTCGGGTGTGTGGTGATGGTAAAGCCAGCTGCGGGTCGTTCGGTAAATTGTTACGAAGAAGATTCCAGAAAAACCACCAAACTAGGACGATGTAGTTAGTTACTGTGAGAGACCGCCTAAGGACAAGCCATTAATACATTTTATTCCAATTAAGAATCAGCAGTAACAACCCGCAAACCCTTTTGACACAGGAGCAGAATATAGGATTCCCAGCACCAACAAGTTTGCATTCCTCATGAAACATAAAAATCTTCATTGTTGCTGAGTAGAGTTGTTCCTTTTGGTGAAGTTACAACTGAATGATACAAATCCAGATATTCACCCAGTGATTTTGCGAGTTGCTGTTGACCCGTTTTGACAAGAGACGTTTCAACCGGAACGACAAAGTAACACTTCAGGTTTAACATAATCCGAGAATAGAACTACAACGAGAACTTAAAATGACTTCTCATGCAAACGTTAAATAATGTATATAATTAATTACGTCTACGATAAATTGATCAAGTTTATATTAAATCATCAAACTCATAGACTCCTCTAAATCTTGATCTAACCTTTATCGTTATTTGTGTATGTATTTTTTTGAATTCATCCTGCCTCGACGTGATCATCCTCAATGATTTTACTTCCAATGCCAACATTTAAGGCAAGGTCATACGCACCCTTTCATTACTCCAATGAATAGTATAGATATCAGTAAATTATAGAATTGCATTCAGGCAATCAAGAGATAACCATTTACGTAATGATCATGGAGAATATGAATCCTATCTGTGCAGGAAATCGATGAGAATTGTAGTGATTCATCTGAAGGTTTCGACGAGCTGACTGGTTTTCTTGTATGACGTTCAAACACAATGCAGACATAAATATTTATATGTCTATAACTGTGCATTTTTTCGATAATATTCATCAGTATTCAAATATTTTTTTTTTCTGAGGCACCAGTTAAATTAATTGTGAATTCGATTGTTCAGTACCCATTAATAAATGGAAAAAAGAGAAACTGCAAAAACGGAAGCCAGACAATTCTTCAGTCTACTTCTTGATAACGAAGAGAAACATGTTTTTCCTTTATTATGATTCATCATTTTTGCTCGAACTCTTTTGATATAATCGTTATTGTGAAAATAGCTAATTAAGAGTAAATGCTAAAAAAAAAAAAGAACTGTTTGTGGAACCGTCTGTAAAAAAAAGAATAAACTAGAGAAGACTGGAAAATGAATACAGTGCATGACCAGACGTAGTTATATATTGCGTCACTAGTTTTTAACCCCAGGGTCATATTGAACCAATCTTTAACAAATTCTACCGGATTTTACTACTAACTTTCCGTGCGTAGTACTCTTACACATATCCCTTCATTCAAAATACTAAAGTGTGAAGATAGTGGAAACAAGAAATTAAGGTAATTATATAGTGATCAATTCTCCAAAAATTTAAGCATTATATATATATATATATATATATATATATATATATATGGGGCATTGGATAAATTGTCTAAAAAATTACGCAAAATGAAAATAACCCTGACATCTCATTTTCACAGATATATTTAACAAAATTACACAGAAATATCTTGAAATACTAAAGACAAAATTTTATTCAATAAAACCGCTATCGACTTCAACCACACCTCCCTTCGGGTTCGCTTGCATCTCTTCTGGATGTTCTCCTTGATTATGCTGGTGAATGATGTCATAATCATTGCCTTCATTTCATCTTTGGCGTTACAAAGAGTTTAGTTGGTCTCTCACTCAATAAGTCCACACATATAATAATGAAGGGGGTTGCAGTCTAGGGAGATACATGGCAAGATCTAAGGGGTGATGTGGTTGCAGAAATTAGCTGACAGCCATAACTGTGTTCTCCTGTTTGTGTGGCATGGTGCAAAACCTGTTGTCAGACAGGGTCTTCCAGGAGCAACCCACTAGAATCAGGACACCGTTCTTCCTCAAGGTACTTTATGTAGGTCTTCGTGTTGAGTTTGAGGCCCTCACCAACAAATTCGGGAGACCTCTTTTTATCAGAACGATCAGAGTGAGTTTTCCAAACTGCCCTAACTTCGTAATCACCATCAGACTTATTCGACTCTTTCCGAAACGTCTGCACTCTCCTCAGGTTAAACATCGAAACATTCTGAAATATTCCTATTAGAGATTCCGGCGCGAATGCCAAGTAATACAGATTGCCGTTTCTAAATTTCTGGCAGAGTGAATTGCATCATGGTGATCTTTTTCTCACAGACGATGCCAAAAGGATTCTACTATACGGCGCAGTCGACAAAATCAAATACAAAAAACGCGCATGCACGAAGTAAAAATATAAAGTAGCGATAATTTACCCATCGCACGCTATAGACAAACACACACACATACACACACCTATATGAGTTAAAGATCAAATGTAGAACAAAAATACATTGCAATCCGACAGGATGATAAGATAAAAACAAATAGGAAACGTTTATCTATCTAACATGTTTCACTTTTTTTAAAGCTTCGTGAGAAATTGAGGGAAAACTGACAAAAATACAGTACTTCGTTATTTTCAGTTTTGTTTCGGTTGATTCTGATTGGTCAGTCATTTATCACGTGCATTAAAACCTCAGAAAATTATATATATCAAGAAGGAAAAACTTAATACATCATCAAAGAACTCGGTATATGATGATATCAATTTTGATTTCAATGTATTTCACTGTCACTCATATTTCCCCCACCATCCATGCACATTGTGCTGACACCTTGCTACTACCTTTTTTCATTCTCTCTCTCTTCAATAATGTAAATCCCCAGGAAAATTTTTCTAAATTTTAAAATAACTTAATAAATTGTCTGGATAAAGTTAAACAATTCTGTAACTTCGGTCTGATGAGGCAGATGTTAAAAAGAATCTATCGAAATAAATTTATTAACGAGTCCTTCGATGTTGTGTTAGTTTTTTTCTTGATGTATATCATATTAGTCTGTATATAAATTCATTAAACTCTTTTCATGGATTTATCTTTTTAATATTTTATATTAAATTAAAAAAAAACTACTATTATCCTTGCCACTTACAGATTATATATATATATATATATATATATATATATATATATATATATATATATATATATATAAGCATGGCATGATAATGTGTATTCCTAAACGCGTATATGTGCCTGTCTAGTAGCAGGGGTTCTATTGTCTTCACCTTTGTGCAGTCAGCCGGCGCAACAGTGTGGCACTTCATTTAAGCTGCATTAAATCCAGCATTGTTCCTATGCAACACGACAGAGATCGTTTACCCGATCGCAAATCTCTTTTGTATTTGTAGATGCAGGTTTTTAGATCACGTGATTTCTCCCCCATATCCATATATATATATGTGTGTATACATATATATATATATATATAGAGAGAGAGAGAGAGAAAGAGAGAATTAATAAAAACAAAATTGGTTACATAGCTGATTGATATTATATTCAGCTTCTCACTTTCAGATTTTCATAGACGAACTTTTTTTGTCATTGATCAGTACATACTTCTGAAGGTTTACAGAAATTGATTGCTGGTTTTCAAATTTTTCGTTATCTTTTACAAAGTTTGATTTAATTATTTCTGAGCAATTTGGGGCCTCTCATTATTGGTGCTTGGTTGATTTTCTTTCTTCTGTGTGTGTGTGCGTGCACATGTCTATGTCGTGTATATATATATATATATATATATATATATATATATATATATATATATATATATATATATATATATATATAATGAAGATTTCGATTAAGCACGAAACCGACCGTCGATGTTGTGTCCTTACTACTTATATGAACACACGCTGTGTATATATATATATATATATTAAAAAGAATAGAGAAACCGAAAACGTTTTTGGTTATGATATGGATTTATTTAAAATATATATTATAGTCTATTTTAAATTTTAAAATTCCACCTCAGAACCAAAAAGGTTTGCCGTTTCTCTCTTCTTTTTTGAAATATACTCTTTTCTCTTGTTGAAACAACTATAACCTCTTCCTCATGTATGGATGCTAGATAAATAAACTGATAAATGTTTACCTTAGAAAAATAACCTGGTAATTTTTCTAGTAAAAATTAGATGTTTTTCTATGGGATTAATGTTTACAATTTATGAAATGCTGAAGGGTGTGTGGACATTCAATATATTTGTTCAAAGAATATAACTGTAAAGACAGAAGAAATTAATTGGTCGGATGTGGGGGCAGGCTTGTTTTATATATATATATATATATATATATATATATATATGGAGAGTGAGTGAGAGATAGGAAATATAAGTTGTTATATTTGTTGCTGTTCTTATGTATCTTTTATTTTTAATCCCATTACAGATTAACGAATTTGAGCGTTTTTATTGGATAAGACAGTTCTAAATCGTATCTTGTTAGATTATTATGTAAATCTTATCTTCATATTACATAATATCAATTTTGTTATCAACATGAACTAGTAAAAATAAAGCTATTTGCTAGCATTCTTTAACCCCCCACCCCTGTTTTCGTCTAAAATATATTATAGATTAAACATTTTCTAATGTTGTTTTTATGTAAAAAAGACTGCACCTTAAATACATCTTCATTTACCTCTGTACAGTTATTACCGAACACCTGGCTGCTGCGATAAAATCTTTCTTTTTTCTCTATTAAGATAAGGTGCTGGATAACAATAAACTGTAGACTGTCTTTTGTTATTGAGCTCGCCGATATCCAGTTAGGCCGACAATTTATCTACTTCTAATGCAGCTTATAATTTAATTTGTACGCATTAAATCCCACAGGTCATTAAACAGAAGATATCCGCTAATTCTAAATTGATTTCTACATTGCTTACCAGTTCCACTGCGTAATTAAATATAATATTGATGTAAAATTGTTTTATTGAATACTTGGGGAATGGACATATTAAATTCTGCGTCAAAACGTGATAAAAAGGAACAATTACATAAATTCTAGAGCCAGCGTGAACATCTCGGGTTTTGGAACGAGACTGCGGTTATTTTCTCGGAGACAAGTTAAATAATTAGTCGGAAAACATCCAAGACAGACAAGAAAAAAGTGTCTGCATATTTTACTGCAAATTTAATATAAGCAACAAATGTAGTAATGACGTATTAAAGATAGATATATAGATATTTATGTACACTTAAATAAATGTCTATTTTTCTCAAAGTAACACAAATAACGAACACTTAGGAAAAAAGTTACAATTGTAATATGGCACTGGAAAGCATCATGACAGATAATGGATGCACTAGTGGTTAGATATGAGGTTATTCCAAGCCGCCAAATGCAGAAGCACGTAACATCAAAGGTGCACCCGATTTTGCGGTCGTGGGAAATGACTTGTTATACACGCGGTTATATAAACAAATGTCCCACCGAGGATCTTGGCAGTCTTCCATAAATCGCCAGCAAAATGTAAGGACCACGTATGGTGTGAGGGAGCGAGGTCACTCACCTCAGAGAATGGCAGAGAGGAATTAAAGAAGTTAGGGGTTAAATGAAATGGACTGTTAATATGAAAGCTAAAGTCCAGATATGCCGGCACATCCACTGCACAATATTACAAGTTTGAACACTACTGAGTTTTTTGAACAAATAATGTGTTGATTTATTCTGAAATTACTTTTTAAATAAGTAATAGATTTTCTAGTACACTTTCGTGTGCAGGAAATATATTTTTAAATATTCATATACCATATGATAATACAAAA
The DNA here is from genome assembly GCA_963932145.1 of Acanthosepion lycidas. Taxonomy (NCBI): domain Eukaryota; kingdom Metazoa; phylum Mollusca; class Cephalopoda; order Sepiida; family Sepiidae; genus Acanthosepion; species Acanthosepion lycidas. The sequence continues at coordinate 102,439,039 of OZ010576.1, read as the reverse complement.
AGATGTATTAAGATAAAAAAACTAATGTGTTCCATGAGTATTGTTCAACCGAGAATTTGAAACAGAATATTCGTATTACATTGTACTACTCTCTCTGAAAATTGCTGAATCCAACTGGTATCAGATGGCTGAATACGGCAACGCTTGGAAAGTTGTGCCTAAAAATTAGAATGGAGGTTCGAATATATCAGTGTAAAATAATTATAAATCTACATTTCACGAAAACAGGCAGAAAAGTACATGTTGATGTGTATAAACTAAAAGACTGAGCACACATACACATATATATATATATATATATATATATATATATATATATATATATATAAGTAATTATACTCGTCTGGAAAAAACCTTAAGTGTTTTGGCTTGTAAATGAACAAACCAATACCCAAGGAAAAATAAGGGATAAAAAAGGAAGAACTAAGGACATGTAATTCAGGCGAAAACAATCGTCTAAAGTTCAAATAAAAAAAAAACGAGTAAAGTAAAAGTAACTAAGTAAAGTGTTCCATACACTAAGTAGAGAAAATCTAACAATTAAGCTAAAGACCCAGGCAAACCTAGCAGGGTTTCACCTACGCAGGTTATCAGCGTAGCCTGACGATCCGCGTAGGGGAAATCTAGGTAGGTCTGCCTGGCTCTAGGTTCATAGTTATATATATAACTATTTACATTATTCGGACTATTGTCCTCATCTTTGTCACCATATGTATTACATTTCGGCAGTTGTACGCTCCGGCCTTCTTCAGGTAGTTGGAATGTCGAACTGAACACTTTATTTCGCTCACTGGGTTAGACTGTTCTAGTTCCACGTGCTATGTTTAATGGATATCAGTTATCAGTTATCTCTTGTTAATTCCCCTCTCCAAGTTCTCCATTGCCTTAACCAGGTATTGAACTCACACTCTTTGGGTCCTGTCACTGGATCTAACCAACCGCAGTGGAGAACTTGGAGACGGATTATACTAATGTAAATAAATCCCGAGTTTGAGATTTATGTATACACTACATGGCGCTTTTTGTTTAACATAATCTGGGTCACTGTTTTCTCTAAGGATATAAGTTTTTAGATAGATAGTATTAATGTAAACAATTTGGGATTTCGGCAGAAACCACATTACTTTTTTTGTTCAAGTATTTGTGTCAATCTTTTTTTTCTTTTTGTAAGGATATAACGGTTTTAGCGAATAATAGTAATGTAAAAAACGATATGGGGACCTCAGGAATTGGAAATTCGAAAAACATTAATCATGTATTCTTTTTTCAAAGGAAAGTGGATACATTAGGAGAACATTTTACTGAATTCTGAATAGTTATTTCTAGGATCGATTCTATTTGGATCAATCTTAAATTTATTTTAATGATTAAAACATAATTATTAATTTGTTTTTCCATCTTTCTCCCAAACATTTAATCTATTCTTCTGATAATTTAAATAATTATTATCTAATTAGTGTTCCCTCCAGAACACCATCCCGTGATTTCATGAAATTAAATATTTGAACCCTGTTACACATGAAATATGAATAAAATACACCTATTAACCTGCTATAATTTTAAGAAATCTTCATAAACCTTTCTGCTTGTATTGCATTAGGAGATTCAAACATAAAATGAGACTATAAATATGATAATTAAGTCAGCGAGTAAAACGTTCAATTATTAGTAAAATTATTGCTTCTTTAGGTCTTCTTATTCATTATTTTTAGAATGAATATTGCTTCATAGAGAAGCATTTCTGTAAAAGTTTAAAGAAATTTCTGATTTCTACAGGCTTATTTTCCCTTCATTCTTGTCAATAAGAGGTAATAACTGGTTCCTAGTCGTCGCTGTAGCTGTTAACTAATTAATCATTTGATATCACTAGAAAATCTTTGCAAGAAGCTGTAGAGTATTAGCAATTTATGACTAACTCCCCAGACTGAGACATAAGCTGTGTGGTCGTTGATGCTTGGACATGAAATATTTCAGTTTAACCTTTGAGTTAATTCGACATTGCCAGAGGTCATTATTTAAATCCTTGTCCATCTGAGCACAAAAGAGTTATATATTCAATGTATCCTTAAATAGATTTTTTTTTACCCAGCAAACTATAGATAATATTAGATTCAACTCGGAAATCATAGATCATTTGAGGTAAAATGATTTTCTATCCTTCATGATTTGTATTGCAACAAAACATTATTTTAGGTAAAGGTAAGATATTAATTGTTGGTGAAATCCAAGATCTTTGAAGGTCATTGTAAGTAGAATTTAATATAAATATTGCAAGCAAAACCACTTTTCGAATGTTTAAATAACTTGGATAGAAAGAGATAATAAGATAACTGGTGCAGACTTCAAGGTCATTCGAGGATGGTGGAAGTGATCAAAATACCTTCTTTTATAAAAACAAAAGAATTTAAATAGCTAAAAACTTGATTATTTTTCTATTTTGCTAGAGAACGTTGTTCAACCCAGAAAAAAGAAATCTTCGGTCAAAGATTCTAAATTACTGGATTAAACTTCATTTTTTCAGCCTCTTTGTATGAAAAAATGATGCACTCATATGAAAAGATTTTTTTTCCCGAGAAGCAACTCAATATTTCCAGCTGTTTTGTATGAGAAAACATTTTCCCTACCAAATAACATTTTATATTAAAATTCAGCTGTTTCTCAAGAGAAACGTTTGATTTCAGTTTATTGGCACGAAATAAAAAACATTTCATGTAAAATGCATTTTAGAACTTGACATTTTGCAGCTTTGCTCGAAGTAGCGTCTTCCTTTTGAATATTGAAAAACATTCAATGTTGCCCTAGAGCAATGAACCTGCACTTTATTAACAAGTAATAACTGCACACAAGTAATATATGTGAAACATGATACCAGTATATATTAATGATCATTAATTGACCATAGTACTTTACAAATATGCTTTGAAATAAGCACAGTGCCATGTCGAAAGGCAGCATGTGACTCACATGACTTGACAATGGCAGGGTTTCTATCCGGAGCAATTGAGCAACAGAGAAGGCACACCAACTACGACTTCAGGGAAAGCAAAACAAAAAGACAAAGGGTCTGTCGGTGGAGACTCTCGAACAAGGCAACAAGCAAATCAAAAATGAATAGCCGTTTCTAGGCTAACTGAGAAATCCTATCAGCGACGAAAAATGCAGCAGACTAAGCCACAGAGAACAAACTCAATCAAGCCGGCTGGGTCTACTGCGGACTGTCGATTAATTGTTTTGCCTTAATTGTTAATGTAAGTAACTGTATAGTGATTTTATTGCCATCCTGTATAAAAGCAATTTATTGGGATACAAAACTTGATAATTGCTATAAAATCGGAAGTATTAAAACTGTATATGTAAAAAAAAAAAACAACAACACACAGAGGAACAAAAGCGGGATGTAGCTAGCTTGTGGCTGGTCTGCCGCTACTTACACGTAAAGTGCCCGAACGAACTACATTTCCTGGTACCGCCGGGATAAACCTTCACGGCATGCCACTTACGTAGTAACAAACCACCCACATTACTCCTGTATTCCATCAGTGAAAAGTAATTTCCATTCGAACAGCTTCTTGCCGCGAACCACTGCCCTGTGGAACCGACCCCCAAGAGGATTCTTTCCCGATCACTACAATCTTAACCTGTTCAAGGCTAGAGTTAACCGTTGTTTTCCAAACATATACGCACAAATGACCTTGAGCTGTGTCGATTTTAGTTCGCTGAGGATCTCTTTTGCTTTTTATTAAGAATTTTTACATTGTCTACTGCTATCTCAACCTGCCTTCTAACAAGGTTACATTTGAATTGCCAAATGTTGGTACTTTAATAATTAAGATAATAATAAGTAAAAACTAAAAATTCTAGAAGCACTTTATATAAGGGAATTTCGGCCAAAAGTAATTAAAGTCAGCTACAAGTAAGGCAACACAGTTCTTAAATGTTTGTAGCAGCAAATCTTTTTTTTAAAATACATAAATATTATTGTTAACAACTACAATTTAAAAATCTTTTAAATCCATAAAAATACACTTTAAAAATGACATAATTACCAATCTTTCATAATGGGTAAATATTTTAAATTTTGCGTTGTTCATGCACACATCCACAGACATTCAAAGATTGGAAAGTGAAGACTGGGCTGCCTCCGCCTATACATGGCAACAGTTCCCCATTCTGACTCTGATCTGACTCTTGTAAAGGTAGAGGATAGCGGTAGGAGTGGAGTACTTGCTGGAGAGGTACAGTGAACCGACCATTTTTCCAGCATCATTAGCAATGAATCGTATGTACGAGACCCACAACGTCTGCGATTATGGGCCTCGTACAATAGGCGATCAAGGCACGGGGCCTCCTTCATTGTGATAAGTGAAAATTCACGGTCAACTCGAACATGATGGAACATCACTCATTTGGTTTTCGATGAACTGACTGTGATCAGCCAATTCATCTTGCTCACTGAGCTCTTGAAGCGAGGTTAAAAGTTAGATCAGATGTCAGGCTCTGGCCATCGAGTAATTTTGAGGTACACCCATATAGCGTTATATCATTAGCCTAGATAATCACGTAGGCAGATTATTTCTGTAGAGTAGAAAGTGACGGTCATTGCATTTGATAAAAACATCCCAGAAACATAATTTGTGAATTTTTCTACATATTTAGATTTTTAAAAGATTATTGCAATAATATGAGCTCTAGATATCATTACGATTTCAGTAATAAGTGTAGCAACAGAGTTAATTAAAAACAATATTGATACTTAGATTAAAATAACCCCAATGAACCAATCCTGATTTGAGCTACAACAGACCAAACTGGAATCAAATATCGATCAGATCCGATAGAATGATAAGACAAGGAACAAATAGGAAACGTTTATAAAATTATTTTGTTTCGCTTTTAATAACCTTTATCATAGAATGAGATGCAGAAGAAATTCTGGTATTAGTAAACATTATTTACGTTTAGAGTTTGTCCGTGTGTTGATTAGGGGATATTTTTAAATAAACACCGGTTTGTGATAGTGGTAGTTAAATATACGTTAGTTTCTTTATAAATAGATTTAATAAAGTTTGTTGATGTATTATCGCGTTTTTGACAAATGTGCACATGATCGCTGCTCGCATACACAGACAAAAATTCCTTAGCTTCCTCAGAAATACCTTTCTTTATCTCAAAGCCAAGGGCAAAAAATTCGCTAAAGATTCTCTGAAAGAGCAAATCATGAAAAATAGAAATAATAACGATTATATAGCAGGGGCATTTTATGGCTCTCATGTATCGCCAACATTTCGCAGGTTACTCTATACTTTCTATCGTATGGATTGTTTTTTATGCTTTTTTTCTGCGCAAAGCTCTTCACGGGTACAATTGTCACGGAGTAGATTTCGGCTCGGATTGATGAATCTGAGAGCCGGGTTCGAATTCCAGTTGAATTCATCACGTTCACGTATGTGCTAATACCTTTGGGAAAAGTATGAATCAATCTCTTCTCCCCTCTCTAGCTATGGGTAAATAGCAGGAGAGAATGCGTTCTGTAGCCTTGGATAGCATAACTCTCTAGGAGAAGGGAAACTGCCTCACTGTAATTTATTGGAAACTTTCCGTTATGAGTGAATACCAAAGTTCGAGTATGTAAGGCCATGAATATCTTAGAAAATATTTGAGGTGACAATCCCATTTGAATTCAATATTTTGTCAAAAGCTGCTAGAAACTTTTGCATCACTAACAGTTTGTTAATATACACTTGTTCGCCACTGCTATTTTTATTGGGCTCTTTGCCTGAGTTTACCCATGCCATTTTCTCTGCAATTTCTTATATTGGCCTCCCGTGACCTTCATGGAGCAATTTTACTCCTCAGTGTTAAATTTTCCTTTTGGAATCTTTTTTTTTTTCCAAAATCTAAAAAGTTTTGCTGTTAACAAAATTATTATTATTTAGCTGCCATAATTAATCTTTATTATTCTACTTTGTGTATTTCTCAAGTTCTTTGATAGCTTAGTCGATATAATGTTGATCTTTTCCTTACACTGTTTTTCTTTTACACACAATTTATCAATATCACTGGAATTTGAAGCTATCTATATAGACATCAATCTTATAATTCTTCTATCCATATTTCTTGGTTTTGTTGTCAGGTTGAAGAAAGGCATCTCATACCTCATTCTGCAGAATGTCTAACTGGAACATGTTTGATTTTAGGTTTCAATTTCAAGATGTTACATTCTCTTTTTCAGATATTTCCCTATTTTTACTTCATACTGTTTAATTAAATTTTCCATTATAACAGTTGTTTCTTTTACACACAATTCCTTGCTAACTGCGCTGTTATGACGTTACTTGTCTTTTGTCGCTTACAATAGGCAGCACCAAAATTTCCCATTTACCCTGTCTGAATTTAATTCCACTAATGGACTAAACATCCGGATATTTTCATCAATTACTTTTTTATTCTTGTCAACTAATTTCAAATCTTTCATATGCATCAAACAGTGAAGTCTTTTCGATGAATTAATGAACTGATATTCAGGCCGAGATGTAAGTGAGCAGGATCTTTTTTTGTTGTTGTTATGTATTCAAGGATAGAGACTCACCTAGAAGAATGTCTCGTTTTCATGTTGACCGTTGCCAATAATTCGTTTCCTGCAATATTAACATTATTCATAACATATATATGTGGAGTGCAGTGTTCGAGAATGAGTGACAGCAAAGTTTCCCAAGTTTTTCATCACGACTTTCCAATATTCTAACGAACGTCAAAACTGCAATGACAGGAATCATCTTAATTCTTCCTCTGATCCTTTTCTGAGCGCACCTAGCAAGAATCGTTGTTGTTAGTAATTAAGGGTATGATTCTTAAGTATACAGTCCACAGGATTTGCTTTTTGTTTCATTTCTTTTGCAATGGCTTCAGATTTCCCATGTTTATCAGGTTCAAACAGTGATTCAGCGGAATACATCGGTTATTCAACAGATCTAACTTTTGGTTGGTTGGGGTTTATGGCATATCAACCACTGTGGGTGATTTAATGCCAAATTAAGGTATATATATATATATATATATATATATATATACATACATACCTATACATATACATATATTAAATATACAGTACTATTAAACATATAGCTGGCAACATTATTTTTTCCAATAAACGTATAGCTGGCACCATTATTTTTTTTCCAAAAAACGTATAGCTGGAAACATTGTTTCAAAAACGCATACCTGGCAACATTATTTTTTCCAAATAACGTATAGCTGTCAACATTATTATTTCAAAAACGTATAGCTGGCAACATAATTTTTTTCCAAAAAAACGTATAGCTGGAAACATTATTGTTTCAAAAACGTATAGCTGGAAACATTATTTTTCCGAAAACATTATCTGAAGCCTTGTTGTTGGACGTAGTTTATCGTCATACCCAGGACGCGGATGTAGTTTATCGTCATACCCAGATCTAACTTTTATTCCTTAAAACAATCAAAGCCTGAATTAGGGAACTATTTGGATCTCTAAGTATTCTTGTCCTTTTTCAATGACGGCTTTTAATATTCGCACCATTTTTTCATGTGGCCAAAATAATGTTATTTAGACAATTCCTAGCGAAATTATACCGTTTTCCAGGTAAATCTGTTTCATATTACTCTAAGGTCACTTTACGAAAATCAGTTATAGGCTTTGCTACCTTTTCTCTTTCTCTGCTGAAAGGTGATTATTAGTAGTAGTAGTCGTAATAGTTGTACCAACAGTAATGTTGATCATTTAGAATCATCGAAATGATTTCCAAACACACTGAAACGATTGAAGACAAATACGAAACAAACAATAATTATTATAATAATTATTATTAGAATAAATCTAAATAGAGTTCCTTATTTCATTGCTTCAGAAGTTTTCATTACTATTCTGAGATTTTTGAGGTCGTTCGATTTGATGGAGGACATTAATAATGCAAGATTGCCGGTTGAAAATGAAAAAAAAAATATGCGGAAAAAGAGATCATAATGATTGTGGTACTACTACTACTATTAATAATAATAATAATAACCCGGTTACAGGAACTGTAATAATTTTATGAGAAGCTACAATACACACAGATTGAATAATCAAAGCTAATCGCCCAGACATCGTAATCAGAGACAACAAAAACAGGCTATATTAAAGTATCTTTGAAGATCTTCAAATAGCTATCAAATTACAAGGACATTGAAATCAAAATCTCAAAAATATGGCACATGAGGACGTCAAGAATTCCAGTTGTAGTTGTAGCCCTCGGTTTGATTGGAAAAGATTTCGATTAACTCACAGAAGGGAACCCTGGTAGCACAAACCTTACAGAAATACAAAAAGCTTGTACTCACAGGTATAGCTCACACCTTACGAAGGGCTTTATCTGTGTAAAACGAGTGGGATCTTCGGGCTTTTTTTTCCCAAAAATGCTCAATGGAAAATGTCATGATACCATTTCTGACCAAAGGTCTCTGGTTGGGACCCGGAAAGAAATGAGTATACACCAGATATAATAATAATAATAGAGAATTTACTAGAATAATTATAATAGTATACATTAATAGCAGTATTATTAACACTAAAATCGGCAGATCAGATAAATTCGATATACTGAAGGAATTACAATGCTTTATCAATAGAATTCTCATATTATTTGTGTCATGATGAGATTTAGGAAATAGATTTGATCTTTCCAGAGGAAATGAACAGAAGTGAGATAGCAACGCGTATAACCATCAGAATCGGTTGGGGTGTGTTGATATAATCACATATGAAATACTATCAGAGGTGATATTTATGAAGAACGATTGCTGATAATGGTACAGAGTTTAATGAAGCTACGTATGAGGCAACTTTGGAAAAGAACACATTAAGACACGCTACAGAATATGTACCTATACAACACACGACAAACAAACAAACAAACAAAAATTATTTATAGGAATAAAATTCCCAGAGGTAAGGTTTTAAAATCTACATTTCTTATTAGAGAGATGTCGAATTACTTGAAACAGAATTAACATCTACTTAATTATATTGCAAAAGCTTAAGGTTAAACATCATTGTACTAGGAACAGTTAAGTCTTGATGCGACAAATTTAAATTTAAGTGTCTCTCGGTGTGGAGTGATTCACAACATTGCTTCAATTAATAATGTCCATAATCTTTTTTTTATTAAATTTAGTTAAGTCTGGCATAAGGCCATTAGTGGGGAGATTTCAGAAATACAATGAATACTATAGTAATTGTCTGTATATCTTTGTTGTAAATCTTTTACAACAAAGATTTACAAACAATTACTATAGTATTCATTGTATTTCTGAAATCTCCCCACTAATGGCCTTATGCCAGACTTAACTAAATTTAATAAAAAAAGATTATGGACATTATTATTTGAAGCAATAGAGGATAATTTAACCTAATAAAGCATAACTATTTTTATTCGATTTTTTTTTATTTTCACTGTGCGCTCTATAATATGTACCTTGTGTCAATGTAAAAGCTAATTTTATTAAAACTGAGGAATAACATAAGACTGTTTACCAATATATCAAAAATAATGTTTTGAGTAATCATTTGTAAATATGTCTTAGTTTTTTTGGGTTTTTTTTTTTTTTGCTTATTAAACGTTAGCTTCATTTCTTCACAAATCAAATTACTAAATACTCTTGAGATGAATATTTCGAACAGTTACAAAAACCTCCAGAGAAATTCACAGACGTCAGTTTAGAATGTATTAGAAATAAGTAATATTCCGCGCTATTTAAAACGTTGTAGCTTCTTATTTGTTTTGATCAAGGCGCTACGGCCAATGTCCTTTATTTATCTCAGGCGGGTAATTCAGCCAGTTAAGAAAAATAGGATTCGTCGATGAATATGTGATAATGTCAGGCTTAAAAAGGAAACTGGAACTAAAACAATTAAATTAAAAGAAAGCAAGTAAACCAACTAAGCATTGAATTATTACAGTTAATGGTTACTCCTTCTTGCAGCATCCAAATTTGTCAACAAAAGAAAGGTATGAACTAAATATTGGGGGCGGCGAAATCAAACAGATTTGCCAGATTGTTTGGGTAGCATAGTGACAGACGACAGAAAGCGTGACAAAAAATTTCGAAGGTGCAGAGAAAAAGCGAAATAGGTCTTCCAGAAATTAAGCAAAGTATTAAGAGATAGAAAAGTTGTCTTAAGAAACAAACCTTTAATTAAGAAAGAAGGCAAAGAGAATGTAACGCTCACAGGTCTTTCTACGAGCAAGAGAAGCAGTAGAAACAGTTACATAACGAGTTTGAGTGAATGGATGAGTGAAAAGGGGCAAAGAAAGGTGGCTAATGGTTGGCGTTGGTTGATTTTTTTAACGGCATATCATTCTCTAAGGGTAATTTAATGCCGGAATCTAATATTTGTCTATATTTCTGAGAGGAAGTATTGTAATTATTTACATTGTTCGGACTATTTTCCTTATCTTTATTGTCATGTCCAAGACGCTTCGGACGCTGTACGCCTTCTTCACGTGAGGGAAAAGGGAGATGACCACCCCCTGTGTGATAAGGTTGAAATAACAGAGAGAGAACGTCACTGAAAAATATGAAAATTTAGAGAATCAACACATATGCTAGGCCACAAAAGTCTCCTAAGTATAGAAATGAATACAATATAGAAATCAGTAATACGGAATACTAGAGAAAAGTAATGATAACAACAAAATTTCAATATGAGCTCTGATGAAAAAATATTAATGAGACATTAATTTTATAAATCCCCCAAATTCATACATTTATGTCCCCATGGAAACATGCCCAGTGGATAAAAGCGTTGTATCCAGTGACTCGGCCCAAAGAGTTGTAAGTTCAGTATCTGGCTACGTGGCCCATTGAACATACATTGTTGAACAAAAACTTGGAGAGTTTAGTTAAAGGAGGATAACTGAGACATCGGGCAAGTCACATGGGACTAAAACAATCTACCCCGGTGGGCGTGATAATGGTTCGAAATTCCAATCACCTGAAGAAGGCCGGAAGCGAACAATGAAACGTCATGCACATAACAATAAAGATGAGGCCGAAATCTAAATATTTTGAACGCAGTTGTCTGTCTTCAAGCACAAATAAAATGTATTGTAGGTCATTCTATTATGAAATGCATTGTTGGTAATTTTACTATCAATAGTTATTGGTGATATTTTATATATCAATAGAAATGTATTGCTGGTATTTTTGTTATAATATTTTATTTTTATACTATCATAGTGTTTTGTTTTTATTTCATGGGTTCACTTTTTGACCATTGCTGGGACATTAACACGCTGCTCCAAACTCCCAGGTTAACGGTCAAAAGATACAAAAGACAGGAAGTTGTAGGGAGCCAAATCCAGAAAGGAGATGGTACATAAAGGAAACAAGGATGTCATATTAAATGTCTTCTTATTTTAATGGAATGGATATCCATGGGATCACCTTAGAGACTCAAATTCGTGTGATAATCATAAGACAGGAAGTTATTCCTTTTTTTATCTTGTAATCAATTTTGTTCTGTTTTCGCTTATTTCAGAAAAATATAAATCCCTTCTTTAATTTTACGTTTTCGTCGAGTTGTCTTCAGCTTTATTTCGAATTTCACGGTAGACGGATAGTTGCGTACTGGACATTTGCGTACCATACAATTGCTTCCCTGAACATTTCCGTTCCTAGATAAATGCGTTCCTCGATAATTGCGTACCTCTAACAATTTTTTGAAGTTAGCATTTCTTTAAAGAGTTGTTTAATATAGAAATATGCACACCAATACTTTTAATTACTCTAAACAAGCAAAAGGTAAACATAATTAAAAAAGCGAAAAAACATTTCTATTTTAAAGCAAGAGAAAATTAAGTTATCAGTTTCTGTTCACTCCAGCAGTGCGTAGCACAAACATCTAATAGATTCTCTATTTTATAAATTATATGACTATTTGGAACCCATAGCTAAGTTCCGAAAATCAAACACAATTGGAAAAATATTTATGGACGCTGAGAATTACAGCTACCACTATCATAAGAAAAACGCCGATGAAACAAAAACATATGAGCGATGTCTAGAGAGATATTGCAACTCTGTTAATCTGTCATTGCATTTTAAACAAAAAGAAACTTTTTTTGAAAATTTTATCCCTTTTATGCCTTTTTTTAACAATTTAAGATTACTGCCTATTTTTTTTACTAATTTTTTGTTTATGTTAATTGCCTTTAAATGCTCCCAAAAATTATTAGAGGTACGCAATTAGCCAGGAACGCAGTTGTCCTGGATGCAAATGTCCAGTACGTAACTATCTTAGAACCGAACTTTGCTATGAACTTGTGTTCAGGCACGGAGGAAATAGAAATTCTGAAATCAAAATTTAAATGGCTAATTCCAATTGAAAAATAAAGAATTTAAATTATATACGGTAATAAAATGCGGTATATGTTCTTCTCTTCATACAATAAATGAAAAACAAAATTATGTCACATTTCAAGAAGTAAACCTAAAATTTCATATTTAGAACGACCCAAAGCATACATATCCTCTTACCTGGCCTATATTACACCGACTACAGAGAGTTAACACACTCTCCAAAAGGGGCCAGATTCTGAATAGATCCTTGCAGAAGCAATTATAAACCCAGGCAATGTTAATCTCTATAACTCCGCATGAACCTCACCAATGCTTACCTATAGACTCAAGTGTAGGCAAGTTATTGATTGACTTGTATAAACCCGACCAATGTTTACTAAATATAATAGTTATCTGGTGACTGAAATGCAATAAAAATAGATTTCGACATTAAGTACCAGAAATGTTAAATTCACCAACCAACGTCAAAGAGCAAGTTCGAATTAACAAATTGTTTTCAAAAGTATCGAGAAAAAAGAAATAGAAATCAATAAATATTTATCTTATTGCTAAATGTATTATATTTTTCGCAAGACATTAAAGAGGAAAGTCAGTCTTTTTGATCTACAAAAAATCATTCGATTCATGACAGAGCGCTACAGACATCGGAATTGTCTATCTCTTGGTTTAGTTCCACATTTCTAAATGAGAAAGACAAGAATACTTAACTGCCATGTCATATCAATCTTCTTATATGGCAGTGAATGCTTGACAATTTCCTCAGATTAAGAAAAGACTGTGTTCGTTGATGGAAATATGTTTTTTTTGTTTTTTTTATCCATTCCGAGTTTCTTCGATTAGATCAAACAATACAAGGTAGATCTTCATCTTCACTGGAATAAAATAAAGTGTTCAAGAAGCGTGGGAATCAAAAAGTATATTTCAGAATTAATAACCAACACAATATAAATCGTGTATACTTTGACGTTTCATGAACAAGATTTACGCTATGTTTGTAGCTCTATAATGAGTTATGCTAAATTTACATTAGATTGAAAGGTGTGCAAGATAGGAATGGTTAGAAGCAACATTTGACCTAAACCAATCAATAGCCATCGTAAATTCAGTATTAATTACAAATAATTAAAATAATTGTCTGCTACTAATTATAGTTTCTGTCTGATTTTCTGGAATGGTAGTTATTATTTACACTATTTATATTCGGATAATTTTCCCCATCTTTGTTGCTTCTATGGCAACGTTTCGGAAGTTGTACCCTCCGACCTTTATCGATCTGGGTAACATACAGGGCATTCTGAACTGTACCCTTTATTTAATCTACGAAGGTAGACCGCGCTCGAAGCACTTCTCATGTCTAAGGATATATCGTTTAGTTCTTATTTTTTAGTACTGCTAATTTATTGCTCGCCTGTTTTTCCACTGAGTCCATGTACACATTCCCAGACCTAGGGATTGAACTCGCAATTACTATATCACCAAATTCACAAAAAAAAAAACGCTTTATTCTATTCAGCTAATATACCGTACTGCTGTGCAACGGTCATGCACTAACTGAGCAGTACTACAAATAAGAACGAGACGAGATATCTCTGGACATGGGCTGTTGAACGAGAGCAGTCTACCACCGTATTTCAGTACAGATTTCCTTATAGGTTACCCAGATCAATATACACCTGATGAAGGCCAGATAACGATCGAAGAAACAACATCAACAAAAATGAGGACAATAATACGAATATAAGTAGTGTAAACATTCATTATAACCTTATAACATTTTGGTAGTCTATAGATTTCTACATAAAACCCATTAATGCCCACCACTGAATTTTTAGTATGATTTATTTTACTGAGTTAGGTTACAAAATTCGATAACAGTTTATATAGCATAAAGAATGATCTATGGTACTTCCTACATTTTAAAAAAATACCGCACCAGGAAACTGTAAATATGTAACATTTGCTTCCAGATGCTTCCGTTTCAACAAATCTTACATTATAAAATTAGTTATGTTTTATATGCTATAAAATATGTTACTTTACTAAATTAATTTATTTGACTGCTGTTTGCCAGGAACAGGGTCTTGGATATAAAAAAAAAAAAACGACTTAACTAAAACAGTTGTTTTGATATACCAGTGAATCAAGACTAATTGACTAAAATGGTAATGCAAATATTTTGACAAGTATATTTCAGGCGCCATCGTTTAACTGGATTCTTCATAACTAAAATATTGTTATGAATTTCTCTACCGTTAATTGTAATTAGATTAAATATAATTGTTTGTTGAAAGCGAATCTAGCACAATAACAGGTGAGCTTATCTTGCTTAAATTGTTAGCTTCTGATATGTCCCGGAAAGGGATATATTTGATCGAAGTAGCTAAGTGGTTTTGGCTACTGTAACCAAGTAGTACAAGATAGCAGTAATTGACTGGTACTCGTAATCGCAGGTAATAGATGTAGATCAATAGAATAACCAATGGCGTAGTCCAATGGGCGTCGTCACAGACTTTAACTCTGTCGTACCTACACGTCCGTCTGGATTTATGACTGACACCAGCCAATCATATTCCAGTGAAAGGGAACACAGGTGTATGCATATTCCATTATATCAGTTTTTATTCGCAGATTTTCTTTGAATTCGAAACATTAATTATCAACACTGTGTGACATTATGAATGTCATTGATTAAAATGTTTTATTCAAGACGTTGTCTTTCTCTAGGACCGTGTGCCCGGTAGACTTAAGTAAAGCCGTTTAATTTGTCACTAGCTTATGACAAAATTAGATTAGAGTCATGTGAGGAATATAAAATTCAGAAGTCAATATCATAAAGTGTAGAACATGTTTTTAGAAGGTCTTTCAGCATTTGCTTATTTGAAATTATAATTTATTATTATTTTTATGATTGTTATATTTTATGCGCGCCTTGCTTCGTATTTTATCAGTCCAGCTGTAGTCGTTTATCTCGCATACCGAGAGTCGCGCTACCCTTACTGCTTGGCCACTTATATAGTCTACCCCTTAGCTATGCTAATTAGGCAATAATTTACATATCACGACACTTTATTTCGTCACATAATCGGCTTCTGGTAAATCTTATCCTCCGTTGGTTAACTGAAACCTTGTTCATTCTTTTACGATATACCGCGGATGTGTCAGTACCATAACAGTTATCGAAGAGAAAAGTGGAATCGATGAGACGAGTTCAAATCCCGGCCTTGGCTGCTGGGTTCACTTTTTCAATAATGTCCTTGGGAAAGGTGTGACTTCATTTATTCTGTCCTCAGCTATGGTTAAATAGTAGGATATTCTGGGTTCTCTCCTCTTGAAGGATTTCAATATAGGCAACGGGAAACTAATTTAAACACTTTCCAAAGAAACATGCCTCTTCGCATAGATTAAAAAGGAAACTGTTGAGAATCATGGCCACCTGAATTTTATGATATTTAAATATATTAATCTAACTTAACATGATCTAAAGCTATTCCGTATTTTTTTCTACGCTCCACTTACAGGAACTAGACGAAATGTTACCAATTACATATAATTATTATAATCATATTTCGAGAAATATAACTGAGAAATCAATTTAATGACCAGCTGCTTTGGAAGTGTTAATACATTTACGCTTCGCCTGAAGGTCAGGCGGCTACAGCTGAGACTGCAGTGGTCAGTCGCATGACACGGTCAGTGTTTGATCCCAGCGTACACCTGCGACGACTAGCGGGTATCTTTTGCGGTATCTCCTTGTCCAAGGATTTCAACAAGATTTTCACAAGAGCTTAAAAGAAATATAAAATGTCTAGTCCGATCAAACGAATGCCAGAATAGAATGCTAGGAAGTGCAACCTAGTATTGAGTGACAGAACTAAGCGGATGCTGTTACCCCAATATAGCCAAGAAGTATCTTCAAACGTTCATCAAACTATAAAGAAATTAAATCAAGAGCGTTTAGAATGAGACAGAAATGATTTTATGCTCCTGAAGAGAATCATTAACTTGCGAATCTATGATTTCGGTAATAAAAGATGATGATACTTTTAATCTTGTAGACTCCCATCCCAATGAATGTCTAGCGCTACAACCACACCACAATGGTTTCTGCAGTAAATAGGGTTTTAGAAATTGTAGTTGCGAGTCACACATCACATCTCTTAAATTAGTGTCGACCAAAACTAGAAATCCCACTCTGCCGTAATATTAATCCCTAGCGGGCGCTGCTATCATTTCAACATGACACTTTAGTACTAATTTCCGTATCGCTAACAGCTACGCTACTTTCACAGCTATATAACAGCTATATAAGAAAAGATAATATTTCTTTTGAAATCATTCCCGCACATTTTTGTTACACCTCTGTTGCTTGAATTTATCTATGGGCGTGTATTTATATCGGACGTAGTTGAAAGCATTCTAACCGGATGTACTTTTGGTTCATCTAAAGTAATTTTATTACAGATAATGTTGGAAATTTTCTAATAAAGAAGAATCATGACTTGTACGTCAGAAAAGAATAACCTGAAGTTCTTTTATCCAGGTATATACCGATATTCAAACACAACAGTGTTTCCGAAGACATTTTACTGCCAGACACTAGACGCCAACATCAGAACACTGGTTGCCCTCTATCTTTTTGCAAATTTGAGGAAACTGGAAGGGTTCAGGCAACAAAGCAGATGCGGCTGCATACACTGTGAACTACAGTGATAATTGCACATTTTGATATTATAATTTAGAAAGGTCTAAACAAGTCGGTCATTTTTTTTCTCAATGAGGGTACTGTGAACATTCCAACAAAGTTCAGACGTGATTTCTGTCAGTGGTCTATTGAAAAATACAATTACGATGCCAAATTTATAAACATGGTGATCATGACAAATGAGATACACTTTAAATTCAAGAAGCAAAGATAGTGTGTCGGAGAGGGCCACGTTTCTTTAAAGTGAAAGTTTAATGTGTCATTGTGTGTGGATGCCTTATTGATCCATATTGATTCAAAGCGGAAATTGTCCGGAATTAGAACTCGGATCGACGATTTTGTTTTCATTTGAGAAAAATGTGCATAATCCCCCTTGACTTTGCTAAAAGAAAACGTTTCTACGCGGCGATCCTTAAGTACATAAAATGGCGTTCATTTACAGATTTTCAACACAGGCATAAGATTTCCCACGCTCATTGTCATGTTTTTTTTTTTTATTTTGACTTTTTGTACAGTCACACATGCTTGCTACAGACACGCACACACACATTCTTATTATAGCCAGTTTATTTTTTTCCTTTCGTCACATGTAATTCCTTTTGTAAATACATGCATTGTTGTTTGTTTTCCGATGTTTTATACTGAAATATACAGTTTAGTGGTATAAGGTTATCAAAATCCAGAGAAAATGTTTTGAGAGAAGAAGAATATTTTGAATTCATACTGAGAAAAGTTTTTAGCAGAACATATGGAAAAGTTTTGCATCAACTTAATGATTTCCTCTTATTTAAATTGATGATGTTTATAATCGACATTAATCGTAATCTTGCTTGAAATTTGTTTTGACATTATTCAGTGAATGTAGGCATTCTGGCGTATCATTATAAGAATGTTTTCTGATAATGCAAAAAACTCCTATCATTTTGTAAAGATTTCTAATAAACAAAACTAGCGACGAAATTTTATGAAAAGGAAAATAATTATTGTTATATTTTGAATCCTCTGTAAGTCAACCTTGCAACCATTTATTTGTCATCTTCCAGAGAACAAGAAAGTAACAGAACAGTATTATAAAATCGATTATAAAAATAGAATATTAAGTAATATATATATATATATATATATATATATATATATATATATTAAAACCTGGAATAAAATATCTGACAGTTTGAAACATACCTTATATAAATAAATATTATAAAAGTTTTTTCCACTTAATTCTTCCAGATGTTTTAAGGGTGAATATTAATTCGAAAATCTTATTCAATTCAGTGTATGATTGAAAATCATGTAATTATTCGCATTTTGAAAATATGTAAATTACACCTAATTACTTAATTTAATCACTTGATTAAATTAAATATTCTTCGTCTGTGAGTTTTTCTTTTTGAAATAAATTTGCTTTCCTCTCATTTTAATTTCTATTCTCGTTCTCTGAAAAGTGAATTCAATTTTACTCAAACTGTTAATCACGAACTTAGCTTCTTCTTGCCTATTATGTTCTGATAAATTATTTCATTATTACATGAATTTATAAGAGAACCTATCCATAACTGTTCACTTTACAATCTATATTTAGGATATACTCATTTGCTGATCCATCCTGGAAATCTCTCTGTTCTGGGTAAAAGCATTTTATATTTACCGGGGCGGGAAAAGATACCAACGATTAAGCCAGATTAGCGTAGCAGTAGAACATTAATGGCAAAACCTAAAGATAAGGATACCAATTTGTATAACCCAGAGAATAATGGACATGTTGGTTTAGTTAGAGGCACAAGCATTTTTGGCAAAGAGCCCAGAAGGATAATTCTAAATTCCAAACAGGTCAGGTATGGCACTACCAAAACCATCTCGTAAAAACTTACTTCTTACGGCACACACTTTCTCAGTCTTTTGAACAGGAGTTGAGGTTTGTTTCCTGTTTAGTATTGGATTTCCAGCTCCTTCTAAAGTCTTCTCATTCTTTTTCACTCACAGTAACCACTTGTGTCGTAGTGGCAATATCGTCTTGTTTGAGTTGAAGTGATTAAAAACAAAAAAGCAAAAATGAAATTAAAAAAACAACCACTACAGCGTGGTGGGATTGTGACCCTATAACCCACAAAGATATCATAATACTAGTTCAATACCTTCCGTTTTAACTGACAGGGAGATGATTAAATTTCAATTCGAACATTTTGTCCATAGTACGTACTATATTTACTAGAAAATATATTCAGTTTGAATACAAGAAGAGTCAAAATAAGCTTCAAAGAGCTGCACATTTCGGTAAACACTTTTTCCACTACCTAGATTGGGGTTTTCAGACGGAAAGCAAATTAAACCACGCAGCACAAATTTCGATTTATTTTAAATTGTTTCCGTGTGCGCATGTATATTTTAATTCAATGACACACTTAAAATATATTTTATTAAATTTAAGAAAACTTTAAAGAAAATCTTTATATTTGCTAGCGAATAATTCCCACCAACCCCTTCTCTTGCACACACACACACAAAAAAAACAAAATCTGATATTTTTAGAGTTTAATTTTTTTTTATTTGAATTTTGTCGTCAGCTAATGGTAGGGGTTGTCCAGACTGAGTGGAAGAGAATACGTTATTCCAATGTCTTATTTTAAAATCAGTCAAATTGGTATGTGAATGCTGGTGTGTACAATCACAAGTAACCCACTAATGTTTGCAGAGAATTAATTCTTTTATAACAGCGATTATACTTGTATCAATAAAGTAGAAGGGAATACGAAATCCTTATAATAAAGTTTAACCATTTTTTCTTTATACTCAACGCAATTTATTATCCAACTCATTTTTGCGTATATAGTTTGAACTGACATTTATTTTCATAAATATTGATAATCACCAAATAAACACCTTTAAAATATCTTTTAAATCTTTGGAGTTTTTTTTTCTTTGATGTCTGCACGAACAGACATCAAAGCCATGCTTTTTATCATAGTTTATATCAACAGATTCAGTTACATTAGATCAGTTAATATTTTTACTGCTTGTCTGATCAGTTTTTATTTCTTCTTTGCTGAGCGCAGGTTGCAAGCAGATGTTAATTTTACTCCACTTTAATGATATGCAAGACATTTCCAGCGGCCATATGTTTCATAAATATGTATTTTAATGGTCAACAAAACAAAATTTGTCGAAAAAAGAAACAAAAAGATAAAATAGAAGGCAACAGTTTTACGATTGCAATTTAAATAATATTTTTACATCTTTGTGTCGCTCCCCTCTTTCTTTACGTTTACAGGTAATTGCTTTAGATTGATATTTCTTTTTAAAGTTTACAATCAGTGTTTTCATTACAGAAAATAATATTAATGGCAAACAAACCCATACACAGATTATATCCGGAAATCCATCGAAATCTCTTAAGAGTATGGACTTCAGGCAGTATCCTGTTGAAACACCTGCTCTCGTATGATCCCTGAAGTTAAGCAAAGTCGAGCCTGGTCAAAATCGAGATGGAACTATCAGGTGCTGTAAGCTTGGATGTGCAGGCAGTTTAATTGATAACGGCTCGCGATTGGAAATCGGAAATTGAGTGATTCATTCCCTACAGCTTAACAACCCCATAAAGGTTACTTAAAGCCAGAAAATATTTTAGACTATATGAACATTTTTTGGGGGTATAATAATTCTCTACTGATACGAGCTCTACTGATTAACACACAGATGGCTGTGAAGAGGTAGTTTCATAATTTTCCCAAAAGTATTTACGCCTAAGTGAATATAACGAACCCTAAAGAATTGGAACTAAAAATTCCTAGCCATTATTCATTACACCACCAGCACATCCAAGCTTACAGCACCTGGTATTCTCAAGCGGTTTCTCATCTAAGTACTGACCAGGCTCGACGTTGCTTAACTTCGGTGATCGCATGGAAAAAGGTATTTCAACGTGATGTGGCCATAAGCCGGAACTCGGTGTACCAGGTCTCAATTTCAGTCGGTTTCGTTCCTTTCTCTTACACGTAAATACCTTTGAGTAAGGATTGGATCCACCTCCCCACAGCTGTAGATTAATTAGTAGACCACGTATTAGTAGAACATTATTATCCCTAAAAAATATTCTTACAGTCTAAAATATTTTCTGGCTTCAATAATCAGTAAACGATTGATAATCCGTAGAAGAATCAATAAAATCCAAAACTAAAAGTCTGTATTGACGTGATTATAAGATAACTACTGCTTATAAATTTATTGTCGCATACCATGTAGTTAGAAGGTTGACGTTCCGACCAAAAGATCCAAGTTTTAATTTCACCATAGTCGAATTGTCCACCTTCTTGATAATATTGGTTTGTTAGGAAGTATGTAAAAATGCTAAGGCTTGACCCAAGTCTTGTGAGTGCAAATGAGTAGACTGAAGAGGAAGCCATCTATCAGGGTACGAGCATTTAGTCATCAGCTTCCGTCGTACCTGAAGGTTTGAGTGAACTGTCTTGTTCAGACTGCTGATCATATGAGATTATGTTATCCCCCAGAATCTGTAACTATGGTCCACTCTGTATTGGTATTTTCTAAGCGGACCTTCGATTTAGCAGAAAATATGGAGCACCAAGTAGAGATCTCACTACACAGTCGTAGTTGATCTAGCGTAACCACGTTGCTAACCATTACAGTGCGTAAGATTCGCTGAGTATATCTAAAGTATAAACTAACACTTGGGCCTGAGTTTGCTGAACAAATATGTCTGATCAGGCCCCTACAACAGGGATTCATTAGCTAAACTAATAGACTCCAAATCTCACGAGAGTGGTTGATGCCTCCTACTATAAAAGTAGATGAAGTAATGACAGTTAACTTGATCATTTTTCATAGCTTTCAGTGTTAATATTAAATTAAGAAGAATTATTTACCGAGCATATAATATTGAAACCTATAACTGCGATGGTCAGGTCTTTCACACAGGTCCCGGCAGTGAGGGCTGAATCCAAGTTACGGTGAAAAACTGAATGCTAATTCTAAAGTCGATACAATATGGAACAGTGGCCTAACACACTATTTTATTTCCCATAGAAACAGACACATTCATGTACTTGTAAAATCATAAACATTGACATCAAATAAATACTGATATACAGAACAATTGTCTTTGAGATATAATTTGTGCTCCTGTCTCAGGAGCAATCAAAAGGAAGGTTGTTCAGTATTTATTGCCGCGAGATTTTAGTGTTGCGATAAAGTTGGCTTTGATCAAAATATACAGACATGAGTAACACAATTATTTGAAACGGATTTGACATTTCACTTTCTACAATATTGCCATTATAATAGTCCGACAATCATAGTACAGTACTTCTTAGAGTCTGACTATATTTCTGTGATGAGGTATTATGTACATTATTTACATTTTTCGGACTATTGTACTCAAGGACACATGGCACTCTGGATAAAGGCGTTGGTTAGATCCAGTGACAGGACCCAAAGAGTGTGAGTTCAATACCCGGTTAAGGCAGTGAATAACTTTCAGAGGGAAATTAACAGGAGATAACTGATAACTGACATCCATCAAACATGGCACGTGGAACTAGAACAGTCTACCCCAGTGAGCGAAATAAAGGGTTCAGTTCGACATTCCAACCACCTGAAGAAGGCCGGAGTGTACAACGGCCGAAACGTTGTGATAAATATGGCGATAACGATGAGGGCAATAGTCCGAAAAATGTAAATAATGTACAGTGCTTCTTACTTCGGAAATTGTCATAATGTTAAATGTGACGTATTTGTAGTGAAACTTAGTGTAAATGCGCTAGTATGAAACAAAATTACCAAAGAAATAAGACAACATTTTCACAGTCTGCTGTTGATTACGGGTCTTATATTGTTTGGTAAAATTCTTTGTTTAGGATTCTGTAGCGACAGTCTACAAGAAACGTAGCGTCGTATTAGTGTAAAGTTTTAGATTAAGCTAATATCAAAATATTTTGTCTTCGAAACGCATACAGTTCATAAACGAAGGAAAAGAAATCAGTCTTTTTTTCAGACTTAAGACATCAAAAATTCTGGTATGTCTGAGTGTGGCAAAATCAGGACAAGAATGTAATGACAAAGTATTACGCCAGATTTATTCCAGTTCTTGAACGAGTCAGTATTTAGAAGATAAATCAATATCCAACTCATGGTGCGGACAAAACCCTTGGGGTCTTAGTACACACTCTCATATTTCAAATAAGTGATCAGTTTCTCAATTTTCCAAGAATCCATTATCATCGCGTCTATAAATGTACCTCGTGCTTAATTTCTTCTATTTTCCTTAATATTTGATATTTGCTCATTAATTCATTAGACAATGGACACATTTTAACTCGAAAAAGTGCTTAAACAATGTGGCTAGTCTACAATATTACTTATTGAGCATATATAATACATAATTTATATATATATGATATATACAATATATATAATATACAGTGTAACCCGGATATAAGAGAGTTGCCGGGACCGGATAAGAAGTCTCTTATATCCGGGTTTTGGTATATTTTGTTTAGGTAAGTATGGTAACAATTTGGGGCCAGAGAAAATCTCACTTATATCCGGGTTTCTCTTATATCCGGGTTACACTGTATTATATATATATATATATATATATATATATATATATATATATATATATATATATATATATTCTGTGATGTCAACGAACACTCGTTGCCACTTTTGTAATGTCAGCGAATACTCGTAGTCTCTTTCGTAATGCTCGTTGCAGTAGAGACTTTGTAATCGCAGATAGAACTATAGTAATGCCATCGAACAATACTGGTGTAAGAAGCCTTCAAATAACACACGCTCGAATAGTAATCCGTATTATGATCCGAATAGAGACATAGTATAATGAATAGAGTAAAGAATAGCGTTCCGTATAGTAATAGAGTAGAAATAGTGATTCGTATATTATTAGAGGGTAGAGTAGAAATGGTGATCTGTATAGTAATAGAGGATAGAGTAGAAATGGTGATCATTTAGATGTCACAGGACTTTCTACTTATACGTTTCCTATATGGTCAGGTGGTCTACTTAATTCAATAATGGGATCGCTTGTGTTTGCCCACTGTTCAAATTCAAGTGTCGGCAGTGACTTTTCCTATATAGCTATATATAATGCATACATGATATATACATTTTATTATTTAGTGAATATTCGTATTTTAAATAGATACAACATTTTTATTCTTGATTCAAATAGTGTGTATTATGTCTATCGGCCTTCTTATTCGAAATATCTAAATAAAGAAAATGTGCTCTCTGGAAAACGGAAGCCGAGTTGAATACAACACATTGTTTCAAGTAAGAATACAAATAAAATGGTGTCTATCTCAAATGCGAATACATTTGAAGTAATAATAATTTTGAAATAAATTAAAATCATATATATATATATATATATATATATATATATACACACACACACACACACACTACAGTTCAAAAATATAAAAGTTTGAGGCCACTCCCAGAATTAACATAGGATAGTCTTGACAGAAGTGGGGGAAAAAAATGAAAAAGACCTCGTAGAGTTTATTAATAAAAGAATGAAACCAATTATTAATCTTATACATTGAGAAACATTTTCAATGAATGATAAAAATGTGTGCTGCTGTAATCAAGGCTAAAGTATGATATTTTAACGAGAGCAATATTTAATCTTAAAATGCTTCTTTTATTGTCCTAATAATATTTCCAATCAAATGTCAACTATTTATTTTGCTTTTTCCAATGTTCTGGGATATTTCTATGGTTTCAGATTCAATATTTAAATATATATATTTCCAATGTGCGTATTCATGTAAATGATTTTTGTTGAAATCATATCATTTTTTATCGGTGATAAATATTGTGTAATAAAGCACACCTTACATCAAAATCATATTAAGTCCACACCACCCTTAATATTTTACAAGCATTGTTTTATTAATATAGTCATTTTTATGTCAGCTTAATTTCCCGTTAGTGTGATGATGAACTTAAGATAACTGTCAAAGTAATATTTTTGTTAAACTTCACTTTTATATATTCTTTCTTTTTATGAAAGTGGACATACTTTATAATCAATTTAAAGAGAGTAACGCGAATATTATTCTTTTTATCACAGATACACAAACATCCTACTTCCACAGCTACATGCAAGCCTATTTATGTGGGTGCATACAAAAAGTAACAGAGAAAAATAAATACACATTTTTATTTCTTAATAAAACGAAAGCAGAATAATTTAATCATGTAAAACTAAACTTCAATATGGCCCAAATGTCTCTGACAGCTGCTGTTGTATCGAGTCACTTTATCATGGCACAAAGTCATTTATCAATTGCCGTATTTTCCGCTATTAAACCGACAAGTATTTACCCGCTCAAGGCACTATTAAACTCCAGACACAAAAACACAGCTTCAGTGTACGAGCACATTGCAAATTCGCAAATCACTTTGTTTCTTCCGAGCTCGGGTAATATTCAATTGTAGTTCATTAAATGAATATTTATTGGATTTTTTTTTTGTTTTAAGTAAAACACTTTTCATCTCTTTGAATTCTTTATTTGCATTTTTTGTAGTTATCATTTCTCGTTTTATTTGCCTAAATGTGCTATTTTGTTTTAGTATGTCCTTGTATATGAATCTCGCAAATTGTTTCATTCTTTTTGCAATAATAGCCGAAAAAGAAATTGTGAGATCGAAATTAGGTATGAATTGGTTGTGAAAACTTTAGTGTCACATGAAGGGGAGAAACAGAAAAGGAGTAGATAGAAGGAACATATGTGGTATGTAGTGATGTTAGACAAAAAAAGATGAGAATTAGAAAAAAATAAAGCATATGACGAAGAGGGTGCGCAAATGTAAAAAAGAGAGAAAGTAATAGAGAGTGGAGGAGAGTGTGAGGGAAAGAAGGAAATCGCTGGTAAAATAAAACAAAGAAGGAAATTGATGGAAAGAAAGAAGGAAATTGATGGAAAGAAAGAAGGAAATTGATGGAAAGAAGGAAATTGATGGAAAGAAAGTAGGGAATAGATGGAAAGAAAGAAAAAAAGGAAATCGATGGATGGATAAAAGAAATCGACAGAAAGAAAGAAAGAAGGAAATCGCAGGAAAGAAAGAAAATCGATGGAAAAAAAAAGTATATCGATGAAAGAAAGAAAAGAAATTGATGAAAAGAAAGAAAGAAAGAAAGAAGAAAACCTATGTAAAAAATAAAGAAATCTGTATATAAAAAGAAAGTCGATGGCAAAAAGGAAGTCGTTGGAATGAAAAAAGAAAAGCAATTGATGTAAAGAAAGAATGAAGGAAATCGACGGAAAGAAAGGAAGAAAAAAGGAAATCGATGGAAAGAATAAAGAAGGAAAGCAACGTGAAGAAAGAGAGAAAGAAGGAAATCGACGTAAAGAAAGAAAGAAATCGATGTAAAGAAAAAAGGAGGAAATCGTAGGAAAGAAAAAGAAAGTAAAACTGAATGTAAATCGATATAAATATGTGATAGGATTAAAAACACTGGCAAAAAAGTAATGCTGAAAAGAATAAAAGAATGTGGACTATGCTGAATGTGGAGATGAAAAGATTAAATAAAAACAAGAAAAAATAACAAATAAATCGAAAGGAACAAAATGAAAGAAAAAAGAAAGAATGAATAAGCCGTATTATTATATAAATAAATGAAAGGATTAGAATAATAATAAAGAAACGAAAATATAGAGATGAAAATGATAATGACGATGTTAAAAGAAAAAGAACAAGCTAATCGAAAGAAGGAAAAAATTAAGAATGAAATCGGATGAAGAAAAATACAGAGAGGACAGAGAAAGAAAGTGAATGAAAAAGAAACAGAAAAATGAAATAAATAAATAGTAAAATAAATTATATCAATGAATGAGGTTTGTATAGAAGATACAGAAAGCAATGAAAGAGAGACTAAAAGGATAAAGACAATGTTGAAAGAAAATAATGCTAAAAAGTGCATCAACGATTTTGTTGATGGAATGAATAAAAATAAGACTAAGGACAAAATAGATAAGACGAAGGACAAAATAGATAAGACGAAGGACAAAATAAATAAGACGAAGGACAAATTAGATAAGATGGTTATTTCTATCATTCATTGAAATTATGGACGACAAATAGAATAAGAATATGAATTTAGAAGAAAAATTATATTTCAATCAGGTATAAACATGATCTGTTTAGAAAAGCTTGTTTACTATTGAAAAAAATTGAAAAGCGTTCACATTCATTGTTGGCTGTTTTATTAGTGTTTCTCTGCAGTGTAAACATGATTATTGTAATTTCGTTATTAGGATGTTGTTGCTATTGCTCTATAGCATGACCGAAGAAAAGCTGTTCACGAACCGGATTTGTGTTTTTGGTAATGGATTAAAAAAGAAGAGTAGAAAAAGAAAATCAAACATTGGATTGAAATCATTAAATATAAGATAATTAGAGCAAAGAAAGGAATAATTCAGACAACCATCTTAACATAGAATGCAATTAGTAAAAGCCAATGATGGTGACACTAAAAATATTCAGGAAGTGGCTCCATTTTCTTCATAGAACAAAGATAAAATAAAATCCAATTGAAAAGAAATTTTTTAAAGAGCAAGAAAATGGAGGGAAGAAACTTGGAATAGAAAGAGAACCAGACAATGAAAATTAAGTGTCAAATTCTATTTTCTTTTTGGTTTCCGTATTTGGCAAGTTTTAATATAGATACTGAAAATAAAATAATCGACCCAAAAATTAAATCACCGTTTCCCACTATTTTATTAAAATCGTAGACACATCGTATGAAAAAACCAAGAGGTTGATAGATATTTGCATGCTTTTTTTCTTCAAATTCGTCTAACTCATTTCTCATTATAAACACTGCTGCTGTAAACATCCATAGATGTTTGTGTGTAAATAGAGATTTTTACTAAATGTAGAGGACAAATAATTTTAGCCAACATATACATGGTAATATTTGAAAATATATCTGATAGCAAAGGCTAGGAATAACAGTTGCTAAATGAAGCAAACATATTGCAAATTGCTAAAGAAAAAAATTCGTCAATATTCAATTTCAGTTGTATGTATATATATATATATATATATATATATATATATATATATATATATATATATACGAAGTCTGATAATAGTTATCGGCTCTGTCGCTATGCTAACGGAGCTAAAGAACGCAGAGTGAAGCCGATTGGCACAGATTAACAGTGAACTCTGTTGTGCAGGACGCTCACTTCTTTTCTAACAGTATTGGAAGATAGGTAGGTAGAGTTTGGTCGTCTCACTACACCACATAGATTGTATCAGTGACCATAGTTTATGCAATAGTTTTTAGCCAAGCCCAACGTCCACCAGGTATTCCCCAGGTGTAGCCCTTTACGACGGTTTTCTCTTTAGACATCAAATCCCACTTGAAAGAAAAAAAGATTTCACGACGTCTAGGACATCCAAGAGAATACAACAGGCGAAGTTTCTTGTTATCTCAAATCAGTAGTTCCAAGAATTCTTTCAAGTAAAGCGACGCTGGATAAAGTGTGCGGCTTCAGAAGAGGACTAGTTTGAATTGATATGTGCTGTAGTTTTGTTTCAGTAGCATCAGTCCAGATACTTTTTGATCAAAACTCATATATTTCTTACTGAACTTAGCTTTTTATGCACTGTCATCTCTCCAGGAAGTGAGTAATCATGGTTCTCGAGAACATTCTATCCATTGTAGGAAATAAATAGTAAGGAGATAAAATGTTTATGTCTTTACTACGTCTTTTCTACCATCCATTCTCACAAGCTTATTAGATAGGTGTAATTCTGTGACTATCTTGCCTGTCGTGTATGTGTCATATTCTCCAAGCCTGTTGTCATTATTATGGGTCATATGAATTTAAATCGTCTCTTTCCATTTTGAGATTCCGTTTGTGGTATTTTCAGCGTACTTCTGTAGAACCATATTTTTTTAACCTAATGTCTTTTCTTCATCTTGTTTCATATTCATTTTAATCGAGGAGCTGATATTAGATTGTAGCTCAGTATTTTTGTTTTTCATTTTTGCTAACTAAACTGTTTTTTAAACTGTTATTTGTCTAGTTCTTGGAAAACATCTCGTTATTCCAATGCTGCCATAGATTTCGGTGTTTCATGGGCACATGATGTTTTCTTTTTTAGCTAACAACCTGCATTGACACAAATACGAAATCAACTTATATACGTTTGTATAGAAAATGCGCCCGATATCTAAATTCGTAAGGCTTATGATAAATTTTGAAACACTGAAGCTTTAAGTTGTGCCTAAAATTGGAACGTTTCGAAATTTTCTTAAATCTTCTCGGGTTTTGAATGAATTTCGAAAAATTGATTTTCAAAAAACAAATAAATAAATAAATAAAATAAAATCCTAAAAGATTATCTTAAATATTATTTTCTTTTAAAATCTCTTATGACCGTTTGAAAATGATTCCTCTCTGGAGGCCCGAACAGCTTTAGCGTCAAGCAAGATTCTTCATTCTGAGAAAGTGCACCTTTGAATCAATTCCTTAGGCAAATCCGATTATCGTTGGTAATCTGCATTGATATTTCAGACACAGTTCCAAGCAATGTGTATATCTATCTCACGCTCTGGAGTACTTTACGCCCGTTGTCTTGTGAAATCCATATTTTGAGCCGTATTCTTTTCTACGATAGAATACGTTTATTCATATTGGCGACAAACAGGAGCTAAACACGATTATCTTGTTTGAAACAAGAGTTTAAATAGTTAATTTCTCCTTATTGCAAATATAGATATATTTTTTTTGAAGAATGTAGATATATTTTAAAGATGTGAAAAGCTTTCATTTTATCAACATTCCCAACGTATTTAATTATTTCCAAAGGGTTTTAAATACGTTTTATTACATGTTTAACAAAATTTATTTTATTTTTTACTACAATTGACCCATTAGAAGGTTCGGGAGTCACTCAATTTAGAGGTTTACTGTGAAACTGGTTAAAACTCGGGATATAAGCGAAAGAGAAAATATCAGGAAGTAAAGATTATGAGTATAAAAAGGAGTAATGAAAATGTTTAGAGTGTAGTGTTCATGGAAGCATCCACGTCGGTGTCTGTTCAACAAACCAGTAGTTCTTGGAAAAACGATATCCGAGTCAAACTTAATTCTGGCATCTGTAATACAGAGGAAATGAGGATGGTTCAAGGTCTAAAGTATTAGGTTGGCGCAAAAATAATGACGGAATAATGTCGTTTTTTGACGTTAAAAATATGTCAAAAAACGACATTATTACGTCATTATTTTTGCACCAACCTAATAAATCAGCCTAGAAAATACTTATTTCCGAAAAAAGGGAAAATAAGTAGCAATCTATTGAATTTTCAAATAGAGGTTTGTATTCTAATTAACATGAAAAAAAGATTTCAAAATTTTAAACTATATGAGATGTTAGCAAGCATGGATGCCATTTACTATGAGCTCAAGAGATAGTATGTAAGTTAGAAAATAATAACTTCGTACAAAGTTACCCGACAAATAAATAACTGGTTTTCGGCATGGCGTTCAATATTAATATTCGTATTTAAAATTTATATAGTTTTTTCACCAGGCCATGCTTGTTTAAAAAAAACTTAAGTAGATCCATTATAGTAAACCCAATATAGAACCTGTTAACACTGTTTTGCTTTTCCTCCCGACAGGGGGCGCTATGCTGATGACTTACGTATACATACTTCCAATAAGAATGATCAGCAACAAGGACTAATAATTTCAGAATAAAAATACATGATATATATATATATATATATATATATATATATATATATATATATATATATATATATATATATATATCTCAGGTTGTCCCAAAAGTTCGTAAAGACTTGCGAAAAATTGAATTTTTATGCAACACAATCCAGCACAATCGAGACAAGCGATGGGTTCAGAAAGGACAAGAGACACCGTCGGTTTCAAAACAAGATCGATTCGGCAAGAATGTCATGTTGTGCGTTTGGTGGAACTTTGAAGAAATCGTGCATTTTGAGTTGGTTCCGAATGGTCGTGCTATCAGTGCCGAACTTTACTGTCAGCAACTGGAGCGGGTCTACGAAAAGTCGAAGCAAAAGTACCGGGCGCGCGCTTTGATGCAGCAGGATAATGCCAAGCCACACATCTCCAGAAAGACCAAAGACACGTTTGAAGAGCTGGACGACGTTGAGGTTCTGCCACATCCAGCCTACAGTCCTGACTGTGCTCCATCAGATTACGGCCTTTTCCGCTCAATGCAGCACTTTCTGGATGGCCGCCGATTCGACTTGTTTGATGAAGTTGAGGAAGTGTGTCAAGAATTCTTTGATTCGAAACCGGCTGAATGGTACTTTCACCAGATCCGAAAACTTGCAGAAAGTCTTGGAAAATGATGGTCTTTATTTTGAGGAATAATTTTTGTTGTTTTTGTTATTACTTGGCAAGTAAAATTTCAATTTTTTGCAAGTGTTTACGAACTTTTGGGACAACCCAATATATATATATATATATATGGTATGTATAGTCGCGTTACAGCATTATACATGGATAATAACACTAACGTGTATAAGGCTACACCGATTCCAGAAGTTTATATATATATATATATATATATATATATATATATATATATAAATACATATATACATACACTGTCAAAGTATCAGTTAAAGAGTGAAGCAATAATTTTATCCTTTCAGTGTGCGATGAAGACTCCTCTACAGCCAGAATTTTGTATTTTGTTTAAAAATCATGAGTTTCCTTACGTGTTAGGAAACGTCATTTCATATACATCCTATCTCTTCATCACTGGAAAATCCGAGTGTTAGCTTTAGAAATAATCGAGGGAAGAGTTGCAATCAAAATTCATTTTATCGTGCAAGCAGGTGACACAAGATCTCAAATTCGTAATGAATACCTTTGAAACAAGTGAAAAGTGGAGGCTGACAGACATACAGAGAAAAACCAAACCGTAGAAGTTTTAATGATTGTAGGAGTATACACAGAGCCTGGCTGAGGAGTCACATATAGAGGTTCCCAAGACAACAATCCAGACAAAATTACCAAGATACTCTGGGTCTGGTGTATGTTGAACAGTTAAGCGCACGAGAAAGAACATTTAATTTGTCTTGTTATGTGATGTAGATAT
>OZ010576.1:102171800-102399300 GCA_963932145.1 Acanthosepion lycidas | reverse complement strand
GCAAATATAAGGGTTGACTTCAAAACGATGTCGGCGGGGTTTTGATCGGAGCCAATCGCAATCTTTTCTCAGCAGAAGCTAACAGCGAACTACCTGACACTTCAAGTGAATCCTTAAATACATGCTGAACTCATATTACCATCGGCTAACGAATAGTCATAAGAATTGCACTCGCACAAGCGCAGTGTTCCCATTGCAAATAGCCGTCGACACGCAAAGAAAACAATGCATTTTGTTCCACGTAATTCATCACGTTTCTAAAATGACATTAAAGTCTTGGAATTCTCTCTATATTAATAATGTTATTACACCTTCTCGGTCTTTTGAAAAAGATTAATGTTTCATTCCTTGTGCCCGGTTTATCACTGGGTTTCTGGTTGCATCTAAAGATTTCTTTTACTCCCGCTAACTCTACTTGAGTGATTATCGTTTTGCTAGAGATGAACTGATAAAAAATGTATATATGTACGGGAACAGATTTGTTTAAATAATATATTGTAGTGAATTAGCTTAGGCACAGCTACTGCTAAATAGAGAAGATGAGTGGTTAGAAATCTTAAAACACTGCCGACCAAGATGGAACTACCGTAAACAAAAGAAATCTTTGTCAGTTTGTTTTTTCTTCACGTGACGTTCCACTCCCTCACGCTCCGCAAAATGCTCATGTACGATGCCAACAAGTGATAAAAACATACACATCTGTTAGTCGCAAAGCAGATGTCAGGAAATATGTCTTTGTTACCTAAATCTTATGAAGAGAAGTTTTCAAGACGAAGAGTATAAATATTTAATGTCCAGCTAAATTGATCCTTTTGGTGTGTTTCAAAATATGTATCATACGTTTAGCCGTGGTTCTTTCAAATAGTTTCCAGTATTTCTTAATAATCAAAAACGTCGACATTCGATATCCAGTATTTGACTGCTTTTGAGTTTTCGCTAGAGAATGTTGTGGTTTATGACTTCGTCAAATCCCTAATTTATTTTAAATAAGAGCATTTCCGTGTTTGTTTTTTGTCACGAGTGCCTCAGAACATTACCTTAATCTTTCTGTTTTACACACCTGTTACTATACACGATACAGAAATATATAGATAAACAAAGATAGAGATTTAATTTCAGGATATTTTAGCAACAAGCCACGTTAGTTGAGACATTGTTTTGTGACAATCCTCCAGGTTAGAAACATTTGCATGCATTTAACCTCTGGGTCTTACCGACTCAAATATTGACCAGTAACGTCTGCTACAACGTAGATTGAATATATATATATAATATACCCATGTGTTAGAGAACATCCGTGATGATATCCAAACATTGATATTAACGTCTACCGACTAAGATCATCGAAGATTTTATGAAATAAATTTTATCACTCGGCAATAATTGAACAAACATTCCATTTGTTCGGCCACGGAAATCCTGACTGCAAGGCAAAGCTCTCTGTAAGAAATAGACATATCTTGTTTATATCTGCTAACTTATATTTTTGTACAGGAAATCAAAGTAAGTGTTTATTATTATTATTATTATTATTATTCAATAGAAATATCCGTGAAAATCTCAATGCTTTCCGATGAATCTTATTTCTTAAGTCAATGATTGAATAAGCACATTGCGAGTTATGCGACAATAAAATATCAGTAAAAATGTCCCTATCGCATCGTTAAATGTTTGGGCGTAACAACTTCAGAGCTTTTCCCACTTCCCTGAAACACGTTAAACACTTCATTATTTCTTTCTTTCTTTCTTTTCTCACTGAAACGAAGTACTGCCTCTGATAGGTCCTTTACGTTTTACAACGGGATCAAAGCAGAATAGTTCATTAATTTTTAGATATTGGCAGGGCGTAACAGTAGTGCTAACTAATGGGTAACCAGCAGAATTATAATATGATAAGAAATATTTTCAGATTGAAAGGAATCCATTATTTGCTTAAATTCCATTATATATATATATATATATATATATATATTACTAAAATGAATGCAGATCAATATACATCTTGAATTGATTATTGTCAATGTAGGACATGATTGTTAAAACTCTAATTAATCCAAATATACATATATTGTTGAAATGACCATATGCGATCTTGATCTGGAGAGTCGAAATTATTTGAACAAAAACAGAATGTGAACACATGCATGGTACACTTTATCCAAAATTGTAATTCCGATGTAGAGGGTGCTACGGATAAATTGGCGTCTAAATTTCACAAGAATGAAAATAACACTAACAACTCGTTTTAACAGGTATATTTAGTAAAGTTACATAAAAATATCTTGAAATAGTAAAGAGAAAATTTATTGAATATAATCGACATTGACTTCAACCACGGCCTCTAGATGATTTCGGAATCTCCTGCATCTCTTCTGGACGATCTCCTTGTTTAAGTTGCCATAATCCTTCCCTTCAGCTCACCTTTGGTTTTACAAGGAGTTTTGTTGGTTGCTCGCTCAACTGCACCTCCCACAATAATCAAGGAGGTTGCAGTCTGGTGAGTTACGTAGCCAAATGTAAGGGGTGATGTGGTCGCAGAAATTGTCTGACAGCCATGAATGGGTTCTCCGGCTTATGTGGCAATCTGTTGTCATACATAGGAACTTCCAGCAGCGACCCCTTGAAGCAGAACAGCACTACCTCCTCAAGGCATTTGATGTAGGCCTCCGTGTTGAGTGTCAGGCCCTCACTAACAAGTTCTTTTCTTATCAAAATGATCAGAGTGAAATTTCTGAGCTGTCGTACCTTCTAAATCACCATTAGACTCATCCAATCTTTTCCAAATCCTCTGCCCTGTCTTCAAATCGACACCCATTCTGAAATATTCGTATTGGAGCTTCCAAAGCGAATGCCAAGAAGTACAGCATGCATTTTCCAAATTTTTGGCGGAGTGATTTGCGTCATGGTGGTCTTTTTCTCACAGACGGTTCCCAACTGCCCCTTCTATACTGTGAAGTCAACAAAATCAAAAACAAACAATACTTACTATAAGGTAGAGTTGATAGCATCAAAAACAATCAACGCGTATGCGCGAAATTAAAAATATAAAATGGTGACAATTTACTCATCGCACCCTGTACATGTTCTTCGAAAATAGGAAA
Organism: Acanthosepion lycidas; assembly: GCA_963932145.1. Classification (NCBI taxonomy): domain Eukaryota; kingdom Metazoa; phylum Mollusca; class Cephalopoda; order Sepiida; family Sepiidae; genus Acanthosepion; species Acanthosepion lycidas. The sequence continues at coordinate 102,396,199 of OZ010576.1, read as the reverse complement.
ACACAATAAAATATGAATCAGACATTCGTTAAAATTAACAGAAATTGTTTGGATGAATTCTATATCTGTATATATAGATTTTAACAGTGGAAATCGAGTGTTTTTTTTTAAGAATAGAAAGATGTTCAAATAAATTCCAATATGGGAAGACTCGGAATAAACGCTCCTATTCGAAATAACTCAAAAATAAAATACAGTTTATAAACAGTTAAAACTAGAGGATAAAGTAACAACACAAAAAACAAAACGCCCGTGAAAATGGCTAAAAAAGTACCCGAAAGTGTTTGGGGTGATGAAAATTATGAACAATTTCTGTACTTCTTTATTCCTACAAAACGGAAAATGTAAATCTTCCTTGCATGCCATATTTAATGAAAGACATTTAAAAGACAGGTTGCTTTATATATATATATATATATATATATATATATATATATAATGTCATTCACAGACAGTACTGTTTCGCTGTATCACAGCTCGTCAGTGCGACTAGACATCCGAATACTTCAAGCCCGGATCGAAACCAAACCGATTTGGTGTACAGTCAGAGCTCCTACCACTGAGCTATCTTCACTCGGCAGCCTTACGCATCTAAATCTAGAGTATAAATACCAATCAGCCGATGTGCTCCATTCATTTTACTGAATAGCTTTGCATTATCGCAGGTGGCTGTTGTTTATAGAATTAGCTTATCACACAACAGTGCTCAATTGAAATATATTTTCAAGAGCTGAGAGAGAAAGAGAGAGATGTGCGTGTTAGCATTTATGTGTACGCACAAAGTAAGTTAATTCGTAATCTTATAAATGTATAGATTGTTTGCAAGCATCCATTATGACTATCTGATAAGTCTTTACATTGTTTCTTTTCTTTTTTATTGGATAACTGCGAAGTTTTCTCAGAAGAAACAAGTTTTAAGACCATTTCTTTACGATGACCCCCCAAATCAGGGAAACGACTGCCTAAAACTAGCTTAAGTGGGGCACATATTCCCAGTTTAGTATCGTTAGTAGACACAAAATTCGCCGATAAACGCACTTCAACACAATATCTCGGCCAGGGTATGACGATTAACTACATCCGGCAGTAAGGCCTCTGATCAGGTGATTTTGAGAATCGTGGAACCACTTCTTAATTGCTGTTGTTCCCAGATTCCCTCTGACTCATGATGGTAGCACATGTTAGGGTCCCAGCTATGGACAAATAGTGAACTCTCCAAGCAAAACATGATGATAGTGAAAACAATTTACCAACAATGTATTTTTGAGAAAAAAGTTACCAGCAATACATTTTTGTAAAATAAATTACTATTCCTCCCCTAAAAATTAAATTTCACCATTAAATGACCGATATGAAGTTGATATGCCACTAAACCAACAAACAAACAAACGAATCTTTTCTAAAAATCTTGTCGGCATTAAATAACCCATTGAGGTTGAGATACTGTAAAACAAAATAAACTCAAATCCTGATCTTCAAACTGATTTCTTACAAAGAATACATATTCTGATCATACAAACTTATCCTAAAAATTTTGTCGGCATTAAATAACCCACTGAGATTGATATGCTGTAAAACAAAATAAACCCAAACTCAACACAAGATCAGATTCGTATACAACCAGACAGACTTGAGTAATGATAAAAAAAAAACAGTTTTGCTTTTACATTAAAAAAACAGACATTTCGTAGCTATTTTGTCGCATTTGAAATCTTATCTTGCAGTAAGTGTGATGGCAGCGAGTAGATGATCTCATTTTGACAAATGAATTAAATGCATTCACGGCTTCATGGGCTGAACTTGGAAAGTTATTCATGAATGAATCCTAATTGATTATTATGACGATTACATATAAATTCTCCTGAAAAAAATGTCGGATATCCATTTCCTTCATCCTTGTAGGATAAAAGCTTTCAATTTGATTTTTTGTTGTTTTTTTTTATCGATTCTTCTTCTTTCCTAGAATGTGTTACTTGATGTTACCACAGAGAATATGTACCTATCGATTGATCGACTTACCACAATCTGTCCTTCAAGCTGTTCATATCACCTTACATATGTTTCTGTTTAACTCACGCTGTAAATATCTAAGTATGTACACATATACAAATCAATGGCTTTCATTGACCCTTTCAAATTTTATTATATCTATCAGTTTATTCATCTCTATATCATTATGCCCACATTTTTTCTGCCTTCCTTCTTAAATCATTCTGTCCACGTTCCTCTGTCTGCCTGTCTACCCATGTCATTCTGTCCACATCTATCTGTCTGCCTGCCTGCCTACCCAACCATGTCATTCTGTCTACATCGGTCTGTCTGTCTGTCTGCCTGCCTACCCACCCATGTCATTCTGTCCACATCTGTCTGTCTGTCTGCCTGCCTACCGGCCCACCCATGTCATTCAGTCCACATCTGTCTGTCTGCCTGCCTGCCTGCCTGCACACTCATGTCATTCTGTCCACATCTATCTGTCTGCCTGCCTGCCTAACCACCCATGTCATTCTGTCTACATCGGTCTGTCTGTCTGCCTACCTGCCCACCCATGTCATTCTGTCCACATCTGTCTGTCTGCCTGCCTACATGCCCACCCATGTCATTCTGTCCACATCTGTCTGCCTGCCTGCTTACCCACCCATGTCATTCTGTCTACATCGGTCTGTCTGTCTGCCTGCCTACCTGCCCACCCATGTCATTCTGTCCACATCTGTCTGCCTGCCTGCCTACCTGCCCACCCATATCATTCTGTCCACATCTATCCATCTGCCTACCTGCCCACCCATGTCATTCTGTCTACATCGGTCTGTAAGTTTGTCTGCCTGCCTACTCACCCATGTCATTCTGTCCACATCTGTCTGCCTGCATGCCTACCCACCCATGTCATTCTGTCTACATCGGTCTGTCTGCCTGCCTACCTGCCCACCCATGTCATTCTGTCCACATCTGTCTGCCTGCCTACCTGCGCACCCATGTCATTCTGTCCACATCTGTCTGCCTGCCTGCCTACCCGCCCATGTCATTCTGTCTACATCGGTCTGTCTGCCTGCCTACCTGCCCACCCATGTCATTCTGTCCACATCTGTCTGCCTGCCTACCTGCCCACCCATGTCATTCTGTCCACATCTGTCTGACTGCCTGCCTACCTGCCGACCCATGTCATTCTGTCCACATCTGTCTGGCTGCCTGTCTACCCACGCATGTCATTCTGTCTACATCGGTCTGTCTGTCTGTCTGCCTGCCTACCTGCCCACACATGTCATTCTGCCCACATATGTGTGTCTGCCTGCCTACCTGCCCACACATGTCATTCTGTCCACATCTATCTGTCTGCCTGCCTGTCTACCCACCCATGTCATTCAGTCTACATCGGTCTGTCTGTCTGCCTACCTGCCCACCCATGTCATTCTGTCTACATCGGTCTGTCTGTCTGTCTGCCTGCCTACCCACCCATGTCATTCTGTCCACATCGGTCTGTCTGTCTGCCTGCCTGCCTACCTGCCCACCCATATCATTCTGTCCACATCTATCTGTCTGCCTGCCTGCTTACACACCCATGTCATACTGTCTACATCGGTCTGTCTGTCTGTCTGTCTGCCTACCTGCCCAACCATGTCATTCTGTCTACATCGGTCTGTCTGTCTGTCTGCCTGCCTACCCACCCATGTCATTCTGTCCACATCGGTCTGTCTGTCTGCCTGCCTGCCTACCTGCCCACCCATATCATTCTGTCCACATCTATCTGTCTGCCTGCCTGCCTACACACCCATGTCATTCTGTCTACATCGGTCTGTCTGTCTGTCTGCCTACCTGCCCACCCATGTCATTCTGTCTACATCGGTCTGTCTGTCTGTCTGCCTGCCTACCCACCCATGTCATTCTGTCCACATCTGTCTGTCTGTCTGCCTACCTGCCCACCCATGTAATTCTGTCCACATCTGTCTGCCTGCCTGCCTACCCACCCATGTCATTCTGTCTACATAGGTCTGTCTGTCTGCCTGCCTACCTGCCGACCTATGTCATTCTGTCCACATCGGTCTGTCTGCCTGCCTACCTGCCGACCCATGTCATTCTGTCCACATCTGTCTGCCTGCCTGCCTACCAACCCATGTCATTCTGTCTACATCGGTCTGTCTGTCTGTGTGCCTGCCTACCCACCCATGTCATTCTGTCCACATTGGTCTGTCTGTTTGCCTGCCTACCCACCCATGTCATTCTGTCCACATCTGTCTGTCTGTCTGCCTGCCTACCCACCCATGTCATTCTGTCCACATCGGTCTGTCTGTTTGCCTGCCTACCCACCCATGTCATTCTGTCTACATCGGTCTGTCTGTCTGCCTGCCTACCCACACATGTCATTCTGTCTACATCTGTCTGTCTGTCTGGCTGCCTACCTGCCGACCCATGTCATTCTGTCCACATCTGTCTGGCTGGCTGCCTACCCACCCATGTCATTCTGTCTACATCGGTCTGTCTGTCTGTCTGCCTGCCTACCTGCCCACACATGTCATTCTGTCCACATCTGTCTGGCTGCCTGTCTACCCACGCATGTCATTCTGTCTACATCGGTCTGTCTGTCTGTCTGCCTGCCTACCTGCCCACACATGTCATTCTGCCCACATATGTGTGTCTGCCTGCCTACCTGCCCACACATGTCATTCTGTCCACATCTATCTGTCTGCCTGCCTGTCTACCCACCCATGTCATTCAGTCTACATCGGTCTGTCTGTCTGCCTACCTGCCCACCCATGTCATTCTGTCTACATCGGTCTGTCTGTCTGTCTGCCTGCCTACCCACCCATGTCATTCTGTCCACATCGGTCTGTCTGTCTGCCTGCCTGCCTACCTGCCCACCCATATCATTCTGTCCACATCTATCTGTCTGCCTGCCTGCTTACACACCCATGTCATACTGTCTACATCGGTCTGTCTGTCTGTCTGTCTGCCTACCTGCCCAACCATGTCATTCTGTCTACATCGGTCTGTCTGTCTGTCTGCCTGCCTACCCACCCATGTCATTCTGTCCACATCGGTCTGTCTGTCTGCCTGCCTGCCTACCTGCCCACCCATATCATTCTGTCCACATCTATCTGTCTGCCTGCCTGCCTACACACCCATGTCATTCTGTCTACATCGGTCTGTCTGTCTGTCTGCCTACCTGCCCACCCATGTCATTCTGTCTACATCGGTCTGTCTGTCTGTCTGCCTGCCTACCCACCCATGTCATTCTGTCCACATCTGTCTGTCTGTCTGCCTACCTGCCCACCCATGTAATTCTGTCCACATCTGTCTGCCTGCCTGCCTACCCACCCATGTCATTCTGTCTACATAGGTCTGTCTGTCTGCCTGCCTACCTGCCGACCTATGTCATTCTGCCCACATCGGTCTGTCTGCCTGCCTACCTGCCGACCCATGTCATTCTGTCCACATCTGTCTGCCTGCCTGCCTACCAACCCATGTCATTCTGTCTACATCGGTCTGTCTGTCTGTGTGCCTGCCTACCCACCCATGTCATTCTGTCCACATTGGTCTGTCTGTTTGCCTGCCTACCCACCCATGTCATTCTGTCCACATCTGTCTGTCTGTCTGCCTGCCTACCCACCCATGTCATTCTGTCCACATCGGTCTGTCTGTTTGCCTGCCTACCCACCCATGTCATTCTGTCTACATCGGTCTGTCTGTCTGCCTGCCTACCCACACATGTCATTCTGTCTACATCTGTCTGTCTGTCTGGCTGCCTACCTGCCGACCCATGTCATTCTGTCCACATCTGTCTGGCTGGCTGCCTACCCACCCATGTCATTCTGTCTACATCGGTCTGTCTGTCTGTCTGCCTGCCTACCTGCCCACACATGTCATTCTGTCCACATCTGTCTGTCTGCCTGCCTACCTGCCCACACATGTCATTCTGTCCACATCTGTCTGTCTGCCTGCCTACCTGCCCACCCATGTCATTCTGTCCACATCTGTCTGCCTGCCTGCCTACCCACCCATGTCATCCTGTCTACATCGGTCTGTCTGTCAGTCTGCCTGCCTACCCACCCATGTCATTCTGTCCACATCGGTCTGTATGTTTGCCTGCCTACCCACCCATGTCATTCTGTCTACATCGGTCTGTCTGTCTGCCTGCCTACCCACACATGTCATTCTGTCCACATCTGTCTGTCTGTCTGCCTGCCTACCTGCCCACCCATATCATTCTGTCCACATCTATCTGTCTGCCTGCCTGCCTACCCACCCATGTCATTCTGTCCACATCTTTCCACATCTGTCTGTCTGCCTGCCTACCTGCCCACCCATGTCATTCTGTCCACATCTGTCTGTCTGCCTGCCTACCTGCCCACCCATGTCATTCTGTCCACATCTGTCTGCCTGCCTGCCCACCCATGTCATTCTGTCCACATCTGTCTGTCTGCCTGCCTTCCCACCCATGTCATTCTGTCCACATCTATCTGTCTGCCAGCCTTCCTACCCACCCATGTCATTCTGTCTACATCGGTCTGTCTGTCTGTCTGCCTGCCTACCTGCCAACCCATGTCATTCTGTCCACATCGGTCTGTCTGTCTGCCTACATGCCCACCCATGTCATTCTGTCCACATCTATCAGTCTGCCTGCCTGCCTACCCACCCATGTCATTCTGTCTACATCGGTCTGTCTGCCTGCCTACCTGCCCACCAATATCATTCTGTCCACATCTATCTGTCTGCCTGCCTACACACCCATGTCATTCTGTCTACATCGGTGTGTCTGTCTGTCTGTCTGCCTACCTGCCCACCCATATCATTCTGTCCACATCTATCTGTCTGCCTGCCTGCCTACCCACCCATGTCATTCTGTCCACATCTTTCCACATCTGTCTGTCTGCCTGCCTACCTGCCCACCCATGTCATTCTGTCCACATCTGTCTGCCTGCCTGCCTACACATGTCATTCTGTCCACATCTATCTGTCTGCCTGCCTGTCTACCCACCCATGTCATTCAGTCTACATCGGTCTGTCTGCCTGCCTACCTGCCCACCCATGTCATTCTGTCCACATCGGTCTGTCTGCCTGCATACCTGCCCACACATGTCATTCTGTCCACATCTGTCTGTCTGCCTGCCTACCTGCCCACCCATGTCATTATGTCCACATCTGTCTGCCTGCCTGCCTACCCACCCATGTCATTCTGTCTACATCGGTCTGTCTGTCTGTCTGCCTGCCTACCCACCCATGTCATTCTGTCCACATCGGTCTGCCTGTTTGCCTGCCTACCCACACATGTCATTCTGTCCACATCTGTCTGTCTGTCTGCCTGCCTACCTGCCGACCCATGTCATTCTGTCCACATCTGTCTGCCTGCCTGCCTACCCACCCATGTCAATCTGTCTACATCGGTCTGTCTGTCTGTCTGCCTGCCTACCCACCCATGTCATTCTGTCCACATCGGTCTGTCTGTTTGCCTGCCAACCCACCCATGTCATTCTGTCTACATCGGTCTGTCTGTCTGCCTGCCTACCCACACATGTCATTCTGTCTACATCTGTCTGTCTGTCTGCCTGCCTACCAGCCGACCCATGTCATTCTGTCCACATCTGTCTGGCTGGCTGCCTACCCACCCATGTCATTCTGTCTACATCGGTATGTCTGTCTGTCTGCCTGCCTACCTGCCCACACATGTCATTCTGTCCACATCTGTCTGTCTGCCTGCCTACCTGCCCACACATGTCATTCTGTCCACATCTATCTGTCTGCCTGCCTGTCTACCCACCCATGTCATTCAGTCTACATCGGTCTGTCTGTCTGCCTACCTGCCCACGCATGTCATTCTGTCCACATCTGTCTGTCTGCCTACCTGCCCACCCATGTCATACTGTCTACATCGGTCTGTCTGTCTGCCTGCCTACCCACCCATGTCATACTGTCCACATCGGTCTGTTTGCCTGCCTGCCTACCTGCCCACCCATATCATTCTGTCCACATCTATCTGTCTGCCTGCCTGCCTACACACCCATGTCATTCTGTCTACATCGGTCTGTCTGTCTGTCTGTCTGTCTGTCTGCCTACCTGCCCACCCATGTCATTCGGTCTACATCGGTCTGTCTGTCTGTCTGCCTGCCTACCCACCCATGTCATTCTGTCCACATCTGTCTGTCTGTCTGCCTACCCACCCATGTCATTCTGTCTACATCTGTTTGTCTGTCTGTCTGCCTACCTGCCCACCCATGTCATTCTGTCTACATCGGTCTGTCTGTCTGCCTGCCTACCCACCCATGTCATTCTGTCCACATCTGTCTGTCTGTCTGCCTACCTGCCCACCCATGTAATTCTGTCCACATCTGTCTGCCTGCCTGCCTACCCACCCATGTCATTCTGTCTACATAGGTCTGTCTGTCTGCCTGCCTACCTGCCGACCTATGTCATTCTGTCCACATCGGTCTGTCTGCCTGCCTACCTGCCGACCCATGTCATTCTGTCCACATCTGTCTGCCTGCCTGCCTACCAACCCATGTCATTCTGTCTACATCGGTCTGTCTGTCTGTGTGCCTGCCTACCCACCCATGTCATTCTGTCCACATTGGTCTGTCTGTTTGCCTGCCTACCCACCCATGTCATTCTGTCCACATCTGTCTGTCTGTCTGCCTGCCTACCCACCCATGTCATTCTGTCCACATCGGTCTGTCTGTTTGCCTGCCTACCCACCCATGTCATTCTGTCTACATCGGTCTGTCTGTCTGCCTGCCTACCCACACATGTCATTCTGTCTACATCTGTCTGTCTGTCTGGCTGCCTACCTGCCGACCCATGTCATTCTGTCCACATCTGTCTGGCTGGCTGCCTACCCACCCATGTCATTCTGTCTACATCGGTCTGTCTGTCTGTCTGCCTGCCTACCTGCCCACACATGTCATTCTGTCCACATCTGTCTGGCTGCCTGTCTACCCACGCATGTCATTCTGTCTACATCGGTCTGTCTGTCTGTCTGTCTGCCTGCCTACCTGCCCACACATGTCATTCTGCCCACATATGTGTGTCTGCCTGCCTACCTGCCCACACATGTCATTCTGTCCACATCTATCTGTCTGCCTGCCTGTCTACCCACCCATGTCATTCAGTCTACATCGGTCTGTCTGTCTGCCTACCTGCCCACCCATGTCATTCTGTCTACATCGGTCTGTCTGTCTGTCTGCCTGCCTACCCACCCATGTCATTCTGTCCACATCGGTCTGTCTGTCTGCCTGCCTGCCTACCTGCCCACCCATATCATTCTGTCCACATCTATCTGTCTGCCTGCCTGCTTACACACCCATGTCATACTGTCTACATCGGTCTGTCTGTCTGTCTGTCTGCCTACCTGCCCAACCATGTCATTCTGTCTACATCGGTCTGTCTGTCTGTCTGCCTGCCTACCCACCCATGTCATTCTGTCCACATCGGTCTGTCTGTCTGCCTGCCTGCCTACCTGCCCACCCATATCATTCTGTCCACATCTATCTGTCTGCCTGCCTGCCTACACACCCATGTCATTCTGTCTACATCGGTCTGTCTGTCTGTCTGCCTACCTGCCCACCCATGTCATTCTGTCTACATCGGTCTGTCTGTCTGCCTGCCTACCCACCCATGTCATTCTGTCCACATCTGTCTGTCTGTCTGCCTACCTGCCCACCCATGTAATTCTGTCCACATCTGTCTGCCTGCCTGCCTACCCACCCATGTCATTCTGTCTACATAGGTCTGTCTGTCTGCCTGCCTACCTGCCGACCTATGTCATTCTGTCCACATCGGTCTGTCTGCCTGCCTACCTGCCGACCCATGTCATTCTGTCCACATCTGTCTGCCTGCCTGCCTACCAACCCATGTCATTCTGTCTACATCGGTCTGTCTGTCTGTGTGCCTGCCTACCCACCCATGTCATTCTGTCCACATTGGTCTGTCTGTTTGCCTGCCTACCCACCCATGTCATTCTGTCCACATCTGTCTGTCTGTCTGCCTGCCTACCCACCCATGTCATTCTGTCCACATCGGTCTGTCTGTTTGCCTGCCTACCCACCCATGTCATTCTGTCTACATCGGTCTGTCTGTCTGCCTGCCTACCCACACATGTCATTCTGTCTACATCTGTCTGTCTGTCTGGCTGCCTACCTGCCGACCCATGTCATTCTGTCCACATCTGTCTGGCTGGCTGCCTACCCACCCATGTCATTCTGTCTACATCGGTCTGTCTGTCTGTCTGCCTGCCTACCTGCCCACACATGTCATTCTGTCCACATCTGTCTGGCTGCCTGTCTACCCACGCATGTCATTCTGTCTACATCGGTCTGTCTGTCTGTCTGCCTGCCTACCTGCCCACACATGTCATTCTGCCCACATATGTGTGTCTGCCTGCCTACCTGCCCACACATGTCATTCTGTCCACATCTATCTGTCTGCCTGCCTGTCTACCCACCCATGTCATTCAGTCTACATCGGTCTGTCTGTCTGCCTACCTGCCCACCCATGTCATTCTGTCTACATCGGTCTGTCTGTCTGTCTGCCTGCCTACCCACCCATGTCATTCTGTCCACATCGGTCTGTCTGTCTGCCTGCCTGCCTACCTGCCCACCCATATCATTCTGTCCACATCTATCTGTCTGCCTGCCTGCTTACACACCCATGTCATACTGTCTACATCGGTCTGTCTGTCTGTCTGTCTGCCTACCTGCCCAACCATGTCATTCTGTCTACATCGGTCTGTCTGTCTGTCTGCCTGCCTACCCACCCATGTCATTCTGTCCACATCGGTCTGTCTGTCTGCCTGCCTGCCTACCTGCCCACCCATATCATTCTGTCCACATCTATCTGTCTGCCTGCCTGCCTACACACCCATGTCATTCTGTCTACATCGGTCTGTCTGTCTGTCTGCCTACCTGCCCACCCATGTCATTCTGTCTACATCGGTCTGTCTGTCTGCCTGCCTACCCACCCATGTCATTCTGTCCACATCTGTCTGTCTGTCTGCCTACCTGCCCACCCATGTAATTCTGTCCACATCTGTCTGCCTGCCTGCCTACCCACCCATGTCATTCTGTCTACATAGGTCTGTCTGTCTGCCTGCCTACCTGCCGACCTATGTCATTCTGTCCACATCGGTCTGTCTGCCTGCCTACCTGCCGACCCATGTCATTCTGTCCACATCTGTCTGCCTGCCTGCCTACCAACCCATGTCATTCTGTCTACATCGGTCTGTCTGTCTGTGTGCCTGCCTACCCACCCATGTCATTCTGTCCACATTGGTCTGTCTGTTTGCCTGCCTACCCACCCATGTCATTCTGTCCACATCTGTCTGTCTGTCTGCCTGCCTACCCACCCATGTCATTCTGTCCACATCGGTCTGTCTGTTTGCCTGCCTACCCACCCATGTCATTCTGTCTACATCGGTCTGTCTGTCTGCCTGCCTACCCACACATGTCATTCTGTCTACATCGGTCTGTCTGTCTGTCTGCCTGCCTACCTGCCCACACATGTCATTCTGTCCACATCTGTCTGGCTGGCTGCCTACCCACCCATGTCATTCTGTCTACATCGGTCTGTCTGTCTGTCTGCCTGCCTACCTGCCCACACATGTCATTCTGTCCACATCTGTCTGGCTGCCTGTCTACCCACGCATGTCATTCTGTCTACATCGGTCTGTCTGTCTGTCTGCCTGCCTACCTGCCCACACATGTCATTCTGCCCACATATGTGTGTCTGCCTGCCTACCTGCCCACACATGTCATTCTGTCCACATCTATCTGTCTGCCTGCCTGTCTACCCACCCATGTCATTCAGTCTACATCGGTCTGTCTGTCTGCCTACCTGCCCACCCATGTCATTCTGTCTACATCGGTCTGTCTGTCTGTCTGCCTGCCTACCCACCCATGTCATTCTGTCCACATCGGTCTGTCTGTCTGCCTGCCTGCCTACCTGCCCACCCATATCATTCTGTCCACATCTATCTGTCTGCCTGCCTGCTTACACACCCATGTCATACTGTCTACATCGGTCTGTCTGTCTGTCTGTCTGCCTACCTGCCCAACCATGTCATTCTGTCTACATCGGTCTGTCTGTCTGTCTGCCTGCCTACCCACCCATGTCATTCTGTCCACATCGGTCTGTCTGTCTGCCTGCCTGCCTACCTGCCCACCCATATCATTCTGTCCACATCTATCTGTCTGCCTGCCTGCCTACACACCCATGTCATTCTGTCTACATCGGTCTGTCTGTCTGTCTGCCTACCTGCCCACCCATGTCATTCTGTCTACATCGGTCTGTCTGTCTGCCTGCCTACCCACCCATGTCATTCTGTCCACATCTGTCTGTCTGTCTGCCTACCTGCCCACCCATGTAATTCTGTCCACATCTGTCTGCCTGCCTGCCTACCCACCCATGTCATTCTGTCTACATAGGTCTGTCTGTCTGCCTGCCTACCTGCCGACCTATGTCATTCTGTCCACATCGGTCTGTCTGCCTGCCTACCTGCCGACCCATGTCATTCTGTCCACATCTGTCTGCCTGCCTGCCTACCAACCCATGTCATTCTGTCTACATCGGTCTGTCTGTCTGTGTGCCTGCCTACCCACCCATGTCATTCTGTCCACATTGGTCTGTCTGTTTGCCTGCCTACCCACCCATGTCATTCTGTCCACATCTGTCTGTCTGTCTGCCTGCCTACCCACCCATGTCATTCTGTCCACATCGGTCTGTCTGTTTGCCTGCCTACCCACCCATGTCATTCTGTCTACATCGGTCTGTCTGTCTGCCTGCCTACCCACACATGTCATTCTGTCTACATCGGTCTGTCTGTCTGTCTGCCTGCCTACCTGCCCACACATGTCATTCTGTCCACATCTGTCTGTCTGCCTGCCTACCTGCCCACACATGTCATTCTGTCCACATCTGTCTGTCTGCCTGCCTACCTGCCCACCCATGTCATTCTGTCCACATCTGTCTGCCTGCCTGCCTACCCACCCATGTCATCCTGTCTACATCGGTCTGTCTGTCAGTCTGCCTGCCTACCCACCCATGTCATTCTGTCCACATCGGTCTGTATGTTTGCCTGCCTACCCACCCATGTCATTCTGTCTACATCGGTCTGTCTGTCTGCCTGCCTACCCACACATGTCATTCTGTCCACATCTGTCTGTCTGTCTGCCTGCCTACCTGCCCACCCATATCATTCTGTCCACATCTATCTGTCTGCCTGCCTGCCTACCCACCCATGTCATTCTGTCCACATCTTTCCACATCTGTCTGTCTGCCTGCCTACCTGCCCACCCATGTCATTCTGTCCACATCTGTCTGTCTGCCTGCCTACCTGCCCACCCATGTCATTCTGTCCACATCTGTCTGCCTGCCTGCCCACCCATGTCATTCTGTCCACATCTGTCTGTCTGCCTGCCTTCCCACCCATGTCATTCTGTCCACATCTATCTGTCTGCCAGCCTTCCTACCCACCCATGTCATTCTGTCTACATCGGTCTGTCTGTCTGTCTGCCTGCCTACCTGCCAACCCATGTCATTCTGTCCACATCGGTCTGTCTGTCTGCCTACCTGCCCACCCATGTCATTCTGTCCACATCTATCAGTCTGCCTGCCTGCCTACCCACACATGTCATTCTGTCTACATCGGTCTGTCTGCCTGCCTACCTGCCCACCAATATCATTCTGTCCACATCTATCTGTCTGCCTGCCTACACACCCATGTCATTCTGTCTACATCGGTGTGTCTGTCTGTCTGTCTGCCTACCTGCCCACCCATATCATTCTGTCCACATCTATCTGTCTGCCTGCCTGCCTACCCACCCATGTCATTCTGTCCACATCTTTCCACATCTGTCTGTCTGCCTGCCTACCTGCCCACCCATGTCATTCTGTCCACATCTGTCTGCCTGCCTGCCTACACATGTCATTCTGTCCACATCTATCTGTCTGCCTGCCTGTCTACCCACCCATGTCATTCAGTCTACATCGGTCTGTCTGCCTGCCTACCTGCCCACCCATGTCATTCTGTCCACATCGGTCTGTCTGCCTGCATACCTGCCCACACATGTCATTCTGTCCACATCTGTCTGTCTGCCTGCCTACCTGCCCACCCATGTCATTATGTCCACATCTGTCTGCCTGCCTGCCTACCCACCCATGTCATTCTGTCTACATCGGTCTGTCTGTCTGTCTGCCTGACTACCCACCCATGTCATTCTGTCCACATCGGTCTGCCTGTTTGCCTGCCTACCCACACATGTCATTCTGTCCACATCTGTCTGTCTGTCTGCCTGCCTACCTGCCGACCCATGTCATTCTGTCCACATCTGTCTGCCTGCCTGCCTACCCACCCATGTCAATCTGTCTACATCGGTCTGTCTGTCTGTCTGCCTGCCTACCCACCCATGTCATTCTGTCCACATCGGTCTGTCTGTTTGCCTGCCAACCCACCCATGTCATTCTGTCTACATCGGTCTGTCTGTCTGCCTGCCTACCCACACATGTCATTCTGTCTACATCTGTCTGTCTGTCTGCCTGCCTACCAGCCGACCCATGTCATTCTGTCCACATCTGTCTGGCTGGCTGCCTACCCACCCATGTCATTCTGTCTACATCGGTATGTCTGTCTGTCTGCCTTCCTACCTGCCCACACATGTCATTCTGTCCACATCTGTCTGTCTGCCTGCCTACCTGCCCACACATGTCATTCTGTCCACATCTATCTGTCTGCCTGCCTGTCTACCCACCCATGTCATTCAGTCTACATCGGTCTGTCTGTCTGCCTACCTGCCCACGCATGTCATTCTGTCCACATCTGTCTGTCTGCCTACCTGCCCACCCATGTCATACTGTCTACATCGGTCTGTCTGTCTGCCTGCCTACCCACCCATGTCATACTGTCCACATCGGTCTGTTTGCCTGCCTGCCTACCTGCCCACCCATATCATTCTGTCCACATCTATCTGTCTGCCTGCCTGCCTACACACCCATGTCATTCTGTCTACATCGGTCTGTCTGTCTGTCTGTCTGTCTGTCTGCCTACCTGCCCACCCATGTCATTCGGTCTACATCGGTCTGTCTGTCTGTCTGTCTGCCTGCCTACCCACCCATGTCATTCTGTCCACATCTGTCTGTCTGTCTGCCTACCCACCCATGTCATTCTGTCTACATCTGTTTGTCTGTCTGCCTGCCTACCTGCCCACCCATGTCATTCTGTCCACATCGGTCTGTCTGCCTGCCTACCTGCCCACACATGTCATTATGTCCACATCTGTCTGTCTGCCTGCCTGCCTACCCACCCATGTCATTCTGTCCACATCTGTCTGCCTGCCTGCCTACCCACCCATGTCATTCTGTCTACATCGGTCTGTCTGTCTGCCTGCCTACCCACCCATGTCATTCTGTCCACATCGGTCTGTCTGTTTGCCTGCCTACCCACCCATGTCATTCTGTCTACATCGGTCTGTCTGTCTGCCTGCCTACCCACACATGTCATTCTGTCCACATCTGTCTGTCTGTCTGCCTGCCTACCTGCCCACCCATATCATTCTGTCCACATCTATCTGTCTGCCTGCCTGCCTACCCACCCATGTCATTCTTTCCACATCTTTCCACATCTGTCTGTCTGCCTGCCTACCTGCCCACCCATGTCATTCTGTCCACATCTGTCTGTCTGCCTGCCTACCTGCCCACCCATGTCATTCTGTCCACATCTGTCTGCCTGCCTGCCTGCCTGCCCACCCATGTCATTCTGTCCACATCTATCTGTCTGTCTGCCTGCCTTCCCACCCATGTCATTCTGTCCACATCTATCTGTCTGCCTGCCTTCCTACCAACCCATGTCATTCTGTCTACATCGGTCTGTCTGTCTGTCTGCCTTCCTACCTGCCCACTCATATCATTCTGTCCACATCTGTCTGTCTGCCTACCTGCCCACCCATGTCATTCTGTCCACATCTATCTGTCTGCCTTCCTGCCTACCCACCCATGTCATTCTGTCTACATCGGTCTGTCTGACTGCCTGCCTGCCCACCCATGTCATTCTGTCTACATCGGTCTGTCTGCCTGCCTACCTGCCCACCAATATCATTCTGTCCACATCTATCTGTTTGCCTGCCTACACACCCATGTCATTCTGTCTACATCGGTGTGTCTGTCTGTCTGTCTGCCTACCTGCCCACCCATATCATTCTGTCCACATCTATCTGCCTGCCTGCCTACACACCCATGTCATTCTGTCTACATCGGTCTGTCTGTCTGTCTGTCTGTCTGTCTGCCTACCTGCCCACCCATGTCATTCTGTCTACAGCGGTCTGTCTGTCTGTCTGCCTACCCACCCATGTCATTCTGTCCACATCGGTCTGTCTGTCTGCCTGCCTGCCTACCTGCCCACCCATATCATTCTGTCCACATCTATCTGTCTGCCTGCCTGCCTGCCTGCCTACACACCCATGTCATTCTATCTACATAGGTCTGTCTTTCTGCCTGCCTACCTGCCCACCCATGTCATTCTGTCCACATCGGTCTGTCTGCCTGCCTACCTGCCGACCCATGTCATTCTGTCCACATCTGTCTGCCTGCCTGCCTACCCACCCATGTCAATCTGTCTACATCGGTCTGTCTGTCTGTCTGCCTGCCTACCCACCCATGTCATTCTGTCCACATCGGTCTGTCTGTTTGCCTGCCTACCCACCCATGTCATTCTGTCTACATCGGTCTGTCTGTCTGCCTGCCTACCCACACATGTCATTCTGTCTCCATCTGTCTGTCTGTCTGCCTGCCTACCTGCCGACCCATGTCATTCTGTCCACATCTGTCTGGCTGGCTGCCTACCCACCCATGTCATTCTGTCTACATCGGTCTGTCTGTCTGTCTGCCTGCCTACCTGCCCACACATGTCATTCTGTCCACATCTGTGAGTCTGCCTGCCTACCTGCCCACACATGTCATTCTGTCCACATCTATCTGTCTGCCTGCCTGTCTACCCACCCATGTCATTCAGTCTACATCGGTCTGTCTGTCTGCCTACCTGCCCACGCATGTCATTCTGTCCACATCTGTCTGTCTGCCTACCTGCCCACCCATGTCATTCTGTCTACATCGGTCTGTCTGTCTGTCTGTCTGCCTACCCACCCATGTCATACTGTCCACATCGGTCTGTTTGCCTGCCTGCCTACCTGCCCACCCATATCATTCTGTCCACATCTATCTGTCTGCCTGCCTGCCTACACACCTATGTCATTCTGTCTACATCGGTCTGTCTGTCTGTCTGTCTGCCTACCTGCCCACCCATGTCATTCGGTCTACATCGGTCTGTCTGTCTGTCTTCGTGCCTACCCACCCATGTCATTCTGTCCACATCTGTCTGTCTGTCTGCCTACCCACCCATGTCATTCTGTCTACATCTGTCTGTCTGTCTGCCTGCCTACCTGCCAACCCATGTCATTCTGTCCACATCGGTCTGTCTGCCTGCCTACCTGCCCACACATGTCATTCTGTCCACATCTGTCTGTCTGCCTGCCTGCCTGCCCACCCATGTCATTCTGTCCACATCTGTCTGCCTGCCTGCCTACCCACCCATGTCATTCTGTCTACATCGGTCTGTCTGTCTGTCTGCCTGCCTACCGACCCATGTCATACTGTCCACATCGGTCTGTTTGCCTGCCTGCCTACCTGCCCACCCATATCATTCTGTCCACATCTATCTGTCTGCCTGCCTGCCTACACACCCATGTCATTCTGTCTACATCGGTCTGTCTGTCTGTCTGTCTGCCTACCTGCCCACCCATGTCATTCGGTCTACATCAGTCTGTCTGTCTGTCTGCCTGCCTACCCACCCATGTCATTCTGTCCACATCTGTCTGTCTGTCTGCCTACCCACCCATGTCATTCTGTCTACATCTGTCTGTCTGTCTGCCTGCCTACCTGCCCACCCATGTCATTCTGTCCACATCGGTCTGTCTGCCTGCCTACCTGCCCACACATGTCATTCTGTCCACATCTGTCTGTCTGCCTGCCTGCCTGCCTGCCCACCCATGTCATTCTGTCCACATCTGTCTGCCTGCCTGCCTACCCACCCATGTCATTCTGTCTACATCGGTCTGTCTGTCTGCCTGCCTACCCACCCATGTCATTCTGTCCACATCGGTCTGTCTGTTTGCCTGCCTACCCACGCATGTCATTCTGTCTACATCGGTCTGTCTGTCTGCCTGCATACCCACACATGTCATTCTGTCCACATCTGTCTGTCTGTCTGCCTGCCTACCTGCCCACCCATATCATTCTGTCCACATCTATCTGTCTGCCTGCCTGCCTACCCACCCATGTCATTCTGTCCACATCTTTCCACATCTGTCTGTCTGCCTGCCTACCTGCCCACCCATGTCATTCTGTCCACATCTGTCTGTCTGCCTACCTGCCCACCCATGTCATTCTGTCCACATCTATCTGTCTGCCTGCCTGCCTACCCACCCATGTCATTCTGTCTACATCGGTCTGTCTGCCTGCCTGCCTACCTGCCCACCCATGTCATTCTGTCCACATCGGTCTGTCTGCCTGCCTACCTGCCCACACATGTCATTCTGTCCACATCTGTCTGTCTGCCTGCCTACCTGCCCACCCATGTCATTCTGTCCACATCTGTCTGCCTGCCTGCCTACCCACCCATGTCATTCTGTCTACATCGGTCTGTCTGCCTGCCTACCTGCCCACCAATATCATTCTGTCCACATCTGTCTGCCTGCCTACACACCCATGTCATTCTGTCTACATCTGTGTGTCTGCCTGCCTACCTGCCCACCAATATCATTCTGTCCACATCTATCTGTCTGCCTGCCTACACACACGTCATTCTGTCTACATCGGTCTGTCTGTCTGTCTGCCTGCCTACCCACCCATGTCATTCTGTCCACATCTTTCCACATCTGTCTGTCTGCCTGCCTACCTGCCCACCCATGTCATTCTGTCCACATCTGTCTGCCAGCCTGCCTGCCCACCCATGTCATTCTGTCCACATCTATCTGTCTGCCTGCCTGCCTACCCACCAATGTCATTCTGTCCACATCTGTCTGCCTGCCTGCCTTCCCACCCATGTCATTCTGTCCACATCGGTGTGTCTGCCTGCCTACCTGCCCACCAATATCATTCTGTCCACATCTATCTGTCTGCCTGCCTACACACACGTCATTCTGTCTACATCGGTCTGTCTGTCTGTCTGTCTGCCTGCCTACCTGCCCACCCATGTCATTCTGTCCACATCTGTCTGTCTGCCTGCCTACCCACCCATGTCATTCTGTCTACATCGGTCTGTCTGTCTGCCTACCTGCCCACCCATGTCATTCTGTCTACATCGGTCTGTCTGTCTGCCTACCTACCTGCCCACCCATGTCATTCTGTCCACATCTGTCTGTCTGCCTGCCTACCTGCCCACCCATGTCATTCTGTCCACATCTGTCTGCCAGCCTGCCTGCCCACCCATGTCATTCTGTCCACATCTGTCTGCCTGCCTGCCTGCCCACCCATGTCATTCTGTCCACATCTGTCTGCCAGCCTGCCTGCCCACCCATGTCATTCTGTCCACATCTATCTGTCTGCCTGCCTGCCTACCCACCCATGTCATTCTGTCCACATCTATCTGTCTGCCTGCCTTCCTACCCACCCATGTCATTCTGTCCACATCTATCTGTCTGCCTGCCTTCCTACCCACCCATGTCATTCTGTCTACATCGGTCTGTCTGTCTGTCTGCCTGCCTACCTGCCCACTCATATCATTCTGTCCACATCTGTCTGTCTGCCTACCTGCCCACCCATGTCATTCTGTCCACATCTATCTGTCTGCCTGCCTGCCTACCCACCCATGTCATTCTGTCTACATCGGTCTGTCTGCCTGCCTGCCTGCCCACCCATGTCATTCTGTCTACATCGGTGTGTCTGCCTGCCTACCTGCCCACCAATATCATTCTGTCCATATCTATCTGTCTGCCTGCCTACACACCCATGTCATTCTGTCTACATCGGTCTGTCTGTCTGTCTGTCTACCTGCCTACCTGCCCACCCATGTCATTCTGTCTACATCGGTCTGTCTGTCTGTCTGCCTGCCTACCCATCCATGTCATTCTGTCCACATCGGTCTGTCTGTCTGCCTACCTGCCCACCCATGTCATTCTGTCTACATCGGTCTGTCTGTCTGTCTGCCTGCCTACCCATCCATGTCATTCTGTCCACATCTGTATGTCTGTCTGTCTGCCTGCCTACATGCCCACCCATGTCATTCTGTCCACATCTATCTGTCTGCCTGCCTTACTACCCACCCATGTCATTCTGTCTACATCGGTCTGTCTGTCTGCCTGCCTACCCACCCATGTCATTCTGTCCATATCTGTCTGTCTGTCTGCCTACCCACCCATGTCATTCTGTCCACATCTGTCTGTCTGTCTGCCTGCCTACCTGCCCACCCATGTCATTCTGTCTACATCTGTCTGTCTGCCTGCCTGCCTACCTGCCCACCCATGTCATTCTGTCCACATCGGTCTGTCTGCCTGCCTACCTGCCCACACATGTCATTCTGTCCACATCTGTCTGTCTGCCTGCCTACCTGCCCACCCATGTCATTCTGTCCACATCTGTCTGCCTGCCTGCCTACCCACCCATGTCAATCTGTCTACATCGGTCTGTCTGTCTGTCTGTCTGCCTGCCTACCCACCTATGTCATTCTGTCTACATCGGTCTGTCTGCCTGCCTACCTGCCCACCAATATCATTCTGTCCACATCTGTCTGCCTGCCTACACACCCATGTCATTCTGTCTACATCTGTGTGTCTGTCTGTCTGTCTGCCTACCTGCCCACCCATATCATTCTGTCCACATCTATCTGTCTGCCTGCCTGCCTACCCACCCATGTCATTCTGTCTACATCGGTCTGTCTGTCTGTCTGCCTGCCTACCCACCCATGTCATTCTGTCTACATCGGTCTGTCTGTCTGTCTGCCTGCCTACCCACCCATGTCATTCTGTCCACATCTTTCCACATCTGTCTGTCTGCCTGCCTACCTGCCCACCCATGTCATTCTGTCCACATCTGTCTGCCAGCCTGCCTGCCCACCCATGTCATTCTGTCCACATCTATCTGTCTGCCTGCCTGCCTACCCACCAATGTCATTCTGTCCACATCTGTCTGCCTGCCTGCCTTCCCACCCATGTCATTCTGTCCACATCGGTGTGTCTGCCTGCCTACCTGCCCACCAATATCATTCTGTCCACATCTATCTGTCTGCCTGCCTACACACACGTCATTCTGTCTACATCGGTCTGTCTGTCTGTCTGTCTGCCTGCCTACCTGCCCACCCATGTCATTCTGTCCACATCTGTCTGCCTGCCTGCCTACCCACCCATGTCATTCTGTCCACATCTATCTGTCTGCCTGCCTTCCTACCCACCCATGTCATTCTGTCCACATCTATCTGTCTGCCTGCCTTCCTACCCACCCATGTCATTCTGTCTACATCGGTCTGTCTGTCTGTCTGCCTGCCTACCTGCCCACTCATATCATTCTGTCCACATCTGTCTGTCTGCCTACCTGCCCACCCATGTCATTCTGTCCACATCTATCTGTCTGCCTGCCTGCCTACCCACCCATGTCATTCTGTCTACATCGGTCTGTCTGCCTGCCTGCCTGCCCACCCATGTCATTCTGTCTACATCGGTGTGTCTGCCTGCCTACCTGCCCACCAATATCATTCTGTCCATATCTATCTGTCTGCCAGCCTACACACCCATGTCATTCTGTCTACATCGGTCTGTCTGTCTGTCTGTCTACCTGCCTACCTGCCCACCCATGTCATTCTGTCTACATCTGTCTGTCTGTCTGCCTACCTGCCCACACATGTCATTCTGTCTACATCGGTCTGTCTGTCTGTCTGCCTGCCTACCCATCCATGTCATTCTGTCCACATCTGTATGTCTGTCTGTCTGCCTGCCTACATGCCCACCCATGTCATTCTGTCTACATCGGTCTGTCTGTCTGCCTGCCTACCCACCCATGTCATTCTGTCTACATCGGTCTGTCTGTCTGCCTCCCTACCCACCCATGTCATTCTGTCCACATCTCTCTGTCTGTCTGCCTGCCTACATGCCCACCCATGTCATTCTGTCCACATCTGTCTGCCTGCCTGCCTGCCCACCCATGTCATTCTGTCCACATCTATCTGTCTGCCTGCCTTCCTGCCTACCCACCCATGTCATTCTGTCTTCATCGGTCTGCCTGCCTACCTGCCCACCCATGTCATTCTGTTTATATTTGCATATATCATTTTGATTATATCTGTCTCAGAATGCTGATATATCTCACGATAGTTTCATATCTTTGATCGTATTTTTGAATCAACCTAGCCCGCATTCTTCATCGTTAATTGTATTTAAACCCTTTTTACAATGTACCGGTGGGCATTCACAAATTGTTAACACGGATTTACTACCATTACTTGCTTAGTTTTCCCATTTTTAGTCAATATATATTTGCCAGCAGTACGCATAGTTCTACAGATAATTTTTAAAGTTTAAGTACAACGCAGAAATTGATACATTTTAAATATACATAAATCAAACATATAATTTGCATCCTCTTCATATATTTTTTCTTTATCGATGAGAGATTGCAAACAAGGATGAGGCTTATGCTTAATATCAGGAAGTTCCTGTGCCACATAATGATGAAGGAGGGCCTGGAAATTCTGATACGGTTCGAATAGAGGGAAAGAGAGACAATGGAAAACAACGCGTGACATACCCTGGCGGACGACAAAATCTGGTATTGTGGGGCGGGAGCAAAATAACTTCGCACATAAAAAGAAAGATTATTTAAGATGTTCTCAGCTATTGAATTTTAAGTATCGGCTTTAAATAATCCTTCATTTTCTACAATTTTCCAAGTTTCATAAATCATTGCAAAAGCTTATCCTCAATATTTATTTTACTGTTTTAATTCATTTCAGACACTATACCTATATTTTTTGCTAAAAAAAGCAGCTTTTAAAAAGATGTGTTCAGTAACGAACTATATAGTTTATAACCTATCGACAATTTGGCTTTCATGGTCATTTATATCACTAAATAAGGTGGATAGTTTTACCATCCGAAAAGAATCCTTCTCATGTAACAGAACAGGGTCCTTTACGCTACTCAAGCTAGCATTTTCAGTACTATATTTTAGTCAAGTTTGAACTGATATCTATTAAAACTTATTTTATTCCAGATTAGTTCTTATATACATAATATATAATGTTATCTTTCGCTTGGATCAAGTGACAGTAAGTCTAATTGCAACGCCAGAAATTTATTTCTAGTAGACTTAGAATGCAAATACATATTAAAAACGAATTCTTTGAAAATAATTAATGAGTTAACCAAAAACGCGCTTCGGACAGTAGTCATTTTGAAAACCTTCTACGCACTCTTATCCCTCATGAAAGAAAACAAAATAAAAACTTGCAGAATTTGCTTGTCCGAAATAATCAATTGTCTGTGTGACCTGTTTTTAAACAGTGTAAATTACGTTTACCGGCCTATGCATTCGACTTATTAAAAAATTATTGGAAGGCACATTTACTTTATTAAATCTATCGATAGCGGTTTCAGGTAGACGGAGTCCACTTTGTGTAAAAAGCACAGGGCGTTTACTGAAACATGTGTATCGGCTAAATTATCATTAAGAGTACGAAGAAATAAACGTCGCATTAAAGATTAAATGGATATTAAAACGATGTGTTTTGCATTGTTTCCTTCTCCAACAGGTTTTCTTACATAGATGAAAATTACTTTGTACCACTTTTCATCATTCCATATTAGAATTTATTTTAACATTTCACTCTTCTATTCCATATTTTCGTTGCTGCTATACGTTCAAGTTGTTTTGTTGTAATACCCTTCGTATTTGTCGACTGAAACTTTACTTTTAAGCCCGAAGTCACTCTTTACATGTCTGTCAATTTGGGATTATTTAACGACTCTCTCACAGTCTTTCTTTCATCTCTCTCCTCTAAAATTCGCTGTCTTCCTGTTTTCTTTGCGCTGAAAACATTTCCAGTAGTAGCGAATGTCTTTTGAATGGTGTGAACGTGTTTTTTTAGAAACTTTAAACCGCCAGGCTATCTCTCGTTGAATTATCTTCCCCTTCTTAATCACAACCTGCATCTGTTTCAGTAGAAAATTTATCCATGATCCTAGTGTAAAACAAAGCAAGAAAAATTTCAACGACAATGATTTGCTAAAGCAAATTTTGTTAATTTTAATAAGATGGAACAATTCCTACTTTGAAATTTAAATATTATCATTTCCGATTACCCCAATAATTTTCAGAGCTTAAAGCGGCGTATCTTCTGCTACCCGGTACCCGCGAAAAGGCAACAACTTATTTTACATTACTCAAGGTCCACACGTTACAGCAGATAAAAGCATACTGTTAAATAATCTGAACGTTTTAATAAAATTATGGTGTATAATCTTTTTTATGTAGTTGTCCCAAAATTTTTGCTTGATGAACAGAATGTTTATTTTTCAATAAAATTTGTTTACAAGACCAATTGCTGACTAATTATACTATATATATATATATATATATATATATATATATATATATATATATATAGTAAGGAAAAACAAACTACTTTAAGGTTCCATTATAATAATTTATTTCACCAGAGCCCTTTTAAGGGACGCTGGGTCATCAGATAACACTTCCAAAAAATGAAAATTTACACTTTTGACGAGTAGTATTATTAAGTTTACGTAAACAAAGAAGTTAGCGAGGAGTGGTGTGAGAGAGATGGTCGAGTTTAGAGAGGGTTTCTTTTAATATTTCTTTCAATCATACTTAGTATTGGGGGAGGAGGGACCAGACCTTGACCTATTTAAACGGTTAACTTAACGGAAGTGATATATTTAAATGAGAGGGGGAAGAAAGAAAAATAAATTCACCATCGCCTGACGAAGAACAATCATAGAATTGAAATATGAAAGCTTTTTGTGTAGCGATTTCAGCATGTTTTCATTATAAGCTCTTATACTAAAATATAATAATATATGTGTATGTATGTGTGTGTAAAATTTAGACTGAAGACGTCCTTTTGAAAAGTGTTACATTTTTTTTCAATTTTGTCATTTAATTCCACAACTGTCGATTCGTATATATTATCCGATATTTGATACAAAATATTCAGAGTCGTTTTTCTCTGAGCGAAAACATTTCTTCATTGAGTACGCAGTTCAATACAACCGCCTCTCGACACATGAAAAGGTTTACGTTCATTATCACTTAATTTTTTTACTTCCCACTTCGAGATCAATATCCATCTTGCTAACCACAGATTTCTAGCTTTCAACATAAGAGATTTACTGCTCAACGGGCCAACACACCAGATGACACACTGTTAATTCTTTTCTAAAGCCGGACTTTTAATCTCCTTGTCTGTTTGTCTCCACAGTTTGGAAAATTCACTCATCTTCACAGATTCGTCGTAATATGTCTAGAAAAAAAAATTAATCTTCTTAAACATTTTCCTTTCTTTTTATCTTGAGTCGTTAATAAGTTACAGGGAATAATAGAGAAGTAAATTTTGTTTGGATGCTCCCGCCGTCTTGACTTGTATCGATTCTTAGAAGGCTCCTTTTTTGCCCGTGCACGCGTTCACAATTGCTTGCACGCGTTAATCTTATAACAGCTTCTGTGAAACCTCTAATCGTCTGGTCTGGATTCCCTTTGAGAATCGGAAGGACTGCTATTTGCATCAAGTCTGCCAAGTTTTGTTTGGTGCTTAAGGCTCTAGCAATATTTTCCTGACCTCATTATTAAGCTCTGAACTTAATATTTCGTTACGGACAGAATGTACGTGTCGCATATTGATAAGATTTTTGCCTTATATACGTGCACTTTAACAACTACATTTTACTTAAAAAAACATTTCGACATTCATTTTTTGTTGTTGTTCTTTCTCCCTTAACTTTACTGCATACGTCTGTTTTCTCTTTTATATTTTCCGTCATACTTACTGCTTCTTTCTCTTCGTGATTGCATTTACTAAGCTTCATATTTTTTCTTTACATCTATTTCCTTTATATATTTTCACGTTTGGTACTTAGCATAACACAGAAGGAATAAATAAAGGTGAAAGAAAGACTGTGATACGCCAGAGTAGCATTCAAATCATTTCTTCTTTATCGAAAGTATACCAAATGGTATCACTGATGAGTGGAAGATTGTGCTGTGCGAACATTCTACTTGTGCTGGATCCACCTACTTTGAAAAACAGTAGTTAATATGATTTTTTTTTAATTAGGTTCGAGCACTCATGACTAGAGCCGTAATGTAATAGAGAAGTCTCCCAACCATCAGAAATTGCAACTTGAATATGCCTTGTTTTTTCCTTATTTTACATTTTTTATTAAATTCATTAAATTTTCATTAAATTCTTTTAAATATTAAATTTTTCATTGAATCTTTTATTATTTTAAATTACTTTAATATGCCTTGTTTTTCATTAAATTCATTAAATTTTTCATTATTTTAAATTATTTAATAAGACTTACTTTTTATTATTTTAAAATTTTTCATTACATTCATTAAATTTTCATTAAAGTTTTAAAAATATTAAATCTTTCATTAAACTCATTGAATGTTTTACTATTTTAAATTACTTTAATATGCCTTGCTTTTTTTTCAGGATGTGTACGATTAGAATTCTGAACTGAATCTTTCATTTCATCCACTGAAGACACATGGCCGAGTGGATAAAATGTTGGTTGACTCCAGTGACTTGATCCAAAAATGTCTGAGTTCGTAGTGACTAATGCAGTGGTGAACAAAAACTTGAAGATTTGAGTTAAAGGAGATAACTAAGGCATCCGGAAGGGTCATGGCACGTAGAACTAAAACAATCTACCCCGGTGAACATAATAAAGGGTTCCGTTCAAAATTCCAATCATCTGAAGAAGGCTGGAGCTTAAATCGGCCGACACGTCGTGGATATAGCAATAATGATGAGAAGACTAGTCCGAACAATGTAAATAACGTGTAAAATTGTAAAATATGAAAAAAAGGCTAATCAATAATTAAGATCTGATATCATTTTTTAGGTCATAATAAAAACAAAAAATAGATAAAAGTTTATACAGCACGATAATACAGCTGGGCAAAAATTATAAGAGAAAATGTTTTACATTTAAATTCTTAAAATCACACTAAAACTATTGCACTGTATAAGATATTACACCCTGATACAGCCAAATTGTCCAGTATAATTTTCCTTTGAAATAAATAAAGGTCTTATATGATGGCACAGTGATTTACTATTAATGTGTATGTGCTTCTTGCCCATATACATTTTGAAAAGCTTCAGTAGTTAACGTAACTTTTCGTTCCACACTTTGCGAATGTGAAGGTAAACTTCAGCACTGTTACATTTATTAAAACCTCTTGCATTTCATTATTGGAAAAACCTTCTCCAAGTACAGATTCACAAACACTACTTTGTTAATCAAATTTTACAAATGTGTCGCTTCAAAGATGACGAAGAATTATTTTCATATCTCTTCTTTGGTGGCTCGTTATTTCAGAAAGAAAATATATTTTATTGGAAAATTTACGCATACTTAGTTATATCTTTGTGGTGTAATTTGAATGAAATTTTGAAATTAGTCCTGTCAAGTGACATTACAAATTAAGTATGAATAAACGTTTATTTAATGGGGGAATTTTTATAGCCTTCCCATACCTCCTGACTGACTTGAACATTGAGAAAAGAGTATTTTCTGAGATCAAGGCGAAAGTATTGTGTTGTAATCATTTTAATGCAAACATCTGTATTTCGGCCGACTGTTGCTTTTATTCTCTGGATCAGATTGTAAATATATACTTATTAATTATGGAATTTTATCCCTTTTAATTTCAGACCAAATGAATATATTTCAATAATTAATTTTATAAGGCTGTATTATAAGGTTTTCACTGATCACCGGAAGAAAATTCCAAATATTAAACTAAACTGAAACTTTAAATTCGCTCCTCAAAAACCAGTAACGATTTATTATCATATCATTATTTATCATATCAAACCTCAATTGGTAAATTGAGTGCAATATCCTGGTTCCAAAATCGACCAGCCCCAATAGTCAGTGAAACGAGAACAATCAATTCCTGTAGAAGAAAGTGTTCAGTTTGAAATTTTACGATGTTTATACCAATCGACAAGCACCAGTGAAGACGGGAAGGCCCAACATCCGAAATGTTCTAATGACAAGAAAGTTAAGACCAATCGTTTACAGCAGAGTTTCTCAACCGGAGTTCCCCGGAACCATAAGGTTTCGCAAAATGTCTCCAAATGTTCCGCAAGAACAGGTCAGATAAGATAATGCATTTTTGACTTTTTATTCAATTTCATATCCGTAATATTACTAAACACACACAATATATTCCTGGGTATTATAATATAGACATGTGTGAATGAAAACTTCCTGATGAAGTATTATAACCGAACAGCACGAATTTTATTTAGTATTACCGAAAGATTTGACAATGTATTAATTTTGCATTAAACCAGTTATTCAAAAATATATGCTATGATATTATATATATATATATATATATATATATATATATATATATATATTATATAATGTATATGTATTATATATAATATATATATATATATATTATATAATGTATATGTATTATATATAATATATATATATATATTATATAATGTATATGTATTATATATAATATATATAACATATATATATATGTTATAACATATATATATAATGTTATAACATATATATATATATATATATATATATAATGTTATAACATATATATATATACACACACATAATAGATATATATATACATACGATGAAAATAAAATGAGGAAGATATGATATATAATTTTGTTTTTTTTTCGCCGTGATTTCTTTGAGACATTTAATTCATTTTAAGGTTTACGCAGGGATAAAAACGGTTGAGAAACGTTGGTTTAAGTTGTCAATAATGCACTTATTTCTTTTTTATTGACTTATTCATTTTCGCATTTTTTTCATCTTCCATATTTCCCTTCTCAATTTTGTGCTTATATTTTTTTCTTACAGCCATTTCTGCCTTTGTTCTTTCTTTATCGATATTTACTAAGCTTTGTCTTCCTAAGATCGTCTCGATATGGGAACTGGAAGATATACGCAGATTTATTATAGACGATCGTAATCGTAACATTGTAGGATACGAAGATAATATGTACGTCTCAGAAGCAAAAACTTAAATCTTAGAAAGGTATGCACGACTATTAACAATGAGAAGACATAATGAGTTGCCATCAAAAGAAAAAAAAACTCTAAGAGGTAAGCTAGTTATTGAGAACGTCAAATTCACGTGTAAGTCTCGTAACAGACAACAGGAAGAGTAGCATCAGTCAGTAATGTGCTATGTGTGAGACACGCAAAGGCCATCATGTATCTTTTGATATATAACTGACGAGGCAGATTTTTTTCCCGCGGTAGGTTGCCATTTCTTTCTGCGGTAGACCACTTGCCATCCAAGAACCCGGTCTGCTCTTCTATTTACCAATAGCTGGGGTGGGGATACGAAGAGGATTACTACATTTCTCAAGTTTATTACGTAAATGAATGTAATGGATTCGACTGGAATTCCAACTCGGCTTCCCAATTGCTCATTCCGAGCCGCTATCCATTACTCCACCGTAAAGTGGATATGTATAACGAACATGTCTTCCAGAAATTCAGAAATGTATTAAGATATCGGTAAATTTTCTTGCAAAGGAACGGTGCAGAAGTGCTATATACGAGAGTCGGTGAAAGGTTTATAGACTGACTATGAAGAAGTGGTGCTAGAGCTGTGAAATCTTTCATGCATTAATTTAAAGTCTTCTCAATAATAGCATTGTTTATTTCCAGATAAACTTACATGTGACTGTTCAAATAACACTGCAAATGTAAGATGTAGTGATTTCTCTTGGAAATGAACAAAATCTGGTACCGTGGTGTTATGAAATACCTACAGAAAAAGCATTTAACCATCAAGGACATTCATACTGATGTAGTGGCTACATTAGGTGATGACGCTCCGGCTTTATCGACAGCGCAAACGTGGGAAAATTAATTTAGGAGGGGATGGGAGAGTCTTGAAATTGATCCATGATCTGAACATTCTGTCACTGCTACTACCTTGAAAAACATTGATCGTGTTCAACACATGGTGGCGGATATGAGGCGATACACCATAAATCAAATGGCCAATGCTATTAGCACTTTCCGTCAGAAAATTTAGAATATTCTGCACAATGAACTTGGTATGAAGAAGATTTCTACTCGATGGATGCCACATATTCTGATACCCGATAACCTGCTCCAAAAAAGGCCAAGATCATTTCATCTGCAAGGAAGATGATGGCATTAGTTTTTGTGATCAAAAGATTATAGTGTGTGTGTGGTGTAGATAAATCCGGAATTTTTTGCGCGGTAACAGAACCGGAACGTCACAGCGTAACGATGTTTCGAGAGCGTCATTATAAAGTACTAGACTACAGTATTTGTCTGGCTATAGCCTATCTTCAAACGGACTGCACCATTAATGCGGTTACTATGCCAACTTGCTAAGGTAGTTACGAAAGGCTATCAAGACCAAAACCCCAGAAAAAACTGATTAAAATTTCATCAAGAAAATACCGCAGCAAACACTTCCTTGATTCCTGTGGCTGATGAATGTGACTGTGACTATATTCACCCTCCCTGTTCTTCTGATTTGGTCCCATCTATCATCTGTTCCCCAACATAAAAAAACAAACTCTTGGCTAGGAACAAGTATAGCAGTGATGATGACTTCGTACCGGCTGTTGATGAATTTTTGACTAACAGGATGAAAGCTTCGTCAACAATAGGATCCAAGCACAGCAACAC
Source organism: Acanthosepion lycidas (assembly GCA_963932145.1). Taxonomy (NCBI): domain Eukaryota; kingdom Metazoa; phylum Mollusca; class Cephalopoda; order Sepiida; family Sepiidae; genus Acanthosepion; species Acanthosepion lycidas. The sequence goes on along the minus strand of OZ010576.1, from coordinate 102,365,270 downwards.
CAATGGAAAACGTGTGTGGATAGAAAAGGCGGGATATGTTGAAAAATAAATGTCATTTGGTCCCATTCTATGAGAGTATCTTGATCAGTCTATGAACTTTTCAGTCGACACTCGTAATAGCTAATCTTCAGCATGACAGTAAATGATTGACTATCCCCTCACAAATGAAGAATAGACTTGAAGCGATAGCAATATTTTTCTAGCGAGGAATGTCGGGAATACTTTAGACTGAACATGTGAGTTAAGAGGAGGCTAATGAAAATAGGAACATCAAGGAAATTGAACATTGCAACCAGAAAGAAACAAAAACTATTTCTAGAACTCGTAACGAGGAAAGAAGACCTGTATAACTTAACACTCACAGGGGATAGTGTAAGCATGAGGCGTAGGCAGAAAAAACGAGTAGCCGACTGAAAATGTTTGAGTGAACTGATGGCAAAACAAAGACAAAGTAGTTTGGTAAAGAGTAAAGTTACTTTGAGCAAAAAAGGAAGTTGTGGAGAACAACAATCGCCAAATTCCAGAAAGAACGTGGTATATAAAAGAATTTCTGTCTTAAAGAATTTCCTAATTTGTGATGGAAATTGATCTCATTAAGTTTTAGCTCGTTAAGCAGTGCTTTGGCGCCATCTTATCCCGCCCCCAACTACACACTTCTTTATTTGTTTACAACTCATTTATTTCTCAGTTTCCTTTTCTTTCTCTCTTGTTTTCTTTCTTTTCTTTTTTTACCCACTCTTTCTAATCTTCTTATCTTTATTTTCTCTTCCATTTTTACTCTCTAATTTTTTTCAACCTTTAATTATTTCTAAAATTGATTCGTATTGAAGACTGATGAGAACACAAATTATATCCAAACGTATTTCAAATCCTTTCCTTTTGGACAAACAAGAAACAAAGACATACATTTATCGATTTTTAGGTATTTACTCTCTTCTTATTAATCGTCGTAATTAGCGGTAAAACGATGTGTGGTTGGAACTTCCTCGTAATGCATAAAGAGTATTCTATGAAAATGAGGTAACAACTGCAATAGTGAGTAATTCTTTTACGGAATCAATTGATACCAAAAACGGTAATTAGGTGAGGCCGTTAGGCCGAGAATGTTACACGAACTGTCTAATGAAGAGCATTCCTCTTAATTATCTACCATGAAGCATCAAAAGTGTTTGACAGTTCGATGTTTTATGTAGCCTGTAAAGTTTAAGAGTTTGGCGTGCATTTTTTTTTTTTTCGTGATGTTAATGGCATGAAGAACAAACAAGGCGAGTTTTCTTTGCACAGGACAGGAAAATAACATTAATATCTGAAAGAAAAATAGATCCTTGCAAGATATCTCTGTACGAATACTTGTTTCTTCTGTATTTGAATATTTTATGAACAAATAGTCTCACTTGGCGCCAAATCATGATTAAAACCCATTAGTTTAGTTAAGACATGAGGATTCAGTTAAAATCAGAAAAACACGATATCCATTTTTATTTAGTATATCATCACTGGCTGACTTTGTGGGCGGACATTGTAACGGTTATCGGGGAGGAAAGGGAAATTTCCAAACCAAGTTCAAATTCTAGTCTATTCCTTTTCAATCGGTTAGCGTCAAATATGCATGAAAAAGACCTTTATCTTCCTCCAGCTGCCAGTTAGATATCAAGGTAGGATGAGATCATTTGTCGTGTGTGGCAACCAGAAAAGACTTAATTCAATGTTTGATTAATAAATTAATTTTGTTTACAACCAGAAAATATATTTAAACTCTAAGATTTAAAAAAACATAATGACTAATTAACCTATAGGCATTTGCGTATCAGTTAATATAACGAAACCAACTGTAACTATTAGGTTGGTGCAAAAATAATTTCGTTTTTTAACATATGTTACTATGTGAGAAAACGAAATTATTTTTGCACCAACCTAATATTTTTGATTAGTCTCATATCAACATATATGCAACTAGAATTGGAGGTAATTTATCCGATTACCAATTTCGATACATTACAACAGCCGTACATCCAAACTTGCAGCACATGAAAATCCCAAGTTGTCATCTAGTTTCTGAGCATAATTCGAATTTGCATTACTGATTATATATATGCACACAGTCAAAAACGTACTCGTAAAATTTCACGCCAAATTATTACGTTTTTATCATATTTTGACGAGTATTTCGCTCATCTATAAAAATCAGGAAAGTAAAAACAGAACTCATATTTCATGCAAGTCATTTTGTTTGTAAGAAATATTTTGCGCCTGATGTTCTCAGACATAAGGTACAAAATGAAACACTCACGCATATTATATATATATCGAGAGAGAGAGAGACAGAGACAGACTGTGTACCTTCTAATAATGGGACATTAATGCCAATGATGTCTTAAGCTAGCTAATATTTTACCAATATGTGACCGGTACTTTTTGCTGCAGCCGGTGCATATGTATAATACGGCAGATGGGGGATCATTACTGGAGATAAAGCTTTTGTAGATAGAAGTACTGAGGACAAAGGGACTAGCATAGTCTGATGAATGAAAGAATAAGCACAGATATACATGGATATGAATAACAGAAGTGACTAGAAAAAGAGAAACTCCGCAAACCAATATTTACAAACGGAATATATGCAAATAACACAATCCCATTCAAATCTGAATTTCCAAAGACACAACCAAAATGCACACATATAACAAAAATGAAAGAGAAATCTGCACCAGTTTTGTAAACAAAGCTTCAAATGATGTATATTTACCTTGAGGAGAAAATAGCCATGATCCCCCTTCTAGAACAAGAAACACAAACAGATTTCCAAAATCCTTTTTCAAACGCAGACATGAAAAAAAAATTACTACTAGGCTACCGACATCTACGTCATGACAATAATTTCGGTGCAAATATCTGATGTGTGAGGCTTAGAAACATATACAAAACATAAATATATAAACAAATTTAACATGATAAATAAATAGAATAAGTAAAAGTTATGAATGTAAATGACCTCAAACATTAGTACTAAACAACAAAAAGGCAAATGTCCAATTTCTTCTCTCACCAACATGACCACTCACATTCCATTTTACATATATATATATATATATATATATATATATATATACTCAAATGTAAAAGAACGAAGAATAAAATTCCAACGTTCGAAACATTAGTTTAAAACAGGGATCAATACAAGAGTAGAGCAATACATATTAGTATACACTGTTACATTAGAACATGTAGTAACTTACATGTTCTATTTTAACAGTGTATTATATATCTATATACATATATATGGGGGGTGCAGTTAATCCGCAATTTGCACGTGGCAACAGCACCGGAACGTCACAGCGTAGCGAGTTTTGAAGTGTGCCATTAGAAAGTACTACACCTCAGTAGTTGTCTAGCTATTCACGCGCGAGGTCCTCAGAGATCAAAATGTCTTCAGAATACGATCGCCGAGCTGCTCTTGTGGAGAGTCTTCACGCCGGTCGCAAATCCAAGGATATCTTTGAATGAGTCAAATACCTTAAGTCATAGTTTACGACCTTGCAAATGCATATAGGGTCTCAGAAGACAAGGACAATTTCAAGCCAGAACGCAAGAGTCATAGGAAGCGCTCTGACGCCAACACGATGCCCGAATTTGTCGCTGACGTTTTCGAGTTTGTCAAGAAGAATGACAGCAAAAGGAAATGTGTACTATCAATCAAACAATCGGGCGCATTATCAAGGAAGACTTTAATTATAAATCTTACGTACTTACGAGGAGTTACATGATCACTTTACTATTTGTCGCTCGACTTATGACTAAAATGCAATCCTCTCGCCTATTTTGCGTGGGCGGTCTTGGAGAGGGAATGGAGCAGCAGACTCTCCAACCCCAAGGAGGTTCTCAAGGCAGACAAAAGTGACATCATGACCAACATGGACACTGACATCATCGTTAAGTCCAGCTCCAGGTTCCGGTCTCACCTAGAGAAAGTGGTGACCGTCGATAGTAGCCACATCGAGTGATTTCTGTACCTTATATATACGGTTAACCGCGCATAAATTTTAATTGAAATATATTAATTTGTTATATAAAAAACGCTGTTTGTATTATCCATGGATTATTTTCCAGATTGATCTTCGCCACACTGTATTTATTAGATACATAGACTTTATATCGAAGTCAGAATTTATTGGACAAGTCAATGTCTTCATAAAGGGTTCAGATGTTCATATTTTCAGTATATATCGTTATAATAGCTATCTTTATTAAATATACGTCCTGAGTATGACGTTAAACTGCATCCAACAGCAAGGCCTCTGATCAGAAGGTTTTGAGGAGCGTGGAACCACCGCTTAATTGCTGGTGTTCCCAGGTCCACCTTGACCCGGGGTGGTAGCACCTGTTAGGGTCCCAGCTATGGCCAAATAGTGAACTCCTAGTTTTTCCAAGTCTAACTCACGTCCTGGGTATGACGGTAAACTACATCCGCGTCCTGGGTACAGCGATAAACTACATCCAACAGCAAGGTCTCAGATAATGTTTTCGGAAAAATAATGTTGCCAGCTATAAGTTTTTGAAACAATAGTGTTGCCAGCTATACATTTTTTATTCCATATAAAATAGGCATTTAAAATTCATATAAACTGGACTTGGCATTAAATAACCCACAGTGGTTGATATGCCATAAAAACCCAAACAAACAAACAAACAAACTTTATTAAATATCATATTTTATTACGTCCAAATAAAATCTAAGATGAATATAATTTTATATTTATGAATAAAAAGATAAAGACGACAAAAACGTATTTTTAACAGTGATTTTCCGTCTGAATTTCTGGGATGAAGAGTAATCATTATTTACACAATTAACATTCAGATTATTGTCCTCATATTCGTTGTTGTTATCGCATTTCGGCTGCTGTGTTCCCGACCTTTATCAGATGTATAAAGATTTTGGTAACCTACAGAGAATTCTGAACATAACTTTTTATTTAATCGAGGCGACTAGACGATTGTCGCTTCACTAACCATGTCTAGAGATATCTCGCATAGTTAGTTTCTTTATCAACGCTCAGTTATTTTCAACGAATTCAAGTACACACAGCCCGGCAATGGGTTTGAACCAAATAAGTTACCCAAAAGCACGAAACAAAATTTTAATCCATAAGGCTATTGTTCTGTTGGATTTGTATGTCACGTGGCTTTGTATTGAAAATCAACAAATAAAAATGTTCGCATGAATTTAAATAAAATCGGGAATAATTAGTGTTTTATATATAAGAGCACCCAGAATTTCTAAACCTCAATATCAGGAGGAGAAGGAACTGAAGGAATAATATGTAAATACACTCAACATCTTCCAAAAACCTAATTATTTCATATTCAACGCGAGATAGAAGGCTCGTCGAATATTTCAAAATAAAAGAATGCATTATTCCACCAAATCCAATAAATCGGGATATATCTCTCGACATAACAAACTATCACAACTACAATAGAAAGAATAGCATGTAAGCTTAACAGGAAATTTGTTACAAATTACTTCAAAGATATTATTTATATTGTTCGGCCTGTTGTCCTGATCTCTATTGTCATATTCACGACGTTTCAGCCGATGTATGAACTTCCATTCGTCTGAACAAAGCCGAAGCGTACAACGACCGAAACGTCGTGAATATAGCAATTTAGATGATGACAACAATCCGAACAGTGGAAATAATGTAAATAATTACAATACATCATCTCCGAAATATAGTTAGACACTTCAAAAACCATGACAGACGTAATTAACTCAAATAAAATAAGCTAAAAATTGAAGGAAAAAATTTACTCAAACTGTAATGATTGCCCCATGGGAGAAACATCAAGGAATCTAAATAACAGATAATATGAACACCGAGATATTGTACAAAACAACACACTCACTACATTAGACGCTCACTGCAATGACTAACTATAATTTCAATTTAGAAAATGCTTCTTTAATTAAAGGAGAAATCATTTTTGATAAAAGTAAAGAGTATCCAAAGTGCTATAATCACCAGATGATGTACGTAAACATTTCGCCCAGGTATTTACAACATTTCAAGAAATATCTATGTCTGTGCATATGTAAAGCGACATGCAAACAACTATTGTTTCCATACGCCAAAGGTAGTGTGGTGTTATCGATTTCTACTGAAGGGGAACTATTTCGACAATTGTAAGAAGAAACAAGAAACAAGAAGACATCGCCACAAGCGACAGAAAATAACTGTTCGAATAGAAATTAAGAATAAACCTAGTAATTTCAATAGTGAAATGGTGAGAAATATTTGTTAATTTAGTACTTCGTTTTAATTCGTTAAGTTTAGTTATGAAAGAGGAACGTTCGTCAGAAAAATTGCCATGAAAATATTTATAGTAAAAAAAAGGAAAGCTACGTTAACTTGTTGGGAATGTCATTGAAGCCTGGATGCAATTTCAGTATTATATATATATATATATATATATATATATATATATATATATATATATATATATATATAATATAAAATATACATATATATATAATATATATAAATATATATAAAATATATATATATATAAATTATATATATATATATATATATAATATATATATAAAATATATATAAATATATATAAAATATATATATATATAAATTATATATATATATATATATATATAATATATATAATATATATAATATATAAATTATATATATATATAATATATATAAATTATATATATATAATATATATAAATTATATATATATATATATAATATATATAAATTATATATATATATAATATATATAAAATATATATATATAATATATAATATATATAAAATATATATATATAATATATATAAAATATATATAAAATATATATATATATAATATATATAAAATATATAATATATATATAATATATATATATATAAAATATACATATATAATATATATAATATATATATAATAGATACAATATATATATATATATATATATAAAATATACATATATAATATAATATATATATAATAGATACAATATATATATATATACATACATACATACATACATACATATATATATATAAAATTTCAGTTTTAACCTAAGTTTTTCCTGTCTAATGTTTATCGACGCTTTCATCCCATCAAGGAAATATAGGGTCATGTCGCGCTCCTCCCACTAGTTCTCCGCTACTTGCTCAGCCGACATCGCCCATAGGAACCACTACTTCCACCTATTCCGTAGCGACATGTCTGACTGCAATAGACGTCTCTTTGCCTCCGCCCGTAACGAGTGTAAGCGTGTCCTCACTATTTGCGGCTCGGATGAAGGAACGTATTGCATCTCGCAAATTTGGCTCCAAAGATTATAGGTCGCGCATTGTCCTGATGAAACATCACATCTTTTCGATTCACTAGATCAGGTCTTTTTTCCCCAAAGCCTGGTTCAAACGCTCTAATTGCTGGCAGTATATTTGAGCATTAATTAAAGTTGATTATTCCTTGGCGATCCCACCAGATTGAAAGAAGAACCTTTTGCCCATGAATTTCCCTTCTCGGCTGTGGCTGGGATCCTTCCCCTTTACCAAGCTACTGTCTACGCCGCTTAACATTTCGATAAAATATCAATTTTTCGTCGCCAGTCACACGTTTATCCAATAAAGGTGAAACAATTTGGCGAGGATGGAGAGAAGAGCAGATGTCAACTCGGGATTTGAGGTTGTTTTCAGACAATATATGAGGCACCTATTTTCCAAGTTTAGGAACATTTCCAAGTTGTTGAAGATGACGATGAACAGTTGTATGGTTTGAACTGAGAACCACTGCCAATTCTTCAAAAGATAAAGCAGGATTTTCTTCAAGGGTTACTTCAAGAAGCTTTTCATCAAACTCAACTGGACGCCCGATTCGATCTTCATCTTCAAGGGTGAAATCTCCACCTCTGAATTTTGCAAGCCATCTTCTGCAAGTTCTTTCATTTACACATTCCTCTCCATAAACTGAGTGAATGTTTCTAGCCGCTTCGGCTGCTGAATTTCCTTTCTTGAACTCATAAAGCATTATGTGCCTCAAATGATTATTGGGTACTTCCATGTTAGCAGGGTTTTAATCAAACAAAATTTAATATTATTGTCCACTGAAATAAAATTTGATCAGTTTAAATGCATCTAAACATGAAAATATTGTTCACCTCTATTAAACATTATAAAATACTCTTTAAATTTCGTTCATTTTAACCAAAAGTTAAAATTCGAACAGAACTTATGGGATGACTATATATATATATATATATATATATATATATATAAAATGGAGTGTCCCGTCGGTTTCGACGTATGAGGATCTGACAACTTAACTGAATCAGTTATGAAATTTTGTGCGATAATCTTAAGTAGCACACGCTATTGATTTACAAAAGATTCCGCATATGGCGCACGGGTAAGGATTGTGGGATGAGATCCTTGTTAGATTTGCTAACCTTTTAGATATTGCTCTCACTTTTTGAAGACGATTCAGACAAGCTGATTGAAAACTAATGAGTCCACCAAAACACGTTCATCACCATTCTACCCGCTCCAATGCTAATCGCTCGAGGGTGTTATGAGTTATATTGACAGCTGACAAATTTCTCTTCAGATTGTCTCTGTATCTTAGCCATGGGCGTTCTGCATTCCTGTAACTCTGATCTAAATGGCTGTACTTTAAGATATTGGGTATCCTGTCATCAGACATTCTCAAGACATCACCAGTCCACCGTAAGAAATTAAAGTGCAGCAAAAAAGGCTCGTATTCAGGCTTGGAAGCTTTAACAGGATACTAGACAATATAAGGATAGACCAAGATAGGGAGCCCCAAGAAAAACAACAGTGCAACTGGATAGACGACTTCATAGGCATTCCGAAGCTAACCGAATGCTGACAGCAGTGGACATTTGCAGCCAATTATCTGGTGAAACCGGCGTTAGTTTTACACCGCAAATTGTCCAAAACACTCTAAGAGATCGGGGCTCATTGTTAGAAAAAAGCCAACTATTTCGGAGAGGAATCGACTCAAGAGGATGAATTTCGTGAAAAGTCACATTCACAGGACGGGCGACTGGTGTAGATTTCTTTGGGGTGACGAGTTACGCTTTTGCATCTTTGGATCGGATGGATAAACCCTTTGTCAGACGCTGCCCAAGCGAGGAATTTCATCCGAAATGTGTCAAAAAGACGGCGCAAGCGAAAGGCTTGGATATAAAACTGTGATTTGCGTTCAGTAGCTGTAGTATTTGTCCATTTGTTAAAGTTGATGGAAAACTCATCAGTGTAGGCTATATGCACCTAATTAAGGAACGTGTCCTACCATATTTGACTAACCGAATGACACCTGGAGCTATTTATCAACAAGATAATAGCCCCATTCATAAAACCAAAAATGTTATACAATTTTTTATCACAATTATATGGATGTCATTGAGTGGTTTAAACAGTTTGCGGACCTTAATCCGATTGAAAATGTATGGCATTATATTTCTAAAATAATTCACATTAAAACACCGACAAATTTAGCCTAATTATACGATCATATTAAGCAAATATGGCAAAGCATTCTAAATGTTTTTTGTGCTCACTTATCAAGCTCGGTGCCGAGGCGATGTGAAGCTGTAATTAATAATCAAGGTTAAGACACTAATATTGATAAATATTTTTTTTGCTCCTTTTTACTATAACGTTTTGCTATAAATAATATCCACGCGGTCTTAAACGTAATTTGCCGGCAAATCTGGATAATTTAAATTAATCCAGCATTAAAACTTTTCGAATTATAGAGAAATATACAATTTTTATATCATTCAAAAGAGAAATGAAATCTGCATGAAGCATACATAATAAAATTTATATTGTTTTATCAGAAACATTGTGAAATGAATAAAATATTAACGATCGGTCTTAAACTTATTTTCGCCAGTGTGTGTTCAAACTCAAGTGTGGGCAGCGATAATTTATTCCTATATAACATAGAGATTATAACAAAGATGTAAAGTCCCGAGGGCAAATCTAAATTGAAAATATGCGCTCAGAGAAAATAAATAAAATAGCTCAACTAACATCTGCTTAAGATATCTGGAGTAATTCGTAAACTGGCGCCACCTACCAAAGTTGAATACCACGTTCATTGCCTTCATCAGTTTCACTCTCGTTAACATATACGATATAATACGTAAACAATGAAAATGAAAGCATTCACCACAAAAGTGAATGAAATAGGAAAGATAAGTAATAAACATATTCTTAATTTTTTCATGAGACATTTTTAAAGACAGGTACACTCACCTGGATTTTGTTTATCATGCTGCGATTTATAATAAAAATATGGTTCAAAAAGCATCCACTGAATTTTTGCTATTAAGTTTATGCTTCGACTGGTTGAACCTCACCACCCACATGTGCTCATTTGAATATCAAATTACCAGTTTCCTCGAAGCTGGAGCCAAAATATTGATTATATATATATATATATATATATATATATATATATATATATATATATATATATAGTGTGTGTGTGTATACACTGGCGTGTTTATTCAAAATAAATATATAAAAAAACTCACCTTCCGATAGCTTAGGGGAAAAATCTCTGACTGATGCCAAATCAGTCGGGTTTCGATCCTGACTGGAGGCAATCTAGCCATACTGATGTACAGTATATATACGCTCCCGATCAGTTTCGGTCGAGCACTTTAGAGAGAAAGCGCGAATTTGTGAACAGTGACTGCTACTGCTGATAATGCAACGCTCTACTATGAATCGAGCACCACGAGTCACTGGTATTCAAAATAAATACGCAAAAAAATAATTGTCCTCTCTGCCGAGAGGAAAAATGAATGGAAAAAACTCCCATTGTGGCAAATCAGTCTGGTTTCGATGCTGACTTGAAGCAATACGATGTTTAGCCACACTGATGAGCTGTGATACAGAGAAACAGTTTGTGAATGGCAATATATATGGTTGTGTGTGTGTGCGTATGTGTTTAACTATCAATCTTGGAGCTGGACTTGCTTGTCAGAAGCTATTTAAGACGCATTATACGGGAGCATTTTATAGAGAGTGGGATTACGTATGCATTTCTGAAAACCAAACGGGGGATCTGAGAACAGTTCAACAATCTGTGATGCGTTTAGATACTGGGAAATCTAAAACAAGACAACGAAATGGAGAACGCTTTAGCAATCCATAACCTGTTCTGATGAGGGAATTCGTTGTGGTGTAATGGTCAGCTAGATTGTCTCGCTGGATCAATTACGACTGAATAGTGAGTTTAGTCCTCACTGGGTTCCTCATGCATTCGGCCTTGTGCCACATCTATGCTACGGTTAGAAAATCAGCATAACCAATTTTGATGAATATATAGATATACATGATTCTCGAAATGAGTAACGGTTCTATCCAGTAGTGTTTTGTTCGCTGTATTCATCGGCATTTCCTTGGAAATAAATAAGGTACATTATGAATTTTGCTGTATCTCTTGTATGTATAAAACTTTATATACCCTTTCTATTACACACACGCACATTATATAATATATATATAATATAAATATATATACATATATATAATAAACATATATATAATAAATATATATATATATATAAAATATATATAAAATATATATATATATATATTATATATATATAAAAAATATATATATATATATATTATATATATATAAAATATATATATATATATATATTATATATATATATAAAAAATATATATATATATATATATATATATATATGAGAAAATTTATTTTATTTATTTATTTATTTTTTTGCGATGTTTGTTCACCTGACCTTGAGAGATATTTATTCGATTTGGAGGAGATGAGCTATTCTGATAGTTTTGTTTTAAAGTGGATCGACCAGGCACATTGTTAACCAACGGTGTGCTCTGCAGTGTTAGTGACGCCGGAAGGACGATGGCAAAGAATAGAAAGTTGGCCCGGGCTAAAGAGTATGAAAAAAAAAAAAAAAAAGAAAGAAAAAAAGCAGGATAATATTAACGACACGTCAGCGGCCATTTGGCCGTTGAATTTGCATTCTACAAATGTGGCACGGCTTTTCCTTGAATACACGTCATAAACACGGCTCTCCTAAGAATGAAAAGGAGTTAACTGCATACGCGAAGGCTCTTCAATATCAACTGTCAATAATTGCTTCTGTTTTCAGTGTTATATATATTGCTGAGGCTTATCCAGCTGTAAACGCAGTGACAATTTTATAACGTTTTCGGATGACATTAAGAGAAAAGGATATATTGAATCCACTGCTAGGCCAGTTGCTAAGAAAGTTGGTTCACTGTGTCGTGCAAGACAATAATTTCTGCCCAGAACCTATATTACATATCTCTAAATCTACCTTTCGTTCATGCTTAGAATATTGCTGCCATATATAGTCCGGTGCTCCTGCTATATAGTGATTTTCCAAGCATAGCTTAGATGTGGCAAAAGGCCGAAAGTATGGGGCATCCAGTGAGAATCGAACTCACTTTTCAGTAGTAACAGATCTAGCAAGACAAGATTGCTAACCATTACACAACGTCGAGTTCGGTGCTCCTGCTATATATCTAGAGAACATTGATAAAATATAAAGAAGAACCAGCAATATTATTAGTCCTGATCTGGCATCTGGGCTTCAGTCACATTCTCACCGCCGTAATGTTGCCTCCCTGTGCCTTTTCTATAAATAATTTCATGGTAATTCTTCGGATGAGCTCTTCGCTATCATATTGTAAATACTCATTGGGGTTAACTTTTAGAATTTTTGTTTTATTCCCCTCTCCCCCCACAGACAACGAATTGTAAATATGGGGACTAGTTAGTATTTTCATAAAGACAAAGAGGTATTATGGTGATTGTAGTAAGAAAGGTACGTATGAATGTGTTGTTTTGGTGAAAGGAATATTGTTTCGTACGATTGGGTCAGTGTTTGCGGCTAGCTAAGTTATAGTTAAGACAGAAGAAGACCGTCCTTCCCCAATCCCCTTTTCGGCCTTGTGCCACATTTCTGTATTGTACAGAATAAATATCGCTCTTCGCTATCGTGCCTATGCTTTTCGAATTTAAGCGCAGGACTCGACTGGTGTCACTAATTTAGCGTTGAGTTGGCTAGATGTAACCGTAAACTTTATACAAACAGTTCCTTTTCTGCACTTGTCGCTTGTGGAATGCCGTTCCGGTCCCATGCTTTCCAGCCAACTACAATCTTAAAAAAAACCTAATGCAATGTCAATCGATATTTACGGTCCTCTTAATTACTATTCTTTTGTAATATCCTTAGTAATATTTCTGTTTTCCAGTTCTTCCACACTCATTAACTTATTGGCTTTAATACCTTTACTTGGGGTGAAGTCAACTAAAAAAAAAAAAAAAACTATTCCGAAGCATTGTGGAAAATGAAACTATATTGAGAAAACAAACTACGTAATGGATGAAAAAGTATTAGAAATGAGTCCTTATGTAAATACGTTCGGCTTGTTGATAAGAAATTTGTTAGAATTGCCTGAGCTGTCATTTAAACTGAAGTACCGAAATCGGACGCTGAGTCAAGGCCTATGAGGAAATAAACCATAACGTTCTGAAATGCTTAAAAAAAAAACAGGAAAAGCGTGCTACCAAATTGATAATTAAGTCTCACTTTTTTACAGTTATCTCATCAGTTTCCGTATAATGTAAATTACCGTCTGTTTGTACTTTTACCTTTTTTTATTCTATTTTATGAGAGCGTATAACTCGTCTTCTGGATTCCGGAATGTCGTAAAATCCTGGTTGCTTGAATCTGCATCATCTCAAAGATAAATGTAAATTAACTATTCGAAGTATTTAGATATTAACAATATTCCATGAGATATTTTACTTTTGGGTATAATTATGTAGAAGAAAAGTTAGAAGAATTTGACTGAAATTGTCGGCTTTGTATCAGAGACTTCATCGATTTCCAGGGAAGATGTTGGTCATCTGTTGCGGTTTGGTTGAATTGTAGCAGTCGTCTACCTTCATAAGTATGCATTGAATATTGCTGCCACATTTGATGCTTTGGTTATGTATCTAGAGATTCTTGACACATTCAAAAGAATAATCTGAAATGTTATCGGTCCTGACTGGCATCTCGGCTTTAACTACATTTCCAATACTGTAACCTAGAACTTTTCTATTGATATTCTCATGGTAATTTTTCTGGTGATTTTTTTTTTTTTAGGTATCTCAAATTCTTGAATTCCATTTTAGTACTGGACTGGTAGTTAGGTCTCATTTTACTGTTGAAATCGCTAAATGTAATCATAAGTTCTATTCTAAGACTTTCTTCTGCTGTACTTCATGCTTGTGGAAATCTTGCTCTCCAGTCAACTATTTCCATAGAGGGAAAAATCTAATTGTATGGTGAGTAAAAAAAAAAAAAAAAAAAAAAACTACAGGAAAGGTCTGTAATGGCATGGACCTAATTTTAGTGCGTCAGAATTCACCATCTATTGTTATACTGCACAACATCGGTTACATGCACTGATATACAAAATAGGCCTGCTGTAAACTTGGATGTGCAGGTGGTGTAATGAATAATGACTTAATTATTAATCGAAGAGCCGAGTTCCAGATCCACTTGGGTTCGTTAGATTCATTTACATATAAATACCCTTGTGAAAGGCATGAATCCACCTCTTCTCCCACCAGCTATGGGTTAATTAGTAAGACCTGTATCACAAAATCATTTTCTGTAAAAACATCTTACAATATTTCTGGCTTTATATAACCTGCAAAAGGTTCTGAAATGCTTAATAAAAAAAACTGTAAAAAACGAATCAATCAGTGAGACCTATATCACTAAAATCATTATTATCTAAAACAAAACTAAGAAATAAATAAATACGAAATATTTAGATTTTGGCATTAAATTACCCATAAACGTTGATATGTTGTTAAATAAAAACAGCTAACTCCAAAATGCAAGCTTATAGTACAACGTCAATTAGTTAAACAATTATTGGGTTGGTGCAAAAATAATGACGTAATAATATCGCTTTGTGACGTATTTTTTAACGTCAAAAAACGACATTATTACGTCATTATTTTTGCACCAACCTAATATTTAATCCCATAATTAATTGGTTTTAAGTTCCATCATCACGACAGTCATGAAGATAGAACAAACAAAAAGACATTTTTTTTGTTGTTACAAGATGGTTGTCCATGGATGAAATCGATAAAATCTTGATATGTATAAACTGGTGGGTCCAAACCGATTTGGGTGGCCATGCCCTACTTTCGTATTTGTAAAATTTTGGTGCCGTCCCCACGCAATATTTAATTTTTACCGATATCTCAATTACACATGTACATACATACACACAAAATATTATTTATGTATTCATACTGTATATTCATCGTATGTATTAACACACATTAACACTCTCACTCAGACGCACTAGAAAGCTCATTCTCGAATTGCCCCCTTATTCTGTATAGTAAGCCGAAGTATGGACATCCTACGCATGCCTTGCATGGAGTATTGCTGCCATATATGGTCTGGTGCCCCTTCTGTTTGCCTCGGGGTTCTTGATAGACCCCAGAGGCGGATATGCAATATAATTGACCCTGCTCTGGCGTCTCGTCTACAGTCACTTTCTCACAGACGCGCCGTCGCCTCTGTCTGTTCTACAAATACTTTCATGGAAATTGCTCCGAGGAGCTGCATATGCTGGTTCCCAGACGTCATGAGTTCAAGCGCCCTACGAGGCTGGCATCCCGCTCTCACCCCTTCACTGTCGAAACTCTTAAATGTAGCCGTCTCTTCTACTCTAATAGCTTCATGTCTCGCACCTCTCGCCTGTGGAACTCCCTTCCCTATTCCTGTTTCCCTGAGAGCTATAATCTCCAGCTATTCAAATGTAATGTCAATCGACATCTCCAGTTGTCTTGATCTATCCACTAACCTCCTCCTCATCCTTTCTTCTATCACTCCTATCTGATCTTGCTCTAAATTTTCTGTAACCCCTTGCGTCCTAGTGGCTTCCCGCCTTGCTTGGGGTGAAATGCTTAAAAAAAAATGCCACACTAAAATATTACTATGCCGCATGGTTGGGGAGGCATGCGCCCAACGTTGGGTATCATTGGTATAAACGATGATAATTATATTCAAACACAGTTATATATATATATATATATATATATATATATATATACGGGTGAGAGGGGTAAAAATAAACATTGTATTTATTTAATTTGTTCTTCTGCGACAGTTCTCTTCGTTTACAATTCTCATACAAGTTTGCAAATAAGTCCTGACGATTACAGCCGACTTGATATTTAAAGAGATTTAAAACTATCCAAGTAAAGCTGTATTTAATATTTTCAAAGCTTATTATATACGTGTTTGCATCGTTTCGCTTTTTTAAATAAAAAAAAAACTGACGAGCCGAATGAGTGAAAGAGGTTTGAACCATATGAGGGCTTGGAATTCTAATTACGTTTAAGTTTTAATTCAAGACCCAAAATGTACGAAGATAATGCAGTTAAAAGAATAGAAGGGTGAATAAAAAATATGTCTCGTCGCTTAAAGATTCCATAGCGAGACAGACTACCACCAGGTGGCCAATCTGTTAACATTCGTTCTATCTATCTCCCTCGCTCAAACAAATCATGCTATGAAAACTATCTCCATCGTGGAATAAAATGAGGAAGAACTAAGTTATGAGATTGTCCGTCGTGTAACGCTGGGACCTGAAGAAATACCGATAAGCCACTAGAATCCAGAGACGGCATATAAATAAGAATTTGTGAAAACTATGGAAATGAAAAGGGGAAAAGAGTGTGTGAATGTGGAAAAATAGAGGGTAAGAAAGCTGGAGATAAAATAGAAAACCAGGTGAAAGGAAAAATAAACATGCATTATATATATATATACATATATACGAGAGAGAGAGAGAGAGAGAGAGAGAGAGAGAGATTTACTAGAGGAATATCAAGAGACCATGAGCCAAATGTTGAAAAGTTTCCTTGGATGGAATGTTCTTTACGGACCGATAAAGTAAAACCAACATTAAAGAGTGGATGCAGTAAAAATATTTTTGTATTTTTCCTTCATTTTTCGCATATAAACTAACAAATTAATCGTTATTTCATGAACTATATAAATAAAAGCCGTAAAAGGCACCGGATATTAGAAGGAATAATGGACAGAATGAGTGTTAAACAATTGTTTAGCAGACTATTATTTTTAGGGAGAATTGTATCTCAGTTGTGACATCCAGCAGTTGACCTTTGAGGCCAGATGCAAACCATAAATGGGTAGTTGATTTTGACTGAGTGAACTAGTGTGGGAATGATAGATTGTAACATGTTTTACAGGGAATCGTGTCTTAACCGTCAAACAATATAGACTTGTTTTCTTTCGTGTCTAAAACGGTTCCCCAGTGAGGCAGAGATGACCCCCATTGGATAGAGAGATAGAACATGTCGACATCAACGTTAATAAAATAGTTAAAATTCCCTTTGTTGAAGTTTTTTTTATCTTTGGACGCAAAACAACTAGATATCACCGGTCGTGAGAGAAGAATACAACTTTATAATCGAATTGACACCGTCGCCCCAGACCCCCAAGCATGAGGGGGCTATACAACATTAGAATATACAGACAGAAGAGCATGTGATAAGGATAGAATTATGTGATAATGGATAATTTTATGTAATTTCTACGGGTGTACCTAGTCGTAATAAATTTTTAATTGTGTGTGAAAATAAAATTTCGAGGGAATAAACAAAACCGCGATCGCATCTCCATAGTGAGGTTTTAACAATGGATGTGTAAATAAGCATCCTTGTGTCATACTATGTTATCTGTAGTAAATATCACTGCCTATATATGCTATTAAACAAAGCAAATTAAGATTTGTGGGTACACCTAGCTTCTCCCATATATAAGCATGCAGCTAGTTTTAGTATTTGTTGATGTACAGTTTAGTTTAAAATAGCGTCTAACATCAGCTCTATTTTTTCAGCTGAAATTTATTACACGTAAAACACATTTATTTAAGCGATAAAACAGACCAAAGAATATTCAGCCACAAGGAAATTGAAAGGGTTTTATTTCTATGTAAATTTATTATCTTCATAAAACAACCAACATTCCATTTCCTCTGTTCCACACGTAAAGCAAACGGGGTATTTTTCTTCCAAAGTATTAAGTGCGTCCAATGCTTGCTTGAAAGATTCAATCATTATTCCGCATTCTATTTTCTTATTTGCGAAAACTTATTAATTTCTAAGAATCTGTACTTACATATTTAAAACAAAAATCAACATAATGTACAAGTACCTTGTGCAAGATGTCTCTGAATAAATTTAGCAATAATATTCAGTCATTAAATCTAATGTAAAATAATTAATTTATCGAATCGGATTTATTGTAAATTAATGGATGTGCATTTATATGCACGTACGTAAACTTAGTTTGCAAAATACATACGGAAATATCGTAGCGACATTGCATTACGATTATCTTTATCGCTTACAATGTGCTGCATTGATAGGAAAAAAACTGTTCAATATCAGAGACAGTGCGTTTGGCCTGAAAATCGTACTAAGGCCTGAAAATGAAATGTTGATTCCTATGTCCGCAGTGTCTTGATCTTCATCTATCTTTTTAATATAGATGATTTGTATAATCGTTTTTTCAACTTATATAAGAGCGCTCTGATTTAGATACTTTTAAAGGGGCTTTTTAATACACAAAAAATAAAATATTATTATATATAGTTACAAAAGTGACTTACTGTTTCGCGCATTTCAGTACGATTTTAAATAGGGGTGTTTGCTATCTTTGGGCTCCCCAGAGCTCAGCTTTTCCTTTTTACGCATACAAGTAGTACAAAAAGGATATAATTAAAAAGATTTAAAATATACAGAAATTGCAATCTGTATGAAGCAGAAGCTGAAAGTCATAAAATTTAGCGGAAACAGGTAAGATCATGAACTCACTTGGCTTTTCCTCTCAACTGATATGTGTGTGTATGTGTGTCTAGTGACTGCTCGTTTCCGATTACATCCACCTTGTATGAAGACCCAATGTCAGATGTATTTAAGCTTCTTTGTACTCGCTTCAGTAGTACATATACTAAAACTGGAACGCTACAGAGAATCTTAGCATGGCCCCTGGGCAAGGATGACACGCAAATTCGTGAAGTGTTCCATATATTTTGCCACAATTTCTGTAATAAGCAAAAATAAATATCTGTATTTGAGCTTCTTCAACACTCACAGAATAAATATCTGGATTATCCTGCAACTATGTTGAATGAATTTTAGTTAGAATTTCTGGGAGAGAGCTCATGTTACTGCCCTTTGTGGAGCTCTTTGGACACATGGCACAGAGGATAAACGCGTTAGTTAGATTCAGTTATAGGACCCAAGAGTGTGAATTCAATAACTGATTAAGGCGGTAGAGAAGTTGGAGAGGGGAATTAACAGGAGATAACTGATAAATGGCATCCATTAGACATGGCACGTGGAACAAGAACAGTCTACCCCAGTGAGCAAAATAAAGGGTTCATTTCGACATTCCAACTACCTGAAGAAGGCTGGAGCGTACGACAACCGAAACGTTGTGATAAATATGGCAACAAAGATGAGGATGGTAGTACCAACAATGTAAATAGCGTACATAATACTTCATCTCAGAAATATAGACAGACCCTCTAAAAACTTTTCATTCTTTTTTACTATCAGTAGCCCCTTGAATCATAGTGTCATTGTTTGGGGTAAAAAGATTTTTTTTTTAAATTCGCATTTACCTTGGAAATAATGAGAATTTGGATATCACTTCAAAAAACTTAAATAGCAAAGCAGACTTGAGTACAAAACAGTTCAAAAGAAGGAACATTTTGAATTCTCAACTGAAGAGGTCGATTTGGAGACATTTTGGTACACTGTGCACGATTTCTCTGTTATCAGTTCTTCCGAAAAGTGTGCTTGATTCCACAGAGGACTTCACAACAATAAAATTCTGTGTGTGAGTATTTCAGTTCTAAAAACTGAACCGTTAATCTCTCATGCATCGAGTTCAACGGAAGAGTCTACCATCCTATATATATATATATATAATGATAATCGATAAAAGTTAACTTTGTTCCTTTAACTATGATCAAGATCAAAGAGACCCTTTACAATAAGATTTTACGCACATTAATATATAATTGTACCGACGCTGATACGCAATTTGTATGTATGTGCGTGCATAAAAAATACACATTTGTTTTCATAGGTAAGTATAAGTGTTATTTTTCTGTTTTTTTTTCTGTTCTTCCCCCTGTACATATACTGACATACTTCTATATAATATCAAATAAATATATTTGATTTAATAATAAAGCCAAAAGAAATGAATAAATTACAATGAAAATACGACTTTCTGATAGAGCGCCTTCGCATAGGCAAAAATATAGAGAATATTTGTGATTGTGTGTCCGTCGATTGCTTTTAAGATCTCTAATAGAAAGATTTCTTTCTTAACAACAAAATAGTTGCATTCTGAACCCCTCACGGTTTTGTAGCTCTATCTTTGCTTCGTATTTGCAAGAGAATCCAAATTTGCATGCAAGAACTTTTTCCCAGCCAATCCCACGCATTTATGATTTTGCCGGCCTCGCCTGACTGCTTCTATAGACCTCAATTGTTGTCTCCTATTTTTCAAACTTTAGGGACAGTTTTGCGTTACTTCACGGGCAAATAACGCGAAAAGGAAGAGCAATGCTCGCTTCATCGAGAGACTACCAACAGACAGTCTATTAGGGAGCCGTTTCCTGGGGTAAATGACTCCCGTCCGTGCATCTTATTACCGCTACTGTGTTTTTCCTCGCTTCGTCAGGTAAGACTCTCATTAGGTTTATAACGAAAATCCTTTTTGTCCGCGACTCAACAAACTTAATGGAGGTTGGTTGATTGAAGATATCATCAAGTTAGTAATACATACACACACACACACATATATATATATATATACATATATATATATATATATATATATATATATATACACACACACATGATGCGATGGATAAACTGTCGTCTAAATAACGCAAAAATGAAAATAACTCTGACGTCTCCTTTTAACATATATATTTACAAATATTACAAAAATATTTTCAAATACTTAAGAGTAAATTTATTTAATAAAATCGCCATTTTCTTCTGGACGATCTCGTTGTTGTGTTGATGAATGCTGGCATAATTCTTGCCTTCAGTTCATGTTTGGTGTTA
This sequence comes from Acanthosepion lycidas, assembly GCA_963932145.1. Classification (NCBI taxonomy): domain Eukaryota; kingdom Metazoa; phylum Mollusca; class Cephalopoda; order Sepiida; family Sepiidae; genus Acanthosepion; species Acanthosepion lycidas. The sequence continues at coordinate 102,343,982 of OZ010576.1, read as the reverse complement.
CAAAGAATTTAGCTCGTCACTTGGACAACTGCGTTCCACACACAATAATCAAGGTGGTTTCAATCTGGAAAGTTAGGCGGCCTGATGTCTGGGATAATGAGGTCGCAGAAATTGTCTGACAGCCATGTCTGGGTTCTCTTGCTTATGTGGCAGCCCTGTTGTCAGATATAGGGTCTTCCAGCAGCCACACTTTTGATCCAGGGCAACACTACCTCCTCAAGGTATTTGATATAGGCCTCCGTGTTTATCTGAGGTCATTTGCGAATATGAATAGAGGCATAACGTCACCATCACTAGTGAAAGCTCCAAATACCTTGATAACGAGATATGTCATTCAACTCTTTTCGAATCCTCTGCACTGTCCTCAAATTAACACCAATACACTCTGAAGTGTTCGTATTGGAGATTACGGTGCGAATGTCAAGCAGGACAGCATGAACCTACTATAGTGTGCATTCGCCAAAATAAAATAAAAAACACACATACGCGAAATTAAAAATATAAAATTGCGACAGTTTACCCATCGCACTCTTTGTGTGTATCTTTTTCTCTTAGCTGTTTATCAAGGCTCTGATGTATTAAATAAATGCGTTCAACTTTCCATTCACTCTCATAACGCAATTTCTAGCGGCAATGAAAAAAATATCTGTTTTTGAGCTGACTGCATTCAAACTCTGCACATGGCGAGTGTTCAGATAAACTAAATTCCTTAGTTCCACCAGTTCTAACCTTCACGGGTAAGACCCGCCATACCATGGACATTGTAGCTAACCACCCTCATTCCCTTTATACCCCCTAGTTAGATGTAAGTTCCACACAAGCAACTTCTTCCTACGAATCGTTGCCTTGTGGAACAGACTCCCAAGAGGATGCTTCCCTGATCACTACAATCTTAACCTGTTCACGTCTACGGTTAATTCTTATCTTCTGCAAATATCCACAAAACTCGTACCTCTTAGTCAGTAACTTTCTACCTCGAGTGGCCCCAGGGTCTTGTACCTAGTGAATACCACTTAAAAAAAAAACTTGAAAAGACTGTTTGTTACTTATCGCTATTTAATCCTCGTGCAAGTTAATTCTTAAAATGTTTAGTGACGTAGCGAACCACACTTTTGAAAACTAAATTTTTCAATAGCCGAATTAATGTATTTCATCAAAGAAATCATGACCTCTCCGTTAAAAGTTGGCAGTTTCTTACTTACGACTTTGTAAATGCCTAAATTACCGATAACGAGTAGCAGGATATTTAATGTTAGAAAACTTGTGAAAAAGAAAAGTTGGAATTATTGACTCGGGACGTTGATAGTCCTAACATTCACATATGTTGTCTACAAGAAACTCAAATCAAGGAATGACTTATTATTAATATCGGTGTTAAGCAGAATAATAGATTTAATAACAGATTATAAATATGAAAATAGTTGTGTTTTCAATACCAAACACATGATTAACATCCCCGACATTGGACGTATAATCATGGTATAGACACGAGACAACGACATTGAAAGAAGCAATAATACAAATTACATCTTTACCCGCAAAAATATTAAAGAGCTTGGAAAAACTGCAGCACTTTCGGGAGTAAGCAAAGGGCGGTGGGGGGTATTTGAAAGAAACAATGAGAGATATTTACAAAGTTGTTAAAGATCAAAATCATACTAATTTTAATTTGCTTTCAACTCGAAACAGTGACATAATTTCTTTAAAAATGAATAAGGAAATATTTGACAGAGACAATACCAATAATATTTACATATTTTATCGAAACAAGAGGCATAAGAATTAAAAACATCGAATTCGCTTAAAATTCTATAAAATACACCAGTTCTGTAGCACAAACTAAGGATATCAATAGCTGTCTATATTTCTGAGTTGAGATAATATAATACAGTATTTATATTCTTCGGACTATTGTTCTCATCTTTTTGACATATTCACGACGTTTCAGCCGATGATGATGACAGTTCAAAGAATGTAAATAGTGCAAATAAAGATATCAAGTTAATAATCTATCACAAGTATAAAAACCTTACAACCTTGCCAGCAACAACAGTTCGACGGTAAAATCAAAATTATATCTGACAAAGATTACTTAAGAATTTAAATCTCTCGTAGAAGCCGTGTCCCCAAAGAAAAGAGATTCATAAATAAATCTGTCGGACATAACCATCACGTTTGTCAAGACGGCTGACACTACACCTCTGACCAGAATTCCATCTGGACATATTTACAGCATATAATTGTGCCAACCGAGATACGCAACGTACTTGTAGAGAACTCAAATGTGATACGCACCTTCAACTGTTAAAACGTTTAAAAATAATGGAAAATCATTACGAATAACAAAAGGAAAACAATAATTAATTATATCAATTGTGAACAATGTATTGGCCGTACTTTGAAATTAAGAATATGTTTACTTTTCAGTAAACATTTAGACAGTCCATAATATGAGTGAAACATCATTATAGCAGTATAAGAAAAATTGAAAATGGTTAACAGATTGGCCGAAAGCGCTTGGAATCAATAAACATTGAACAATTTGTGGACTAGTTAAGCCCGGAAAAGAAAACATTTGATTACATACAAAAGAAATATAATAAAAAAGTTAATAAAAATATATCGTCAGTTTTGTTTAAGTAAACATGTATTAAAGATAATTATCTACCCAAATACACACGCACATATATAATGTGTTCAAATTCAGTTTTATGTTCAGTGGTGTTTAGTTTACTTACAAGATCAGATAATATTATTATGCATGGGCATGTTGATTGTTTAGGTAAGATATTTCTGGGAATTCCAGTTCCTCGTATTTCTAAGAAAAAACGGGTTAATAAAACGCCAAGAAGGGATAACATTAATAAAACCTACGGATAGGATCACCCCTTACCGGTGTATTAGTTTGTCTGGTCTTGGAATTTCTAGAAAGTGTTTCATTTAATCTATTTTTTTTTTATTTGAATAATCAATATACAGGGGTTGTCCAAAATTGACATCATTTAAAATGTAAATATCTGAGTAACTACATATCCCAGGCAAACAAAATTAAACAGGCTTCATTAAAAGATGTAGATTTTATAACCGATTTCACAAAGCTTCGCAATGCGGACTTATCTCAAAGAGAGTCTACAAAGAAGATGGACCGGGCGTGACAGTGATAATGACAATGTGCTGTTGAAATGGCCACCACGTTCACCTGACTTTACACCTTCTGATTTGTGAAAGGACAGGTCTATATCCACCTCTTCTAACCAGCCTAGAAGAACATTGAGCATTGAAGCATTGAGGCGCTAGAGAAGGTTACGCAGGATATGCTACAACGTGTTAGGCAGGGGCTGGACTATTGACTTGATGTGTATCATGTCACATGTGGTGCGCGTATTAAATCCTTGTGAAAACGGTCACAAAATCTACATCCCTTTGAATACCTTGTTCGAATATTGATAAATAAATAGTTTATTATACAACATGAAGCTTATTTAATTTCGTTTTCCTGGGACATGTAGTTATTCAGATATAGACATTTAAAATTATAGCAGTTTTTGAGGGGACCCTGTATTTCCGATATGCCGTTGATGCTTTATTGAAATATCCCCGTAAACCAATATTACCTGCTCTACTAAATAAACTAAGCAACATTGCACATCCAAATGAATTTACTTATGAAACAGAAACAAATAATATATTATATATAAGACATTGTTTTTAGTTTTATTACAGCCAATATATAACCGATGGCAATATTACAAAACCAAATGCTTGGAGATAGGTAAATAATGAAATTTAATAAGAGTTTTATTAATTTCAATTCTTGACAAAATGTTTGGTGGGTTTGTTGATCAGTAAATTTCAAAAACGAAAGTATTTCCGTCCTGTAAATTATACATGCAATAATTAACTAGTCACTTATCTATCTTTCTTATCATGTCTATCTTCTAGGACTACTTTACACATATTCATTCTTAGTTATATCTGTGTGTATAAGACCATAGCCTAATAAAGCTATCTGAAATGTTCGCCGTATAATAATCGATCTATGCCAGAGTTTCCAAAATTGGTGCACGTCACCTCTGGGTGCTGCTTCTCTTTCCTAAGGGCCCCGAGGGATATTTGAAAATTTTAATTCGATCGTACGTGGTCTTAAGTCCGACAAATTAACTTCTAATTGGAGATACGTTTCAAGAAGAGATTCAAAGACAGTAACCTCAGATAACAGGCATTTTAACCACTGCAGTTCTTATTAACTAAATGCGAATGACGAAAATTTCACGATGATATTTTTAGCTTTCAAATGAGAATGTATGAGCGGTTTACTATGTACGTCTAATGTAAAACCTGACGCTTAGAATTTTTTGTAGTTTTTTTCGACACTCGATATTCAATTTTCCATAAGTTATCATCGACTAAATATTACTCTATAAATAAATCAATCATTTTACAGCCAGTTCACTCGCTTAGCGATAGAAAATTTTCTCGGAAATGTAAATTTATCTGAAGAAAACGAATATTCAGTCAACGTAGTTCAATGTTTTTCTTCATTATTTTATTTGCATTTGATTTACAGAAATTGGATAGTTATTTTTATTTATTGATTTCTTTAATTAAACTAACTTTCTACTATATGCTATGCCTCTTCAGCATATGGGCGGTCATGGCTCTCCACAATCTCCTTAGCTCTTAATAAGTTTTACCTTTTCGCTATCCTCTCTCAATCTCTGCTCCACCAACCACACAAGCTCGTTATGTAGATTACTAAACGCTTTTTCTCTATCCCTCTTGTCTTCAATATGACATATGAGAGTCAGAATCCCCAAGAGCTCTTTCCTCATTAGACGTCCCTATGCATTTCTACTGTCCCTTTGTAAGTATAATGACAGTTGATAATTTAAGCCATACGCCATCCACCAAGACACCTCCTTACGGAGTCTATGAAGTCTGGAGGCTGAAATGGTGCAACAATATACTCAAATAGCTCAATAAACTTGTACACTGTTAAAATATTCTTTGACAAGATCTCTACAGTAGACACTGTTTTGTTCAGACGAATCGACCGGTATCTCAAAGTCAACAGTTAGTGCAAAGGAAACCTTCACAAGCAAAAATCCAATTTAGGTCATGGGTTTGGGTTTTTGTAACCTCTGAAGAGGAAGAAGATGTCAAAGTACTTCTAAGTGTCATGGAAACGGTGGTTTTTCTGTAACCGATAACAATGCGCCAATTTCTATACATGCTTACGACCAGCTACCGAAAATGCAACTATTTGTAGGCCCAGAAAAGTGGTCACACTTCAACAAGGCACAGATATTCTATAAAAAACAACATCTAATTTGGAGCCATCGGACTTCAATCTCATCTCTAGCCTCTATCTAGACATTCTAGATTACGCTGTGTAGGGGCCACCAACAAGACCTCCCAGCCCAATATCAATATTAACAAGTCTGCGAGCAAACGGCGTGGACAAGAACGACCAAGCATAGCACAGTTTTCCAAGAATCGTAATTGATTATAATGGAATCCGTATTAATCCGTATATATTATTCGTTTTGATACATGTAAGTTTTATTAATATACCTTTGTATTAATATATATATATATATATATATATATATATATATATATATATTATGCATAATAAACAAGTTTCGAAGCTTGTATCTATTTTAAAATTTTGCCAACTTAGCTTGAAGACGCGTGCAAAGTTTCCAGCGAGAAACTGATTTTCACCTGTATATGCTTTCCAGAGAGAATTCGAAAATGACCGCGGGGAATCTATGCATAGATTTAATATATTATTAATTATACTAGTGATATCATAATCATATATATGCTTTCATGTGCAACAGAAAACCTGAAATTATTTTGAAATAAACTTTAAAAAGTCGCCTCAGCATGGATTCTTTAATTTGTTTTTTACGGTTTATCAACTCTTTGCAGGTTATTTAAGATCAGAAAATATTTTTAGATTGTAAAATTCTTTTGGAAATAATGATCAAGTGATACAAGTTTTACTAATTAACACATAGCTGGGGGGAAATAGGTAGATAAATACCTTTCCCTTGGGTATTTACGCGTAAGTAAGTATAACGAGTGTAACTGGAACAGGGACTCGATCCTCCGATTAACAAGCCATTATACATTACACCACCCGCACATCAAATCTTAACGCACCTGGTAACCAACCGGTAACCCATCTAGGTACTGAGTAGGCTTGGCGTTTCTTAACTTCGGTGATCGTACGGGAACCGGTGTTTCAACGTGATATGCACGTAAACCACCTTGGCATGGAGTAATCATTAACAAGTCTAGACTGATTACTATATAGTAAAGACAAATATGGCGACAAAGATGAGTACAATAGTCCGAATAATGTACATAATACCTCATCTCAGAAATATAGACAGATATATTAAAGAGTTTGATACTTATGGGGAAGCCTATCTAAGATTATACATTAAATAATCAAACAAGAGACGACAGGACGTAGAATCGACCAACATGTTAACCAATGAAATTTGAGCGAAATATTCTATTTATATTCATTTCTGAAATAAAGATTGGAAAGTTGGATCCCCGATAGATGCCATATAAAGAGGTCTTATACCAGACATCACCTAGATTTGAAACGGAAAATATTTTAAATAATGTCATAGATGTAAAAAGGAAAAGAATGATTTCTTATTTATTTTTATTTTCTTTTTCGTTGATGTTTCGTTATTTTTAGTTAGTTCGACAGCTAACTAAAAATAGTCTATCTGCAAAACTTTGCGTATTGCCTGTGAAGTAATATACGTATCCAGATTTTATTGTGTAAGTCATTGTTTCCATAATGAATTTTATATTCAGAAAATGATATCTACATTTTGTTCTAAATATATGATAAATGTACCATCTGAATTTCAGCTTTGAATATATTTTTGTGTTAGAAATATTTTCAATAATGTGATAGTATAATAGTTTATGAAACTCGAGGTAAAATATATGGGCAAACAAGATATTTAGGATTATGATATTTTCTAAGGTACAGGTGTAGGAATGAAGGCAAAGCAAGTAATGTAATATTTATTTACAAGAAAATTATTTCCCAAGTAAATGTAAATTACACTGAAATATATATATAATACGATCTGCCATCTGAAAATCTTACACAAGAGATGCAGTTTATTGATGCATCTACACTGACAGAATATTCGTTTACAATTTAAATATTGCAAAATGCAACTGTGAAATATTCTATGAAGTATTTAAATATGAAAGTGAAAAAAAAATTAATTAAAAATCTAAAAATAAATGAGTAGTGGACATAAGACCAACTTAAATATAAAGAATATTCCGAGGGATATATTATAATCCCACAATGGTAATTCCGATAAATATTCAAGCAGTTGTCGTCCGCTGGTGTAATCAGAAGCGGCCCCCTTTGAAAAATTGGAGATCCAGTCGGGTTTGTTACATTCATTTCCGTGCAAATAACCTCGGGTAACATGGGAATCCATCTATTTTTCCCCCAACTATAGGTAAATAGCAGGACAGTTTGGGTCCTATAGCACTGAGTGGCAAACAGCATAGGAGAAAGAAATCTCTGAGTTCAAAACCTGGGTGCCTAGTGTAGTGACTAAAGGCGACCCACACCATATTCCGTGGTCTTCGGCTTTCGATCAAGAGCTTGGTGAGAAGTTGCGCACCGTCAATCTGTCTGTTAACCCGCTGATAAATATTCAGGTTGAGAAATGATAATTCCACCATATAATATTAGATCTGTTAGTATTTACAATTTTTACCAAGGAATTGTGGCATATTCTACTAAAAAAATGTATTATGTAAATCACACTTCTTCAATATCGGACCAACATTACTTGATACACGATGGACTCGGATCGTGAAATTGGTCAAATGTTAAACACACACACATTTTATATATATATATGAGAGAGAGAGAGAGGGGGGGAGTGTAAATGATATATAAATTTTTATATAAGAGTAAAAATATACAGAGAAGCCTCAATTAATCTAAATAAAGGTACATTTTACGAAACAATACATCAAATGCATTGGAGAATAGACGATATATAAATTTTCATATAACAATATAAATATACAGAGGAGAAGCCTCAATTAATCTAAATAAACGTACATTTTACGAAACAATACATCAAATGCATTCGTTTCTCATCGTTACGAGACGGACCACAATTTTGATATAACAATGCTATTCTGATCAAAGGAGAAAACAATTAAGACGAAAAGTGCCTTGATTGGAAGGTCATCCATAGCAAATACACGCCCTGGCTCTTACAACATCTCCCTATTCCTGGGAGATAGATTATCACTATGTGGGATATCTCATAACAAAAGTGATGGAAACAAAAAGAAAAATAATATAAATGAATTCGGTTAGATTATATTAAAAAGAAATTTAGCACGAGGAAGTCCTAAACGCATCACACGAAGACATTTTCCACTTTGTCATACATTTTCCCCCATATATATATATATATATATATATATATATATATAGGATAGAGAAACTGTTGAATATTCATAACTTAATAACTCATAAATATGCCAATAGATATGTTGTGCCGTTTTTCGGGATACGTCAAGCTGGAATTGCGTAACCGGGCATTTTCAGGTAGAAAGCAATTATTGCAATTCACAGTATGCCAGAAGTGAAAAGCAGAAAATTAAAACTTAAACTTTTATCGAATGACATACCGCGTTAAAAAATAAATAAATAATAAATAGCCGAGCAATTTGTGTTTAAAAAAAAAATGCAATCGTTTTTCTGAAATAATTTCAAAAATAGATTTTTTTCTGTGAAAATTATCTGAATTAGCGTAAGAGCGCTGGCTGAACTTTTAAATATCTTTTAGCTGTTAGAAGGGAAACAGATCGCATCTCCTCAATGCTTAACAATCGCAATACAAAACAAAAACAACCCCCACCAAAAAAAACAAAAACAGAAAGCACAAAATCTCATGCCTGTTGGACATTCGGGAAAACGAATGAACTCAAGCGAAGAGCTTATTTTCATATTTTCAAAACTAGGTGATTAAAACATTTAAATATGCATCTGATTTGCTAGATGGATTATAGATTATAACTGTCATTTCAATGATTGTTATCATGGTTTAAGCCTGTACACCTTTAGTTGTATATACGAGGCCTGAACAAAAAGTACTGAAAGACAATGCATTATCAATTCCTTGATGAAAATGAATACAGAACAATACCCCAAATGATGAAAAAAAACTTTAGGTAACAAAAATATGTTTCTACAGAAGGATGCTGAAAATTCTATGAACGGAAATTTGAAATGGAAAGAGTTTAAATATATGCGACCCATAATAATGCCAACAGTCTTGAAGAATCTGACATATACAAGATAGGAAAGATAAGGCACCGGAATATGGCGATTAACCTACCTAATAAGCTTATGGAAATGGATGGTAGGAAAGACATAATAAGTAGATAAACATTAAGTGGTATTTATCTCCTTATTATGTCTTTCCTACAATGGATAGAATGTTGAGAACCATGATCACTCACGGCCTGAAGAGATAACGGTACAGTTATATATATATATATATATGAGCTGTGATCAAAAAGTCTCAGGACTGGTGCTATTAAAAGAAAACAACACATATCAATTCGGCAGTAATCCCGTTCTGAAACAACACTTTCCCAGCGTCGTTTCCATTGATGGAACCATTCCTGGAACTTCTTTTTTGGGGGAACTTGAACAGCTGCCTCGTTGCATTCTCTTGGATTTCCTTTATGTCTTGAAATCTTCTTTCTCTCAAATTGGATTTGATTTCTGAAGAGGGAAAATCGGAAAAAGTGATCTGATGATAATATGATGGTTGTCGGATCTGGGGAATGTTGTCCGTTGCGAAAAACCCCTGCAAAAGCCATGGTCACTCATGCAACATCTGTGGGGTGGTGAGACGAGCACACTGTACACATTATCCTTCCAAGCACTGTTAAAACAGTGTGTGTGTGGACGACAGTCATAGTTAATCTGTACTAAGCGGCTTGACTGGGGACTTTAGCTTTGTTTCCATAGCAACACTCCCGATACTTTTTAATCAGACCCCGTATTAATAGAAAATCTTAATATACACACGGGAGGTATTATCTACTTATCCACCTATCTACACTATCTCAGAATTAATTATGCAACTTAAATGCTTTTAGAGTGTCAAGCGATGTTAATAAAATATTCACAATATATTTATATGAACAGGTGATTCGGTGATTTCCAGCGTATCATAGCTGAGTAATTTGTGTTAAAAAAACAATAAAACAATCGTTTTTCAGGAATAATTTAAAAAATAGATTTTTTTTTCATGTGAAAATTATCTGAATTAGCGTAAGACTACTGGCTGAACGTTTTACTATTTTTCAGCTGTTCTATTTTAAAATAAAGATAAGGCTTTGTTTTGGGAGTGCAACAGTTTCTTCACCTCAGCTTCTGAAGTCTTTTGTTGGATGAAGGAGGGATCGGCTATTCTTCTCCCACAATGGCCCAATGTGGTTGCTAGAAACGGACTTGAAACGCTTTTCGATTCATCATCGTCCAAGGTAATTTGCTCACGAGTGAATGTTATGAAGCCAACTGGAATTTGAACTGGACTCTCCAGTTTATTATACTGAGCGGTCATCCATTATACTATCTGCGCATCTCACATCCAAGTTCACAGCAACTGGTATTCCCAAGTGGTCATCCTTCTAAATACTACCCAGGCTCTTCCTTGCTTAACTTCGCTGATTTGACGAGGACCGGCGTATCCGTAAAGCCTTCGGAGTTTCCTGTTGTAATTGTATTCAAAAGATAGAAAATAATGTGACATTCTCTCTATACGTCATATACATGAGTAAATTATTATTTTCATATTTTAAATTTTACTATATGCTTCTTTACATATTCTATTATTCTTCAGTTTTTCAGTCATTGATTTCCTTCACATTTCTACTGCTTTAAAGTTAAACTAACTTGTAGCAGTTTTGATTGCTTCTTCGGGATTTTCTTTGCTTGAATATTTCTTTTCATTCTAAAATACACTCTTTCTTAAAAGAGACATCAAGTTTTCTCTGAAGCCATCTGGAAAAGGTAGTTACCATTCTGTTATTCTGGTTTCTTTGATTCCTTTTAGTTTTTTTAAAGTGGGCTATAGTCAGCTTTACAGATGTGAAGGGACATTACCTCGTATGAATAAGAGAAGCTAAATGATTTTGATTGATCCTGTCTTTTATTGCTCATGTTACTTCACTACGCCAAGGATCATGGCTTACCACAATTTCCTGTCCTGTGTCGCTCTTAATAGATTATGTCATTTTATTACCTCTGCTAAACCCCGGTCTACCATCAATTTATATATGCTCGCTAGGTAAATTATTTGTTGTTTCCCTCTTGCCTTCAATCAGTCCTCTGTGTGTCATATTTCCAAGCCGTCTTTCCTTATTATGTTCCCTAGAGATTTCAACTGTATGTTTCTGATGTTAAGTAAAAGTGACATTTTTATTTCAATTTTCTCTATGGCTACGTCGTTGCTTTCATGGATTTCTCAGCATCCTTCTGTAGAACAGCATTTCTGTTGCTTCAAGTCTCTTCATCTTAGAGTAAATTCTCTATGATTCAATGTCATATAGGAGAATTGATATTTACGTAATACTTCAGTAATCTTTGTTGCGAACGAACCATACTTTCTTGTTTCTTAATACATTGCTTAACGTTTGATATCGTTCACTGTATTTGTAAATCAGTGTCACACTGTCTTCTGTTAAAACATTTCCCAGATATTTAAATTAATGTACTTGTTTGATTTTTGTTCTTGCAATGTATAATTTGTGTCTTGGGCTGTTCTTTTTGCTAACAACCTCTGTCTTTTTTTTTTTTTTTTTTTTTTGCAACTGATGTTTAGTCTTTCCTTTTGGCTTTCGTTTACTACATTTTATAGGACTTTTTGTAGCTCCCTTTCTGTTTATGCTATCAACATTGTGCTTTATCTTATGTTAAGATTATGCCTACCCATATTAAATCCTGTTTCTGTTGCTTCAAGTTTTCATCTGCCCAGCTTTCACTGTCATATTGAAGGACTTATAATTCGTAACAGTCCAGTTGTCTTTTCTTTGTTCCTGACGAAAATTTCTGGTTTCTTAATACTTTGCTTAGCTTACCATTGACATTATTATACAGAATAGATTAAGCTGTTCCTTCCGCTTTCTCTCTTAGAATCAAAACTAACAATCTACGTAAACATCTGTATGAAACATACAAATGTCCTTCTATGACAATCTGGGAAACACACAGGCACAAATGGACAGTGACGCTACAGGGTAACACCCAAGTCCATGTTTCTCAGATTATTATATGACCAATTTTGAAAATAAAAGACGCGTCAGACCGGTACATTGATGGCATAATATTTGATCAGATAATAAAAAAGATATCTAAATAAAAAAAATTACGCTTCAAAAATATATTACCTAAATAAAATAATTCTCTATATTTCCTTGACAACAACAACTTGGAAGAGACATAGTATTATTACCCTTAATAATAGACGAAAGTATTACTCCACCTACACGATATTAACTTCTCTGTCCTTTTTAGACCTCTGTTCCATCAACTCAACATTCATCACTGAAGTGTCCTGATGTATCCGTTTTCCCGCATTTCTTCTGATAAACACACATTCTACAGTTTCTCTCCTTTGCCATTCACAGCACTAGCTTCCTCAAATATTCCTTTGCTGGTCAATCAACTTTTCTTTCGTATATCTCCATTAATTTTTATCAAATCTCTTTTTTGTAATAAATTTAATGTATATCCAGCTGTCTATCTGAAACAAAATATAATTAAATTAACCAAATACCAACTAAAAAAAAGAGAAAAGAAAAAATAGCAAACCCTTACTTTCACGTAATCCTTTATGTTTCAAATATAAGTGAGTAAAATGACGATTTTTCTTTTTCTTATCTTTCCAATGTTTTCTATTTCTATATTGACTATCCTGCGATATCATGTAACATTTTTTTTACAATTTTCACTACTGTTTTCCCATTCCATTTTCTCTTTATTATATCGTGTTTCCAATTTTGAGCTTTTATCTTTGAGTGTTAAAGGTTTGGAGTGAATTCCTTCTTTCTTTTTTTTTCAAGGATCTTTTACTATTGCAGCATATATTTCTCTGAACTTTCTTTTAATATTACAGTAGCTAGGTATACATTGTAAGCTGTCACCATTTAGTTTGTATTTGAACTATTTTGGTGACACACTCCTTGTGGATTCCAATATAAAATGGCTCGCACAATGAAAGACAGCACTACCTTTCTCAGCAGTCAGTTGACAGCCTGAATCCATAGACTTATATGTATTCTCTTCGTCTGAATTCGGCCGTCAGTTTGAACGAACTGAAAATGTGACCGATCAGGTGACATGCTATTTGTCGTTCGCAGTCGCATAGCGATGACCACTCATATATTAATACTCATCGTATTAAGTAATTACATAAGCTTAATAATAGCACCTTTGTTGGTCGCCTAATCCGAAACCTCATAGGAATATAGTGTACGTTTTACAGAGCGATGACTGTAGAGTTGAACTGCATCGACATTGAGGTGGTATGCATTGTCCTCTTCAGTTAGATGGATAATGTTCTCATCATTCGCCAGATTTCCAATTCTTATCAACATCTGCAAACACCCGTATGTTTCGCATTCCACTTGTGCAGAATTCACAGTCCTTATATGCAATTGCTACAATTGCACGAGAAAAAAATAGGACAATTGCTGCATGGGAGTCAGCGGTGTCATATTACTGGCCAAACAAGCATTTCATCATCAAAAAGTAGCTTCCACGGATACACTACTTATTTACCTATTGAAACAATCCAGTGTACTGCAGTCTTGAATTCTTACATTTCTTCTTATCTGGAGATAATAAATATATATATATATATGTGTGTATGTGTGTGTGTGTGTGTGTGTGTGTGTGTGTGTGTGTGTGTGTGTGTGTGTGTCTTTGTTTGCTGGGGCCTGTTTGTATATGGACATACATATGTACTGGTATATTAAGTTATGCATGTGTCAGTGTGTGTAACCTTCTATCTAGTAATAAGGCAGACTGATTTGCCCCTGAGCTGGCTGCCGTACTCTCTGAACCCTATAATAAATGATTGCTACTTCTTGTTTTCCTGTCTGTTAGTCCTGTTTCTAAGAACTCTGGAGAAGCATTTGATGCTTCGAATTATCGACATATTATTTTGATACCTATTTTTGTTAAATTAAAAGAGGCTCTAATAAATTTTGAATTGGTTTAGCATCTCAATTTGCTCGGTTTCATTTCAAACAATATAGGTTTCGATTCTCAAGGCCACCCACCGTGGTGTTACCGGTTATTAGTCAATCTTTAGATAAGCACGGGAAAGCTCGGGCTTTGGCTTTAAATATGTCGAAGTCGTTTTACAGGCTTCGGCTTGCTGGTCTTCACCAGCTGATGGCGTCTCTCGAACTTTTGATCTGTGGCTCCTTGCTTTCATGTCAACTACGATCTTTGAAAAATCAAAATACAATATCAACTATTATTATTTTGTCTTAGTGAATCCCATTGTTTTTCTTTTCTCCTCACTAATATATTCTCATTTTCAGTAACTCTCAGTAACCCTCTTATATCTTAGTGGCTTTCTCACCTTCTCGGTGTAAAATGATTTAAAAAAAAAAAAAAGACTAACCAGTTGAAATGAAGCTTTATTATTGATTAGTCTAGATTATTGCAAAGAATATTGATTTTCAGGTAAAGTTTCTTCCCTCTTATTGCCTAATTGCAACAGAATAACCCTTATTGTTTTAACTAAAACTATAACGGCTAAAATTTTAATTGGAAAATCCTTATACAATGATTATTATTTTTGTGTGTGCTAATCCGTTTTTTACTCAGTATTTTTTTCTCTATTGTCTGTCAAATGAGCGTTTAGATTCCTGAAACGCCGAGAGATATTTTTAAACTATATTACCTAATATTTCTTTTAATCAGAAAAGTTCAAACTAAACTGAACAGAAGATATTTCATACAGCGTAGTACCTTCTGGGATCTGCAGTTAATGTAGTGGTTAGAGGCAAGGAACAAGAAATCGTCGAGCCGAGTTTGGATGGCAGTCGATCTCATTATATTCACTTTTGCACAAAACCTTGAGAAAAGCTATGAATCTGTAACCTCTTCCCCAGCTATGGGTTAAATATCAGCCAGTATCGCAGAATGATAATTCTCAATTCAAAGTCGAATGTGGCCTTAGTGGTATAAATAACTGAACTGTAACTAAGGCCTGTTCAGTATGGTTGTAGTATAAATCACTAACAGACTCTGTGGGTGTTCAAGAAACACAAATAGACCTGAGTAAATTGGAATGCTAGGAAATGCTGTAGAGAGATCACACTGATTCGGACTGTGCATTCAGGTCAGAACAGCTCTGATGATAAGAATCTTCTTTATTTTCGGTCACATACCCACGGGTCGTGATGAAGGCCATCACTTTATCCTCATTAATGACTGTAAATATAGTATTAGGTTGGTGCAAAAATAATGACGTAATAATGTCGTTTTTTGACGTATTTTTAACGTCAAAAAACGACATTATTACGTCATTATTTTTGCACCAACCTAATACATTTTTAGCTCGATCAGGATTTTTATTAGATTGGCTGATGATATTAATAAGTACTATATATATTTTTTTAATATATAAAGTGAAATTATGACAAATGGTTAATTATATCATATCCCATGTTTTTCTACTTATATATTTAAGAAAATAAAAAATTAGATCGGGAAATCCATATTCCCAGCGGACTTATCCAGCCTTTGAGGCAATTCATAGTGGATTAGCAGTACTGCCAGTATTTATTAGGCTGGATACAATATTAACATGAGATATGCCGATTATACAATGTTGGTAGCAGACACGGGAATGAAACCACAAGAAGTCTTATAAAAGGTAGTAAAGGAAAGTCAGAAGAAAGGACTAAACATCAATTGCAAAAAGGCATAGAGATTGTTATCAAAAGGAAGCGCCCAACATGCGAATTACAAATTGGAGGTACCAAAATGAAACAAGTACAACACTTGAAATGTCTAGGAAATGTTTTAACAAAAGATAGAAAGTTCCACACTAACATACGAATATAGCGAACGATATCTTCCAAAATCTAAGGAATTTATTAAGAACCAAATTTGGTTTGCAACAAAGAAAAAAATACTGAATTGTTACGTTATATTAGTCCTCTTTTATGGCAATGTGTTGTAACCTATAGAAGCGTTAATGAATCATGAATAACCAAAACGGAGTTTGGAAATGAAATGGTATTCTTTATAACATCAGCAAAATATAATACTCGTCAGCGGCGTGGAGTAGGTAAACCACTGCTAGTGGGGGACTACTTAGACAGCATATTACTTCCACTTATAATAGTGTCTAAAGTATTTACGGGGACTGGGACATACCCATTAGTGTTCATAGGTACGGTATATAACACAATGAATGATGAACGATGGCCTCACAGATGAAAAAGAGATTTCAGCATAAACGTGGTTCTACAGAAGGATGCTGAAAATAACTTTAACGGGAAATGTGAACGACGATGAAGTTTTAGAGAAGATGGAATCAAAAAGGAAACTTATACTTAACATCAGGAAGTCAGAGTTGAAATTTTTAGGGCACATGATGAAGAAAGAAGACTTTGAAAACGTGAGACACGCAGGACAAATTAAAGTCAAGAAGGAGAGAGGAAAACAATGCCTAACGTGCTTAGCGAGTTTGAGTAAATGGTTGGCGGAACAAGGCTTACGAGATAGAATCAAAAGACAACATTTTTTAAGAGCTACACGGAACAAGACATTGTGGAGAGTCATGATCACCAAAATTCTGAAGAGACGGCGCACAGAAGAACTACACTATTTACATTATTCTATATTATCCTCATCTTTGTCGCCAAATTTATTACGACGATTCGGCCGTTGTACGCTCCGACCTTTTTCAGGTGGTCGAAATGTCGAACTAAACCCTTTCGTTCACTGGAGTAAACTGTTCTAGTTCCACATGCCATGTCAGTTATCAGTTATCTTCTGCTTAATTCCCTCTCGAAGTTCTCCACCGCCTTCACCAGGTATTGAACTCACAGTCTTTGGGTCCTGTCACTGGATCTAACTAACGCCTTTATTCACTGTGCCCTTGAAGACATGTGTGTGTGAATTTCTGTGTATTATAAACCCAATGTCTTCACCATCAAATTTTTTACCAGTGCTCATATTGCAATTTTTGCTGTTATCATTTCATGTTTTTACCAGAGCTCATATTGCAATTTTTGTTATTATCACTTTTCTCTGTCACTCCTTATTACTGGTTCCCATATTGTATTTATTCCTATGCTTGGTCGGGTCAGGAGAATTTTTTTGGCCTAGCATATGTGCTGATTCCTTAAGTTTACGAATTTTCCAATGCTGTTCTTTGTCTATGATCTCAACCTGATGCCACAATCAGACAGTGATCTCCCTTCTCTCTCCATATGTGGTCAGCCACGCCTGATTTTTCCACTTCCCCTCGTGTTACAGCTTTCTGGTGTTCTTCAAGCCTTACTTTAAGGGGGCGGCCTGCATTTCCTTTATATTTCTTTTCGCAGCTGCACGGGATAGTGTACACACAGTCTTTAGTCATGTTCTCCTCTATGTGGTGTCTTACTCGGGAGAGATATCTGCGAAGTGTCGTCCAGCTTTTGAAGGTTGTCCTGATGTTATATAGACAGATACAGAACTAATACTTATCTCTTGCGTGTCCCCTTTCCATTGAGTTCCAGTACATACTGCCCCCATCCAGGGATTGAAGTCACAGTTGGTCTCGTAATTGTATTGTTTATGTTTTGATTATAAAACTCCCATCCCAAGAGACGACAGCTTTTTTTTTTTAATCTTTAAGTTCCAACGTCCTATCTTATATCAGAAATAAACAATTCCTTTCACATTATTCCGAATACGCACAGGTTCTTTTTTCAAGGTGGGGGATATGTCGAAATTTTCTCGACACGATACCCCAGGCACGATTCGATCGTTTTCATTATCACCATTTTACTTTTGTTGTTTTTAACTTTCACTATAAATGCGCTTTTATTTTAATCTGCTCTAATCCTCTCAGAACAACAATCACAAAAGAAAACATTTTCCTCACAGATCATTAAAGTTCGTTGGATGTTTAATATTAAAAAAAAAAAATTACATCAAAAAAGAAAATTCACTTCAGAATAAAAATGTCCGATTCTACCAGGCAAATTTCAAAACAAACAGTCCGATTTCATTTTTTTAAGCCACATGGAATATCGACTTCTGCTTCAAACAGCCTAAAGTAATATCAAATAGTTAACAGATATAGTATATGCAAGAGTCACACATAGGTACGCACGTTCGCATATACACCCAAAGAATTACTTACTGTGTTCCACCCAGTCTATCATAAAACTACTTTTCTACTAGCTAGAACAGAAAGTAAGACAAACAGTTTCTCAGAAGTCTTTTCCGGAGATATTTCACACCGTTAACTCGAGAGTATATTACATACATTTATAATATTCTGAAGCATTTTTCTAACGCACACCTGCCTCTTGGTATAACACTCAAAACAGGATATCAATACTGAAAGCAGCCGACAAACCAATGTTAGATATGCCGCACAAATAATGCATGCAGACATGACATAGTTCGTTCAAATATATCTTCAGGACTGTAACTATTTTGAACGAGAATAGACAAGTGTTTATATGGTTTGGTTTGTTGTGTTTTTACGGCATATCAATCTAAATGGGTTATTTAATGCCGATATTTGGTTTCGTCAAAAATCTATTTCTGGTAATATTTCTTTTCGTCAAAATTGTATAACTGTTATATTATTTAAAACATGTATTGCTGGTAATATTTTTTTTCTCAAAAACGTATTGGTGGTAACCGTTTTGTTTTTTTCTTCAAAAATTTATTTCTGGTAATAATTGTTACAAAGTATTTCTGGTATTAAAACCTATTTTTACACTTTTATAATGCTTTTTACCTCAGTCTCGTGGTTAACTATTTGCCCATAGCTGGGATACTAACAGCTGCTACCACCCCGGGTCAGGATAGACCTAGGAACACCAGCAATTAAGAGGTGGTTCCACGCCCCTCAAAACCTGATCAGAGGCCTTCCTGTTGGACGTAATTTATCGTCTTAACCAGGACGGCAAGCATTTATATGTAAATACATTACTGAAACAGATCTCTTTCAGAAGTCACTGCAAGGATTATATCAATGGAATTATTTCATGAATTATTAGCATAAAAAACAATAGAGATTGGTCAAGAGGGGAATTTTGGGGAAAGGGAAGAGTTGGGAGATAGAGAATAAGAAAGTAATGGTATTATACAGAGATATTCTATCTTGACTGGCTGTTGGGCTTTCTATGAATTAAACCTTATTTTTTTTTTAAAAAAGTTGCAAAAATAAGGAATTTTGATCGATGTGTTGAGTTCCATGAATAAGGGAGACGAAAATAAATTTATCAATGTTTTCGATAAAACAAAAAATTAGAAATAAAGGAAATATGATTTCACATGAAAATCCGGACATTATGCACTTTGCTATTTCAAATAAAATGTTTGACTTGCACAACAAAATACAGAAAAGACACATTTTATTGTGTAGGGATACTAACGAAGAAACTACACAAATCTGAATAATATTAACCGATATGAAATATCCCCTAAACACAGAAAAATGAATTAGTACAAACTATCCACTGCAATTGAGCAAGTTTTTCGATTCGTAATTGCAAAAAGGTTACTGAAGACGAACACAGATATCTGAAGGAAACCGGAAGTTACAACGGCTGAAAAGCTTCGAGTCTAACAAATAAGATGAGCAAAGCATATAATAATAATTCCTCATCTCAGGAATCCTGACAAAAATTATGTTTCGGTTTCTGCTTTCTTTTGATATGGAATAAATAGCGAAATGGCTAAGACATTAATCAAATCTGTTCGTGGTAGCACTCTGTAGAGAACGGTTATTTTTTCTTTTTTTTTTATCTTGCAAGTCTTTTCGGGTGGCTAAAGAAGTTAAAGATGTAAAAAGACATCATGTCATTTATGGAAACTGAAAAGGAAACCCTATCCCGTATCTATTTAACGCGCAAAGAATTACAGAATGAATATCGAGAACGTGCAACAGGAAATAATATAAAAATATAAAAGAAAGTCAAAGTATGATAAAGAGGAGGAAAAGAATGAGAATATCAACGGAGAAGAAACATGGGAGGCAGACGAAAAGAGATAAAAGCAAATGGAAGAATGAAAGACATTCTTCATATCGCCACAGCTGGACAGGCAATAAAAAAAGAGAATAAAGCTGCAAAGCAAAACAAATTAAATAAACAAAAAAAAAAGAAGCAATATAATAAAACAAAAATAAAACTGAAGAATGAGGAACAAAGAAAAAATAAAAGAAACGGTAGATAACCGACTGGGCTCAATTCACCCACGATGACATCACGAAACTAATATCCAAAGCAACTTATGTTTTTAGATCAGATCTGCTTATAAAAACCTTCATTTTTTTTTTTTTTTTTTTTACATCTGACGCCAAATTTGCATTAGTATACAAGATCGCTCTTCCCTGTTGGTATGTGAATCAGAATTATGTTTTCGAGACTAAGAAATAAAAATGAACAAAGACAATTTTTATACGGTTATTTGAAGTTGACTTTCACTTCTCAATATTCCCATGTCCATGTGACTGTGATAAAGCTTATTCGACAATCATTATCATCATCATCATATTATTATCATCGTCATCAAATTAGACAATAATATGGCAGGCGGAGATGCGCCAACATAGGAGGATGTTGCTGATATAGAGGTGGAAAAATAGCAACCCGTCACAGTGACGCGACAAATACACTCCATTCATCCAAGTCTTCTTTGTAGTTTAGAAAAATACCATCACTCTTTCATCAACAACTGGACTAGCCTTAGATTCCGGGAACGATCGACAAGGAATCACTGAGGTAAGTACCGCTATACACTAAATTTGTATCACTAGAAGTTTAAGCTTGCTGAATAGGTTCTATATCGTATCTCGTATTTACCTGTCAAGGAAGTATTTTTTCGGACGGATTGTACTATAATTATATACCGTGACCCATCAGACGCAGTAGAAGTGGTATGTCTTGGGCAAGATAGCTCAAGCCTCACTAGGTCGGTTTTGAATTCAGAGTTTTCTTCTCCTTGGCCGGTTTCCACCCAAGGTTATAGAACCCAGTCTCTCCTGATATTTACGCATAGATGGAAGGGGAAGAAGAGGATTCATACCTTTCCCAAAGGTATTAGCATGAATGTAATGGATCCGACTGGAATTCGAACTCGGCTCACCGATTCCATTCCATTACTTGAATGTGCCGCCTATAATTATACAACATCTGAAAAAAAGTATACTGAATTTACAAAAAAAATAATCCTACTATAACTAGAAAAACAACTAAATTTAAATCCGGAGCCGGAGTCCGCATGACAGTCCGATGTCGTGTTCAATTTCGTTTTGATATCTCCTGCAACTACACCGGTGCCAAGCTGCATTCGTCTTTCCTTTGGGCAATATCTGTGGCGCTGACAGAGGGGAGACGTGCTGCATCGGCAACTGCCGATCTCATAAAAAATGACCTGATCTGCGCCCTGGAGAGGGCATAACTCTATAACAAAATAGAATAGTTCACTAAACCTAGAAAAGCCCCCGCAAAACAAATAACATATAGAAATAAATAATCCTCTTCGGCAGCACAACGCTATACAAAGCGACCACTATATTCCGGACATGATTCGTCACTTCAACATGTCACAAGAAATTCTTTCTTCAAGTCTACTCATCTCAATTAATTGTCAAGACATTTTTCTCATTAGCATTCATTCAAATATATTTTTCTTCTGTAACGCGCATTGTACAAAAGAAAATTTTAAATGTATATCTAGTGATATATATCTCTTTATTTTGCGTCCAGGTGAGAGGGCAAAATAGCTCAGGATGTCAATATGACTTGCGTTATGCCAGCCATAGCTGGAACTGGTTAATATTTTTTAATTGAAATTATGTTTTATTTTCATGGAGATTATTATATTTATAACAGTTTATACGACTAGATTTCGTAAAGTGTTCTAAACTAAGCAAAATGTGGCAGTCAAAGAGAGAAAGCATGTTCTGAAAATCAAAGTTCCAAATTATTGGAATAATTTCAAACTTCAAAATATTCTGTTTCCTCCTACTTTTATGTGCGAAGTTGGTTCAGGATGTGGCCGATCACCACTCTTCACAACTTCCTCCATTTTTATTGCAATAAATTGTTTTTATCACTTATGCTTCTTTGTTCCTGCATAAATCCATTGCTACATTTCGTCGATTCTCTTGAAGTCTGCATATCCTGTGTGTGTTAAATTCGCTAAACCCTTCTTTCCCATTATGTGTTCCGTAAATTCCAACTGTTTTTTCAGGTGTAAATATCAGTTTCATTATCTCTATCTATAAAAATCAGGATGTGTGTGTGTGTAACGAATGCATGGCCGCAATTTTCGACGGATTTGCACCAAAATTTACATGCACATGCTCCAAGTTAGCGGAGACGCCAAGACCGACTCCGCATTTCCCAACATCTATCGATAGTGGAAATAATAGATTTTTTCATGCTTCTACGGCAGTTTTCATGTAGTTTGCAGCCATTTTCTACTGGCCAGAGTGAGAGCCTATAGCTGGCTACCACGAATAGGCAGAAAGATTCTATTGGCCAGCGTGAGTGCCAACAGCTGACTGACACGAATATGAACTAGCTGCAAGAATAGGCAAGAAGTAAGGCATGTAGCAACATCAGCACGGCAAAGGGCACTCCTTTAAAGGCAAGGAAGGGCAAAAATATTTTAAGTCAGGTGATAGCGATTGCTGTATGAGTCGTTTTTTTTAATCAAGCACGGGCAACGCCGGGCCATGCTGCTAGTTATTCCAATTTTTCTGTCGACTTCCTCGTTGGTAAGATGTTCTGTTCGTGTTATTTTCAGCATTCACTGAGAAAGAAACGCATATTTGTTGCCTCAATTCTCATCTGTAAAGAAACAGTAAATATTCATTGCCATACGTAAGATTATATAGCATTTTAGCAAAATTTCTCTATCTCATTTGCTACATTACTCATATAGTTAAATTTTTGTGCGAGCTTGATTTTGACCTCTCCAATACGTAGTTCACACTTTTGGTAGTCCCTTTTGCTGATAACCATACAATATCTCTTCCGGTACCATGTTTTTAAGATTTTTTTCAGTGTTTGCTTCCTACATATTTATTAAAAAAAAACTATAAAAATGCCTTCTCTGAAACGACAATCTACTTTTACGATGTGTCGCGTTTAGCATAAGTTAACTTTTACAGAGTCATCAGATATTGCAATTCTAAGATAGGAGAAAGAAAAAAAAACGCCGAATTAAAGAAAATTAAGTAAGGAAAATGGTTATATGTTTGTATCCGATGACATTTTATTGAATATTATCGATTTTTTATGAATAATAATGATATTTATAGTGATGCATCTAATTAAATATGTCAGCAGTAGCTGTTTTATATTCGCTATTAATTTTCATTATGCAAATCCTCCTGTTTTCAAACCCATTTTACTATAAATACTTTTTTCTATTTTAGCCAGTATGGAGTGAACTTAGAAAATAGAAATAACCAAATCCATGTAATGGGTGTAATATACACTATGAAAAATTATATACAGGCGTTTAGTTGATGTGTACATAAAGATAAAGTAATATATGCATACATAAGACACTATACTAAATGTATACATAAGACAATATAAAAATATAAATATTACCTATATATGAAATGTTTTAACAGAATCAAAGTAAAATTTGTACCCAACTTTCGGATTTGTTCTATATTAGGATAGAGATTTTGGATATACTTATGTCATGTGTAACTGTGAAGTAAAGAAAGACCGTCCAAAAATGTTTTTATACACATCAAGATCAGGTATGCTGTCCTGAAAGGGATTTTCTAGTGTTTTGAATCCTTCCTTGAATTCTGTATCGTATTTTAGGCATTATCCGCTAGTATTTATCTTATGTTGATGGTTCTATTTTGTTTGTTCGTTAGGTGTTGATCAACCTACGAGAGAGTATGATGCATGTGTGCCCGATGTAAGAATTTAATGCCGCTTTTTATTTTTAATATTGGAGATGGAATCTCTCGGAAGACATTAGAATTAATAAACTACATGATTTTTACATGGGTGAATTGATATATATGTATATATATATATATAGTGTTCCAATAACTTGAACCAGCTTTAAGTTTAAGCGTCTAATGATTTTTTTCTTTTTCTTTTAGATTTAACAACTTAAGTCTTTGGCAATTTCAACCATGGAAAGATTAACAAATCGAATCCATTTGTGGGAAATAGGTTTTATAAGAAGGTTGACACACGTATAGAAAATAACAAGTAGTTTATGCTGGAGAATAATATGGTATACGTTTGAAAACACAGACTAAAAAAAAAAATCAACATTTAATCGTTAACTTTTCGTTATTTACGTGAGACCTCCCCACAAGGCGAGATGTGGCACAAGACAGGTTTTTAACTTGCGACTTCCAAGCGCTTACGCTCGGGAAAAAATACTCGTAGGACCTGCATACACGGGCAGTTGTCTACCTCCCAAGACGAGACTTTATATTTCAGCATAGCCACCTCTGAGTTCCTCTCCGCCCGAAGGCAGAGAGTCGACAAGCAGAGTAACGATTAATCGTTGACCCCTCCGTATTTACCGGGGACCTCACCACATGGCGGTTTGTGGAACAAGGAGGTTTTTTTTTACGTGGGGCGTTCCGAACCCGTAGGATCAGGCAACGGGGACGGGTAGTTGTCTGCCTCCTCAAATGAGACTCTGCTCTTTAGCATAGCCTCGTCTGGGTTCCCCTCCGCCCGGAAGCAGAGAGTCGACAAATATAGTGAACAGTAATCGTTAACTCATCTCCCTCATTAAGAGAGAATGCTGTTTAAATAGTCTTAGACCAATCCATCTTGTGGGGGTGTTCAGCTACTCCACAACTATAAGTAATTAATCACCGACAAAGCCGCGGAGATGGTTTTATACTATCAACACTGGAAAGTGAAGACTAAGCAGTTCTAACTCAGATATGGCAGCAATAATCCATCTACGGCCTGTTCTGGCTCTTGAAACGTTAGAGGAGAGCAAGAGGAGTCAGTTACATAGTGGATTGGTAGAGGGATCCAACCATTTACCTGCATCTTTAACGATGGATCGTACATACCACTTGAAGTCTGTCTGGGGTGAACTTGTTTCAGTAAGCGTTCAAGGTAAGATACCTTAACAGAAAACACGTTCATTGTGATAGACGAAAATTCCTGGTATTCTCGGTGATAATGGAATGTTACTAGTTTGGTTGTTGATATATTGAATGTTGACATCCAGTTTTTCCTCCATTAGGTTGATATACCTAGACCAGAAGAGAGATCAGTTGCCAGACTGTGTTCCTCTAAAACAGTGATTCTCAGCCGCTGTGCCACGGCACACTACTATGCCGCGCTTTCCTCGTAGGTGTACCGTGAAATATTGACACAGCCTATATATATATACCGAGAATAACAGCAAAACTGTCTAAATCTGTAAAAGTAAAATTATCCATTTGTTACATTAAGCTTTGAACTGTTGTATGTTGAAAATGGCTAAAGATATTGGAATCTACTTTGAGCAATAAGAATGTATGATTACCCTCCAAGCTTAACAGAAGAATCGTGATGAATTCGACCAGAAACGAAAATAACATGTTCATCATTAATTAATTTTAGCTAAGGATTGTAAGCACATGAAGGATTGGAGTTCAGTCCATATACATACATATATTTTCCAGGATCATTTTCCAACTTATTCCCGATGATTCTCGCCTTCTCTAACCTAATTTTATGTCCTGGAGTATCAATATGCCTCACACGTTTCCCATACGATTTAATTTTCAAGTCTTTTTTCACTGCTCATTAGACTGTCATAGGTGAAATTCCTCTCTCAGGTGTCAAACGTCTTATGGGTTGAGTTGGATTTTTTCTAATTGATCTTTTTAGCTCTAAGTTGAAATGAGGATTCCTATTGCTGTTGTGACCTCCTGATCCAGTTTACCTCCCTACTGTTTCCTCTTTTGTAAACTTATTCACCATTCTCTTGAACGTTCTTAAATGGAGTTTGAAGATGGAAGCCTGAGTCTAAACGTTGATATCATTACTGAAGTCCTGAATGATCTTTTGTCCTCTCACAGAAGACAGTGGGTCTGACACAAAGTAATTATCACCTGTTCTCTTTCCAGATGAATAACTCAAAGTGTTTTTCAGTGATTCTTAAGACAAACGGTATCAAGAAGGCTAAACATAGTATCTGTAACCCGGGATAAATTACTCAATTAACATTATTGATTTTTTTTAGATATTAAATATTTTGTGGGATGGACAATTATGCTGTGACATAATTTGGACAATTTTGCTGTTACAACCGGTGTGTGTGTGTGTACGTGAAATTAGTAATGGTACAGCATTAATATATCAATAAATGAATTAGTATTAAATATATATATTTTTTTTAGATTTTAAGCTTTCTTTCAAGATAAAGATTTACTGATACGAGTACTAAAAATTAACCTATAGTTGTGGGGGCAGAAGAAGTAAATTTATACCAATTTGCGTGTAAATGAATATAGGCTCTCCGATTGCTTATCCATTACACTACCCACACATCCAAGCCAACACCTGGTATTCCCAACCCATCTAGGTACTGATTGAGCTCGGCATTGCTTAACTCCGCTGACCGTAGGACAACAGGTTTTTTGACGTCACATGGCCGTGAGCCACAAAATACATGCGTTTGAAGAATTAAAGAGAGGAACATGCTTAAAAAAAACATTATGTTATTTGGTATATTTTAATCATTTAATGTTGTGAAATATGTAAATACACATCGAAATAACAAAAAAAATATCAATGACACCTCTTTCCATAAACGTGATATATATATATATGCACTAACAGATGTACTTTATTAGAATCTAACTATTTCCGTTCTACTTCGTGAAAGAGAGTTATATGAATTAATATTAATCATGTTTTTGATATTGCAAAAAAATAATCGTGTTTTAAATGTTGCAAATGCTTATTGCTCATAGGTTTAGTATAAGAATTGTGATCACGAAATGTTGAATCCCACGAAGATTCACTCGTTGTAACAAGAAAAGATAATTTCTCTTTCCTCAACGACAACAAAGGCCGATGATTAACATGCTGCGCTATTTTGTTTTAAAATATAATAGCAAATTATTCAATTTTACACGAAATTATAATACCCTACAGTAGAAAATGCGTTCCATTTTTGAAAGAAAATATCATTAGACTCGTTGATAAGCAATCATGCAATCTTTTAAATAAAGAACATTTTCTATGTGCGTGTGTTCCGTTATGATAGACAACAAAACTATGATACCATTTGAATTCACACACACAATATATGATCAACCATTTGAACCAGAACGACAGAAATTCCATCTACTCAACATTTCAACAACAGAAGCAGGTTTCAAATTTCATCTTTTTTTACCCGAAAGATCTGGCGAGGACCGGGGGTGAAGATGAGAAGAAAACACGTGCGTTTATATTTCCTGCTAGAAGGTACAGCTACAGTATGAAAATGTCGGACTCGGATTAAGTCCAACTGAAGATAAGGAAGACAAACAAGACCGATATATATTAAAACAGATATGTGTATTAATAACAGATTACAAAGCACATAGTGAACATTTGTGTGTGTGAACGTTCGTATTTTGTGAATGTTATTTTGGAGAAGTTTGTAAGTGTTCGTATTGTAGTGAATATTCGTAATGTTCATAGCGTTTTCCCAGAAATGGGAAACGTTCGTCAATCGTCTAAGAGCTTACATCTTGTCGCTGAAATGAAGAAGAAAGAGAGATTTACCTCACCTCCACACGAAGTGGGATTCGGCAAGAGGCCTGAAGGAAAGAAGAGAACGAGGCAAGAGGTCGCCCGGTATTTATAGCATGGGGAGAGAGACCCCCTGGTGAAGGATTTGGAAATTAAGGAGGAGGTAACTCCGACAGATCATTGTATCTAGACCTTTATGATTTTAAGCCCAGTACTAGATTGGCGGCAAGTTTTCATGATCTTACAACTGAAATGGCTAGATGTAACTGTAAGTTTCTATTCTTGCACTTCATGCTTGTGGACCTCTCATCCAGCGTTCCATACAACTTTGACCTTCAAAAATCTAACTGCAATGTCAGTCGTTATCTTGTCTTAATGACTTTTCTTTTATTTTCCTCGCTCTTTAATGATTTTATTCATATTCTCTCAGACTCAGTAACAACTTGCGTTTTCTTCTCTATGTTCCGGGTCTCCTCAAGGCGTAAATAATAATGTCTCTCCACAACTTCCTGTCCCTTGCAGCTATTAATAAACAATCTATCCAGTGTGTATCAGATTCTCCAAGCCCTCCTTCCTTATCCCCAGACAACTCGCCTGTCTCTTCATAATGTTAAGTGTAAGTTTCATTTCGTTTCCATTTACTTTCAAACATCATCGTTGCTCACGTGTTCCGTCCATGGTATCCTCAGCATCCTTCTATAGAACTGCATTTATGTGCTTTCGAGAATTCTTTGATGAGATTGTCAATTGTGCGCTGCTATATAGGAAGACACATACAACGTAATAGTTCACTACTCTCAGTGACTCGATTGCCTGGATTGGTGTGAAATAATTAATAGGTAAAAAAAAAGGTCCAGAATGCAGGACCGCAATTAATTAGACGTTAAATAATGGTTTCCATTGTTCTATAGCATGTGCCTCGTCCGGAGCTACATACTCAGAGTCTGCCCCCAACCTGTGACACTGAGGCCAAGTGATTTATCACTATGCTGAAGTTTAAATTAAAATCTGAGCATATTCTAGACAGAAGGAAAGTAAACCAGAACTAAAATCTGTTGCTGACTGCTACGCAATCCATTTTACTCTCCCAGCCAAAGAATGAGATTCAAGATTTACTGATGACTACATATTACTTCTTCAACTAATCGGACGTGCTAAGATTATACGTTTAATTGGACATAATTGATTAAATATTAGTTCAGAGAATATTTAGATTATAAATGAGTTATATTATTTACAAGATCCTTACTGTATCTACCGTGGTAGTTATAGATATTATCTTTAATATAGATTATAATTGGGAAAAAAAATCACAGATTTTACCGACGCGTCTCCTCCACCGTCTGCCTCAAGGCAAAAATTAAATCGAAATGTTTATGTTGTTATAGTTACATTACAAAATCCAATGTCTCTCTTTTGAATTTGGATCTTGTAATGTAACTATAACAAAAAACATTTCGATTTCATTTTTGCCTTGAGGGAGTCGGGGGACAAGACGCGTCGGCAAAAAGCTGTTATTTTTTTCCATTTGTCATCCTATACCAATGTGTCTTGTCCACCTAACTGATCTAGGAATTTGGCTGTATAAATTATAATATATAACGCATTGAAATAACATTAATATAGATTTAATCAAATTAACCGTTACTCGGAACAAACAGCCTGCATGCGTAGAGATAGCAAAATCAGTGAATATAGAATCAACGACAAAGGTATCTGTTCTCACATAGAACATACACAGCGAGATAACCTCAAATCGAGAAGAGCCTCTAGATTTGGTTTGTTTCGTTTACGGCATATCAACCTCAATGGGTTATTTAATACCGACAACTGTTTTTTTCTGGTAATATTTTTGGTTTGTCAAAAATCTATTTCTTTTAATATTTTTTCCTCAAAAATGTATAGCTGGCAATATGATTTTTTCAAAAACGTATTGCTGGTAATATTCTTTTTCTTCAAAAATTTATTCCTGGTAATAATTTTTCATAAAGTATTTCTGGTATTAAAACCTATTTTTACACTTTTATAATGCTTTTTACCTCAGTTTCGGTGTTAACTATTTGCCCATAGCTGGGACCCTAACAGATCCTTCAACCCCGGGTCAGGGTAGACCTGGGAACACCAGCAATTAAGGAGATTCCACGCTCCTCAAAGCCTCAGGATCAGAGGCCTTGCTGTTGGACGTAGTTTATCGTCTTACCCTGGACGCGGATGTAGTTTATCGTCATTTCCAGGACGAGAGCTCCTATGATTTATTACTAGGGAACATAATTTTAACATGAAGACATAGATCGATGATGCTATATTGTTGGTAGGTTCAAATAGTAAACTGAACTATTATTTTAAAATTTCAGGTTATATCGTACATTTCTGTATACTTACGAGTATTTTACGCTGTATATTCAACCATAAATAATAAATAAAAATATAATTAATTATATTCACTTGAATCAAAAACACGAAAATAAAAGGACTGTTTATCTAATATCCTCCTCATGTTAAGTTTGAACTTTCACCTTTATTTTCATACAATTTAGGAAAAGCGAAAATGTCACTGAAATATGTTGGAAATGTTTCCAAATTTTCCTCTGAAATCGACAAATTAATAACTTTAATCAAAACGGTGAAAATTTATTGGCGACTTCTCTCTCTCTCTCGCTGCTATGCCACTCGAACAGCTTTTCCCGCGAACCACTACCGCGCAGAATCATTTTCCCTCATTACTACAACCATAACCTATTCGAGGCTAGGGTTAATCGTTATCTCCATCACTTTTGCGCACAAATGACCTCCTAACGTAACCATCTGCATCGAGTGGCTCCTGGGCCTGGTAAATGGCGATCTTCACTGTAATATATATGGAAAAGATAAAACAATGCGTCGGTTGAAGCTGACAATCAGAGAATCTGGCTAACTCGTCCACCCCTTGATTACAATGCATATCAGTCAACATCTAACTATACCCCAACTCCAGAAATTTTAATATGCTTGGTCACTAAATTCTATGAAATATTCTCCGTTAGATATATAGAATATGAAGTTATTTTTCAAATGGTCATTGAAAATCCCTAATAGAAAGAGAAAGGTTTCAATTCAAAAGACTCAGAATATAAGTGACATATTATCTACTACTTACAACAAATGAAACTAAAATCACTAAGCTTTTAAATTTTTGCTTGGAAAAGGTTCTGAAAAAGTAAATAAGATTTTTCATTCTCTCGATTATTATGAATTGATTTGTTTTTATAAATTGCATATTACTTTGATTAAATTCAGGATTTTCCAGAATATTTACATATTTTTATTTTATTGTCCAACCACAATTCTGATAATTAACATCAAGATTAATCTCCCTTTTTTTTCTTTGAAATACAGTGATGCTTTTCTTGTTGGAATTACTACCAATCCTAGAAGCAAAGGCATGTATCATTTTTCTCTCTACTTTTGCTGATTTGCAAAAGATCCATTTACAAAACTTTTACATCAAGCGAAACAAGAGTCCATAAATAAAACATTGGGTATTTTTTTCTGAACTTCCGTTGGTGAGCAAATATTTGTCTCCAAGATTTAAGTTCTTCCACGAACGATCCTATTCCCAGCAGATGCATTTCAACAAGCAAAAATGAATAGAAACGTTGCCAGTAAGGACAAAATGCTGTGCGGTATAGACTGCCATAAAGGTTCCAAGAGAAAAGTGGATAGCACCATTTTGATTAAAACCATCATATAAATGAGGATATAAAAAAGTATTTTATGTGTGGCTTTTACGACATGGGTCATGATGGCACGCCACTTGTTCTTGTCGCACTATTTCAGCCCCTTTACCAACTCTCTTTGTCCCTGTTCTACCAAACATTAACGTAAACACGTTTAGTAAGTTAATGACTTTATCCAGTTTCTCTTGCTTTAAAGTGATCTTGTGAGTATTATAATCTCCAGGCCCTCTTTTCTCGTTATCCGTTTCAGAAAATTTATATTGTAATATTAGTTATCTACAGAAGTCAGTTTGTAGTAGTTTTGTGTGCGTATAAGTAATTTAAAATTAATAGATTTTCTGTCTATAAATCTTAAAGGCGAGCTGATTTTGTAAGGAGAATTTGAATCCCAATGAACTCATGAGGAAAGAAGAAATTAAAATTATAGACCAGAAATAAACTTGAAAATCGATTAGGGCTTAAATTCACATTTTCCAAGTGGATTCTGTTAAATTCTTATTTGCTGATAAAGATTGATTTAATTAACTAGAAAAGTCAAATTTCTTTAGAACACAAGAAAGCACAAAATAAAGGAGATACTTCGCCACTATGCAAAAAACTTTCCTGACAAAAGAGTTAACATAAAAATTAGTGAAAAGAGGAATTTCTACTTTGCTTTACCATCATTTAGTTGGGAGAGGGGCCCTCACCAATTAAGTTCTCACTATTTTGTGTGTGATTGTGAAATTATATATATATATATAGATAGATAGATGTCATACTGAACAGTGTACGTATGAATTCCATGTTCATGTCGTTTTGAATATTGTATTGACGTGTAAAACTAACACTGACCATGTTGGGTTGATTTCTAAGCTTCCACTCTCTATATGTATAAACGACATATCTCCGATCCTGAGCACACTTGCCCTATCAATATAGCATATTTGAAATATATACAAGGTGCCCAGTATGAAAGAAGAAAAATTATTATCTTTCAAGACTAATTAACCTTGAATAACCTTGAATAAATTAAAGATTTGGGCCAAGATCCTGACAGAGCATTTTCAGTTAGTTTTCACAAGCTTGTTGGCTTTTGCGGTATCTCTATCGGTTCACCAGGGTTTTCCGCTGTCGCCCTTACTTTGCGCTTGGGGGTTGGAGCCTCTCCTTCACCGGCTAAGGAAGAGAGCGTGAAGTCCGGCCCTTCGCGGAATTGCTGTCCCTGGATGTAGATCCAGGGTTTCTATTTTCGTGTCGTGCCGTAGCGACATTGAGGTAGTTCACAAGGCTCTTGTGCGGTTCTAGAAGGTGACAGGGCCAGGCTTAACCATGACAAGTCATCCTGGTTACAATTAGGTGTCTGAAAAAGGGTCGCGCTTCCGGGGTCCTTTAGTTCGACAGACGGTTCCGTCTGCATTCTTTGAATGTGGTTCGGGTCCAGTCTCCAGTTGAACAAGAATTGGTCCAAAGTACATTCAAAGGTCGAAGCAGTGGTCCAGAATTGGCTTCGACGGCAGTTTTCCGTGAAGGGTAAGGCGGAGGGGTGTGCCACTTACGTCTTTCCGATTATTCTTTATCGATTGGCTGTACTTCCTCTTCACAAGAACAGAAAGAAGGCGCTCGCTCGCTTATTGGCTTTCCTCTTGTAGGGTGTTCCCAAGCATCTGGTCTGCAGTGAATCTGTTGCCCAACATCCGTGTCATTGGTTGGTGCGTTGTCGGAAGACAATTTTGGAAGGGAGTGTTGGGGACACTATCCCTAACATTACTATCACACTCGCCATCGTAAGCCCT
Organism: Acanthosepion lycidas; assembly: GCA_963932145.1. Lineage (NCBI taxonomy): Eukaryota > Metazoa > Mollusca > Cephalopoda > Sepiida > Sepiidae > Acanthosepion > Acanthosepion lycidas. Next base: position 102,310,444 of record OZ010576.1, on the reverse strand, counting down.
GGAATCAATCGAGGTTCCTGCGAGAGTTTTGGGTGGTCTTAAGGGCATTGATGGCCCCGCAGGCTATTGTATTGCCATCTAATAGAGAGGTCGCGACAGACTGCCATTGCGGTCAGCTCGGTTTGTCGGCATCAGAGTTGTACTCTTTATGGTCTTGGGCGCCAGCCGGGGACTATCTTAGCAAGTCTGATTTTTCGCTTACCTTGCGATTGATTAGTAATGTGCTACCTCTCAATGACGTAGCGGTTTTGCCTGACTGTCATCACTGTGGCCTTGGTTTAAAATTAACGGCTTCGCACACCTACCATTGTCCTCAGACTCGCCCGTTCTCGTGCCCATCTATCCCCCTTACGCGTGTGACAATGTGTTGCCCCCGTTCTCCGAGCTGAAACGAATGATGTTTCTCCCGTTGCTAGCCGTGGCAGAAATGGTGGTATGGACGTCGCGTATAGAAGGAATCTTGCGATATGACGTTATTTTCATGAGGATCTGGTTGGATTCTCTGGATATCGCCTCAGGATGAAGAAAAGATCTGATAGAAAGCGTTTGATATCGACAGATTTCAGCGAAAGGTGGCTACCTATTATGAGCCTGGTTCGCGTGAGCCTTGATTTTCTCTTAAGTACAACGAGTCGTTTTCCTGCGACCCCTCCCCTGGTTAAGTTAGACACTTCTTGTTTTCCTAGTTAATGTGAATAATAATATGTTTCCGGCTTGTTCCCACCATTCTCTTTTGTTATGATCCATGTCGAGATTCCCAACCTCCCCTGTTTGTTTTAGTCCCCTCTTATCTCGGCTAGGTCAGACATTGATTTTCCCATTCCCTGATGTATTTTTATTCTTCCCTCTTTATTAGTGAGTGCGCTTCTTGATTCTTTCTATCGGCAGAATACAGTGGCCACTCTTATTATTTTGAGGGGTGAACGGGTCCTACATCTGTTTTATTTTAGTTTGAATATTTTTTTTTTCAGTTTTGGGTTTTGGGTTTATCCCCCTCCGACATTCCATGTGTCATAATTATTTATGTATTTTTATAAAAAAAAAAAGATTTAAAAAAAAAAAACTAAAAAAACAGGGACATTGAACATTAACGAATTTTTAGGCCATCGAGCGTTTTGTAGGTCCCCTGTGAATATGTGGTATTGTGGTATATGTAGGATTGAGAGGTGATGGACAATTTCTTGCGGTGGTTGTTGTAATGAATTAATGAGTCGTGATTGTGATTGAATAGTATAGTCAGTGAAGATCAGCCTTTCCCCACTTCCCCTTCGGCCTTGTGCCACAATTTTTAAAAGTTCTACAAAAATAAATATAAGTTCTGTCCTTCTCGTAAACAACTAAACTTATTTTGAACGTCAAGTTATCCTAATTTTCAAAGAACAACATCCGATGTAGGGACTGACGAAATGTGGACATTCTGCCTCAATACTTCACGAACATCAGTCGTCATCAGTTTTCTGCAGTCATTTTACGTCATTATGACTTTACAGCTTTTTTATTAAGCGACGATATATACGGGGTGCCTATGATTTCAGGATTATATCTTTTGTTTGTGACTTAACCTTGGATAAAATTGAAATGTTCGATAATACATCTTCTGCTGTGCTTAAAACAAGGCATATATATATATATATATATATATATATATATATATTATATATTTTACTTATACAGACGCAATGCATTGCCTCGAGTTCACGACGAAATAATTATTTGGATTAATCCGGTTTAGATAGGATTCATCGCCCAGGGCAATATAAATAGAAACATTTTCCTTATTTATATAAATCACCCGCAAGGAACAGCCATTAGCACCTGAGCCTACATAGTTTACCATATCTGAATTTGCTTCAGTTAATATTCTTGTAACCTTCTTATAAAAGAATCGCTTCTTGAATATGAGATTTACAATCATCAAGTGAAACGGAACTCAAAAGAAAACCGAGAAGTTGCAATGATATTTCTCGTTATTCTTTATCAAGTAACGTGTTTGTCTACTTTGTATGGACTCGCTGATCGCCTAATGATTATTCATTTTAGCCCAGTCTTCATACAAGTCTTAGTTATGGTTTCAGCGTGATTAGAATTTTCCCTTATAAAGGAAACATTCTGTACTCCTTGACCGAACAGTTAACGTAACTATCCTGGAATTTTTAAAAGCTTTCCCTTAAAATTGTTTTCAGAAAAACAATCTTTTCAAGTGTTATCGCTCTTTCTCGTACAGTTGAAAGTTACTTTCTAAAGTAAAAAGTTCTTTGGTTTACGGCGGTAGAGAAGTCAACAACTAACAAGATGAGGACAATAGTTCGCGTATCAATAGTGTAAATAATTGTAACTTATTCCAGAAAGTCCGACAAACTTCTCACGGAACATTTTTTCTTCCTATTGTACGACAACGAAAGCTTAATATGTCTATTTAGATCATATTTAAATAATTCTGGAATAAAAATTTTATTATTTTAAAAACTTTACTGATCCTAACTATTTCGTTTGGGCCAAGGTCAAAATTGTAGAGAACTTCAAGAAACTCCCGTTTTATTCATCCTAGCGAAGTACGGCATACATTCAAATGATGCGCAGTGGAAAATCCTTCAATATATCGACTTTTACATGAATTCGAACAACTTAACGATCTTAATCACGAGGTGGACTACAGTTGAATAGGATTCGATAACAATCGAATAATGGTTAGTGAGTTACTTTCATGATTTTTCCAGACTAATTAAAGCTTATAAAATCACAAAAGTTTTTAACAGCACCTCAGCCATCACAAAGTACTTCCACAAAGCTTTTGAGAAGAAATTTCTTAAATTACTAATGAAGAATAGAGTAAATGAGTGATATATACAAAACCACTCCCCCGTCACTGTAACAGCCGAAACTTAACCCTTTCTACAGGTCAAATATAAATATATATCCATCAAGTAATGTTATGTAGTGTACGAAAGCCTTTTCTTCCTCCGTATGAGTTCGAATCCCTTGTCGTCAATTTGTTATGTAGTGGAGGCTTGTATTTGTACTAAGTCGGTCCTAAAAATAGGTTCGACGTACAAAACGTTAGGAACTTGATATAATAGGTAACGACGCAGTAATCTAGTTGGGGTGGCTGTTACTTTAATATCCGACTAACGGTCGTCCGACATCTCCTGATCATAGGCCTTGCGTCTGGACGTAGTTTATCGTCATACCCAGGACTATTGATGTAGGTGTAATAAATAACCTTATCAGATGTTTCAACTAATAGTAATGCAAAATGTTCCGTCAATGAATATCCAATGGAAACGAATATATATATATATCTCATCAGCCATTTTCTGTCTACTGCAAGACAAAGTTTTCCTATAATTAAAAGAGAAAAAAAACTAAAGGGGATATACGAGAAACTGGCTAATTCCAAAATCAGCAGACGTTAATGGCTTCAATACAAACACAGATTGATTATTTGTTTTTTTACAGCTTACTTACAATATTTTAAAAATGTATTTTTTCTTTTTTTAGGTAATAATGATACAGGTTCTATTAATTAATGATTATTATGATTGTGACGAGTAGATTTGAATTGATAACTTTCCCAAGAGTATTTGCGTAAGTGAATATAACGAGAGCAACTGGAATTTGAACTCGGCTCTCTGATTTCCAATTCCGAGCTGTGATCCGTTACACTTACCCGTAAGCCAAGCTTACATCACCTAGTATTCCCACGCGGCCATCCATTTAGATACTGCACAGGCACAACGTTGGTCAACTTCGGTGATCTTATCAGAACCGATGGTTCAACGTGATATCGCCGTAAACCAATACAAAAAGAAAACCTGCTGATCTTGGCATCTGTTTAAGTTATTTATTACACTCTTCCTTAAAAATTCCAAAGTATTTTTCTTTACACGTAGGGATTGTCTTTTATTTCGACATAGCGACGCCTGTCACAAGAAAGAGTAGTGCGTTGTGTAAACAAAATTTTCGCCAGGTAGAACGTATATAGATTATTTTGAAACACATTTCAATAGAAAAATCATTTCTGAACCGTTGCCAAACAGATAATACATACAGAAAACAGGGATATCTGAGCGAGGAGAGTACATAATTGAAAACAAATATGGCCTAACGGAAATCGATTTTATTAGATAAAACCACAACAAACATCAGCAACCATTCTGAGCCGACTGTTTCTTTAGTCGGTTTAAATGAAACAGTTCAGCCCTCACCAGATTAGTTATTTACGACGAACGATGCATTATTATTCTTGTTATTCCTGAAGCACCGGTATTTCTGACGAGAAGCCAAAATCAGAGTTCTATACCGTCATAGAAAAACAATACAAGGTAAACTATGTGTGCTGTTTTCTTTTTTTTCTCTCACGGATTTACCCAATGACTGAAAAATATGAATATTACCAGAAATACAAACTCTCGTTCTTTAGGTCTCCAGATTAATCTGCATGGATAAAAAGAGCCAAATTTGTATCCCTAGTTAATACCTAGTCACTTTACATAGATATACACTATGATTGATGGATTTGTTATTTAAGGTTTACCAACCTTTTGCAGGATATTTAAATCCAGAAAAATATTTCGAAATTGTAAAAATTATATTTTTTTCTTTTTAGGAGATAATAATGAGGTGCTGATACAAATTCTACTAATTAACCCGTAGCTCGAGGAGACCAGGTGGATTCTTATCATTCCCAAATCCATTTGGGCGTGAGTAAAGATAACAAACCCGACTGGAATTGAAACTCGCCTCTCTGATTTCTAATACCGAGCCGTTATCCATTAGACCACCCAACATCCAAGCTTACAACATCCGTTATTCCTAAGCAGTCCCCCATCTAGGTACTAACCAGGCTCGACGTTGCTTAACTTAGGTGATCATACGAGAACCGGTGTTTCAACGTGATATGGCCGTAACAAGAAAATATATGGGAATTAAGAACATTAACGAAATACTAGCATCTTATTTGCTCAACAGTTTGTTTTATATTTTTTTAGTTCACTGTAGAAAATCTCTTTTGTGGATGAATTAATTTTTGTCTCAATGAAAACATGCTGCCGAAATATATATAATTCATACAAAAAGCAAATTAGTAAAGTTAATGATATAAAATGGCGAAATCCCTTCGCTAACAAAATTTAAAAAAATACATTAACCTACTAATCCCTCGATGAATATTATGATTCTTGTTTTTTTTTAAATTATAAGTTGTATTAGGCCTTTCTTAAATACGCGAGTACTTCCGACTGTACCTCGAGTCATCTTCAGGCATGGAAATTATTTTGCTTTTGGTAAAATTCAGGTAGGATCCGAAGCGAAAAAATATAATGCGAATCGGAATATATATGTTATTGATAACGGATACAAACTTGTGGATTGTGCAGTTGCAAGACTAAGGTTGAATTTTTTTTTTTTTTTTGGAAAATTTAAGTGAGTGACTTTTTTACTAATATGGCAGTTTGAGAATTTTTTATTGTACCAGTTTATCAGTTAATGTGTCATGAACTAAATAATCCATTAATTAGATTAATGTTTCAGTTGTTATCCTGAAAATTTGCACGTCGGTTCAGTTCTTTTAAATCAAATATGTGGTGCAGTTCAATTATATTACAATGAAGCATTCATACAAAAAGTAAATTAGTTAAATTAATGTTCTAAATAAAAGTAAATTAATAAAGTTAATGATTATTTTTTAGACTCGTATATTTTACCAATAAGATAATTTCCACCCCTGAAGATGAGTGAATGAACAGTCGAAAGTACTCACGTATTTAAGAAATACCTAATACAGCTTACAATTTGAAAAAAAAAGATCATAATATTCATCAAGAGATTAGTGGGTTAATGCATTTTTAACATTTTATTAGCGAAGGGATTTCGCCATTTTATATCATTTACTTTACTAATTTAATTTTTTGTATGAAAGATTCATTGTAATATAAATTGAACTGCACCCCATATTTGATATATATATATATATATATGTGTGTGTGTGTGTGAGATAGAGAGAGAGAGTGAGTGAATGTGTCTCAGTTCATTCTACCGAGTGTTATTGGAACCATTTAAACTAATGCCGCATTGTCAAGCGATCGGTGATTAAACTTTTCTCCCCCACCAGTCTTTTCTGTCACAGAAAGGTTAAAAACCCAATGGGACTAAAAGCCAGCAATTGTCTTCCGTAACAACGATTCGTTAACTGATTACACCTATTCGATCTCTCAAAGTATATGTAAACTTTCCTCAAGATTTAAGTCACCTTCATACGTATAGCGGCTTCCTTGTATCCCTAGCAATATTTATGGGCATAATGTAATAAATACCGATATGACTTCCAGTATTTTAGTTTTCTATAGAAATATGAAACGGCCTTTCAGAATTGGTGAATTGAACTATCAATCGTGATTGAAAAAAATCAAATAAAGAATTAACTTAGCATTTGGAATTTAATCAAAATCAAGAATTCATGTTATCTCTTGATTGATGAAAGAGTTTTTGAGACTTTAATTATAGACACGTTAAATTCTTTTTTTTTCAAGTAGGAAGAGGTAGAATGTTTGTCGAAATATAAAAAAAATTGAAAATTATAGTTAAAAATTACGGAAATCTGAAGACAAACGCTTAAAGGGACAATTTCATGAGAAAACTAGCAATAAATATTCTTTACTCTTGGTTTTTTCCTCGGATATGCGCTTCATTCACCAGAAAACATTTATAAATATCTGGCTAAAGGAAGAGGGGAACCAAAGGGAAGAGAAAATATTATTGTTGAAAGAATAAACATTATTATTATTGATATTATTATTAATATAATCATTATTATCATTGAATGACTGATACCTTATTTGTTAGGAATATAGATACTGATCAATTTATCAGCTCTAATCCATGACAAATATAAGAAAACGAATTCAATGCATATCACAGTAAGATTCATCTATTAGGTTGGTGCAAAAATAATGTCGTTTTCTCACATATGTTACTACGACATTATTTTTGCACCAACCTAATATATAAAAATCTGTGACTCCCGTTAGTCTGTCGGTCCGTTACACCCTCTAAAATAGTCATACATTGACGGATCGAAACCAAATTTTGGGGAGAAGTTCAAACAGATAAGTGGGTACAATGTACAGTTGCTTTTACTAGGGTGCGTAGCTTAGCATAATAAATTTCCATTTTTTGGGGGGGGGATTAAAAGTTTTATTATCTAACATACAAAAATATTCCCGCTATTTAAATAAAAGAATTATCAAAATGATAAATACCTCTCTAATAAAATTGCATTACTGTTTTTTGCATATCGTTAAGATTTTATTTATACAAGAATCCAGTTTCCAGTTGAATCTGTGTTTGCGAGAACTATAATCACAAAACCAAACGCTTCAAAAAGCTGGAATTTGGCTCCAGAAAGAAATATTTTTGCATGGCCCGTTGTATGTTGCATGCTCAAGAGTAAGAAATCCTAAGAATATATTCTTCGCTGTTAAAAAGGAAAAAAAGAAAATTTCTTAAAAAATATTGTTTACTAATTTATGAAATTAGATGAAAAAAATTATTAAACGGCAAAGTAGGCTTTTTGTCAAAGTGTTTTCCAAACAAATCAGCTTATCGAAATTTCATCGATTTGTTTGCGAAATTGAACGAAACGTAATGTTTGTAAATTTGGACAAAAATGTAAACGATAACATCAACAATACTAAATGTGGGGATTTCAAAATGCGTCAGCGTGTTGCAAAAAAATCTAGTTTTTTAAAAAAGGACTAACGAAATATAATAGATTTGCTTTTTTTAGCTAAAAAAAAATATACCTTTACATTATATAATTTGTTTAACGAATTATTATGCAGAATAAATTCTTCACATTTCTATCCAACTCCGAACGAAAGGCAACATTTCTTAGTCATTGCTATTCTGTTCGCTCAAATTATCGGATGTTTCCAATTTGATTTGATTTTTTGAGGAGTGAAATCAAGTTCGCATCTCGTTACAAGCTATATCTGTATTTCCCGTCTATGTCGCTTATTTGATGGTGGTAGGGTGTAAAACCTTAAAAACTACCTGATATACAAGATGAAAAAGCGTAAAACCACCAGGAGTAAAAAGTATGAAAGTCATTATTAAATACAAAGTTTTAAGATATTGTGAGAACAGAAGACGCCATGTTGTTGAGCCTGGTAGGCGTACAGATTCCTCTTTCTTTCACGTGTTAGACTGGTGTGAAATCCAAAAGGTTCAGACAGAAATATGCATCACCTTCGATTTTCATTTTGTGCCTGATGCCAGCTGAACTTTTCATTATATTCCCTCATTACTGTTACGTCGAACAATACAACCAATTAATACAAGACAGTAGACAGCTTTAAACGTGGATACATGCAGACATTGAAAATCTTTCAATATATTCACATTGTTTTCCGTTAAATTATATTATTGTTAATGGAAAAGTTGCGAAGACTGAACCACTAGTTAATCTAGTCCGTTAATTGCTCGAAAAACAATTAGCTAATTAGATATTTAATAACGATAGAGAAAGAGAAGACTGGGCTGTATGATTTTTGCACGCGAACGGGGAAAAACAAATAAAAGACACTTAGATCCGTAAATTCTAAAAACGGTAGCCTACATTTGCATCAGGTGTTGTATAATACGCACAACAAAGATACGCTTTCATCTATACATTAATAGATAAGAAGTAAAACTTAATTAAATCCTGCTATTTTAGGAATAAGTATACTGTTTCTTATTCTACAGGTTCTTATGTCATAACAAGACAGTTTCCAAGTTCTGATCACATAATCTGCCAGTATTGATTTTGTCGAATCTGATTCGTATATATTGAAATATTATCATTTTGATTATTTCTACTTAGAATTCTAATTTTCTCTTTGATTTTCGTTTGAAGTAGTTTGTGTTGCAGAGTAGGTGAACAACCCCACAAGACGGACTTGTCTAAGATTTATTTAAACAGCAATCTCGCTTACTGAGTTGGGGACGGTATTTAACGATTAACTGATTATTATATTAGTCTGTCTTCTCAACCCTGTACGACATTATTTTCCGGAATAAACTTTTTTTTATATGGGTCATCCTTTCCTATTTACGACGCAAAAGAACTAGGTTATATCTATCCAATTCAATTGTAAACATCCGTTGATGTTACTACCACTCTTCTACTAGCGTGGAAGGCACTTTGAAATCCGATAAGACAGACTGAATCAGTTCAAAAATTCGCCCAGAAATAAAATAACAAACCCTGTCAAATGCTTTCGAGATATCCAATGCATCCACTCCAGCGTTTCCGTATTTGTTTTAATCATTTCACCCCAATCAAAGCAATAAATATGTCCCAGCTATAGGCATAGTTAACTCCCAAACTATGAAAGTATAAAAATACATTTTTATAATAAAAACTTCAGCAATGCATTTTTATAGTAAAAAATTACCAAGGATACATCTTTGTAAAGAAAATTAATAATGCACCCATGAAAATTAAATTATTAATAGTTTAGCAGACTATTATTTTTCAGTGGAAGTGTATCTTGGCTCCAACTTCCGGAGGTTGACCTTCGAGGTCAGATGGAAGCCATAATAAGGGATTTGATTTTGATTGGTTGAGCTAGCGTGGGAATGATAGAGAGATAACCTATTTTCAGTGAGTTGGTTCTTACACGTCAAGTAATATAGACGTGTTCACTTTCGTGTCTGAAACGCCCCCCCCCCCCAGTGAAGGGGAACGACTCGCACTTGGTAGTCAATACATGTCGACATTAATAAAATAGTTAAAATTCTCTGTGTTGAGGCAATTCATCTCTAGGGATCACCGTCGGAGAGAGAAGATGCAACATTTTATCGAATTGGCACCGTTAACCTCGCAGCATGATTGAGCAATACAACAAAATTTCGGCATTAAATGACCCATAAGGAATCGATATCCCGCTAAGCGAGCAAGCTACGAAAGTGATCATTGTACTTTAATAGTGTTATTTATATTGGTTTTACATTTTTATATTGCCTCTTGTACACATTTAATATATTGTCTTGCACCTATTAAATCGATGATGTAATGCTAGCCTTCAGCGAGAGTAATGGAATAAAAGGATTTATTCTAGCTGTCAATATATATTTATTAACAGTGCAAGAATACTGTAACACATTTAAACAATGATTATTTGCCAACATGATATTCAAAAGTTACGTTTGAATGGAATGTTTCCTGAACTACTAGAAAAACAAAAATATCTTCTTTCAAGTTTGTTGAATGGCAACTCTGATTTGTTTCTCGTTTACGTTTTGCCAATATATTTGTATTCCTTGCACAGTAACCCCCCCCCTGAAAGCCGAAAAATGCTTTTATTGGTTTTATTGTCTTCTTTATCCATGTACTATTTATTTTTTATGAAATAAATGGAAGAATAAGAAAATATGTTGATATTAGGTAGGTGCAAAAATAATGACGTAATAATGTCGTTTTTTGACGTATTTTTTAACATAAAAAAAACATTATTACGTCATTATTTTTGCACCAACCTAATAGAATTGCCCAGTCCTACTGGCTTCTACCTTTTAGTGTTCATTCTTGCAACGTTACAACAGAATTCCTCGTTTTGTCGTGTCATCTGTCAGAAGCTCTATACAATGCAATTATAATGGATTGTCTGAAACAATTTATTACTAGATTAGAACAAATGTTACAACTAAACATAAAGTTTGATTGACTTAAAGGTTGTAAACGTCCTGCATTCTTCGGATTTATCACTTTGTTTCATTTTAAGATTCAATCGAATTTTTTCCTTTTATCCAAAGCTATCGGAGCTTCAAATGGGATATAACCGAGTAAAACTTTAGGATTGACTTGTGAATTAAAAAAGTAAGATCGTATACGTTTGAGACTTTACGAGCTTCACCGCCCATTTTGAAAAAGTACATCGAACGTTGAATTCGATATTGAATATATTTTCTGTGACTCGGTCAAAATAACCGAGGCCAGATTACCAGTAGATCTTCAATGTAACAATTAATTCAGTTCCTGCAATAAGAGTTCAAAACATTAAAAAAGAAAAAAAAACTTTGTAACTCTCGCTCAGAAATGTTATTCACTAATTATTTTTCTTTCCTCATAATAGATAGACGAATCTATTTACCTTCCAGTTCATACTCTTCGCCGGGTTTTGAATAGAAGTAGAGCTTTATCCCATGTTTCCTATTTAAGTTAGGGTTTCCGGTTCCTTCTAAGGTCTACACCAACTCTATATTTCTAACGTCTTCGCCTGAACACTGAACTCTTAATCACTAATTAAATAGTGACCTTTTCAAGTTCAGAGTGAGCCGTAATCTTTCTTACATAGCCTCAATAACTTCACTTCATTTCCTTTCTTACGTTCATACAATACCACACAGTAACCCTCTACCTCGAGTGGCTCTTTTGGCCTTGTATTGGATGAACATAAGTAAAGATACAGAATTGAAGCAGAGGATCTAATTTTATTTGTAAAATTGACTGTGCATGTTTTGGAAAAAGAGTGAAAATGCCTGAGAACAAATTTCTGCTTTTACGAAGTGTGTAATCTTGACTGTTTATTGTTCTAAATAAATCAGTCTTTCACTATTTTGACATCCATTCACACAAACTTACTAAATAGATTACTCGTTATTTCTGCGAGTTTTACATTCCCAAGTCCTTTTTCTTACTTATGTATTCCAGAATGTTTAACAGCCTGACTGTGTCTTAACTATTCATATTTTAAGACTTAAGATTTTCTACTATGTTAAATTTGTGTTGTTATTTCGTCATTAGAATACCAATCACTTTAAGTAACTTCATCTCTGAAAAAATTGTACAGCATTCACTGATATACAAAATATATTACACAGTTGCAAACTAGTTTTCTTTGTTTCTGCGTCAAGTTTTGCGAACTCTTAAAGCTTTCATTAATTCCTGAAATGTGTTTCGTGTTTCCTCTGCACCTTCGAATTTCTGAGGCACATTTCTTTTAGTTTGTTACTGGATATTTTAATTATTCTCTATCTGCTTGATTTCACGTCCCCAATATGTAGTCCATGCATTCAGTTGTCTCTTTTGCTGACAACCACGAATGCTGTCTTCTGATAGCCAATAGTCATTTCTTCTTTACAGCATAATTTACGCGGATGACAGTTTGTTGAAGGCAGACAAGAAGAAAACTGAAGGAATTCAGAGAAAACGCAAAGAAAGCAAGTTGAAAGGACAAATGATAAACTATAAATAGACAGAATGTATGTTAGTTATCAAGAGATACAGCAGATAGAGTGAGATAGATTAGATATATCAAATTAAAACCAGGTGTTATTTTGTTTGCTGTATACACTGAAAAAGTGGGTAACAATGGCTTCCCATTCTTTGTAGTACTTAGAAAGGTTTATCATTTTGTTACCACATTTATTCTGCCATCTATTTCCACAAGCTCGTTAAGTAACTTCTCGATGTTTTCCTTTGTCCATTTTGCCTTCAATATATCCCATGAATTTCAAATTTCCAAATCTCTTCAGTTGACATCTTTTTCGGCACCTTGACGCAATTTAAGGATGGCGTCCTCTTCATTACCCACTGCTACACATAGTCATATTGAATTATCCAATGGGTTCCATATTGGTCAGGCTAGTTACTATGGTTTTCTGTCTAAAGCTAACGAAAGAATTTGGACTCAAGTGGGAATAAAAGCCGCAGAAGACAGCCCCATTCGAAGATAATTTATTTTCCCTAAGTCCGATGGCGCATCAAATCAACTAGTACAAACTGAATTCTTCCCAATAGATATGTCAATTTGAAAAACATTTATGGCATTGCGCATTGTAGACCAATGCACAAAGAAACAAAATAAAAGTAATGGCTTTTGCATTGAAATTGCAATTCTTATCTGTGAACGACAGGGTAAAAACAAACTGTAGAAAATTAACCATTTCATGATATTTCCAAGCGGTGGGTGGAGGAAATGGATGATTCTCAGTTACTTTACTGAGCAACCCACGAATGTAAATGTTCTATCTCAACCTTCTTTTCAGGAAATAAACATAGGAAGAACGTCTACACAAACGTCATCGAACCAATCTTCAAAAACGCCAACATACAGATTGATTATTCTGTGTTCGGCTCGAAATTTTAATAAAATACCACCTGACGATGGCCGGAGCACACAACGGCCGAAACACTATGAATGTAACAATAAAGATGAGGACAACAGTTCGAATAATGTAAATATAATAGTTTTGCTTTGGTTTCAATATTCCTTAGAACTTCTCTTTGGGTCACATGCTCAATTTGCTCATTTTCTCATCATTTTTTTGTAGAATCACAAGTTTCACGTCAAATCTCCTACCTCTCTTTGAGAAAATTATCCAGTATTCACACGAGAACTGATATGATTTAGCAGTTCAGCGCTCTTTATTTGTGTCATATTTACGTCATCTGTCGAAACACTTTCTAAATCGTTAAACTTCTACATTATTCATATTCAATTAGTGGCTTGCATCTTGGATTTTTTATCTTACTATTATTTTTCTTTGCAGTTTATCGTACTGATAACAATATATTATGTAATCTTAAATTTTTTGGTTAGCCCTTTCTTCTCGCTTTCTGTGTCTGTCATCAACACAGTGTCATTTGACTAAAATGTGTTCGAGAAAAAATCCGAGTAAAACTTTCAGATCTCAGAGGATAGCTATAAAGGTTGAATAAATCCATCGCCAAAACACATCCTTGTCTTACGCCCATTTTGTGAATTCTCTTTTGACCCTTTTTCCATATATTTTTACTCCGTATGCAGCCGGTTTGCTCACAGTATAATTTCTGGCTTATTCACAGAAATTTAACCATCTGGATAGTCTAGTAACAGATGACGAAAATGGGAAACAAATCTGAAGGTGAATCTTGAATAAGAAAAAGATGTCTTCCAGAAATTAAACTAAATATTAAGACTGGAAAATTTTATGAGAAACAAAGGAAATGTTGCTGAACTACGATGCGATATATATAGAGAAGCGATGGATGCTCAGAATAAAATAGAATGGACAGGTGAAGAAAGAAGCTGCAAAGAAAGGTCACATATTTATAGCCAGAAAATGACTGCTGAATATTCTGGAGCACATAATGAGGAAAGAGGGCTTGGAAAACTTGACATCCTCATGGCATATTTAAGGTCTGAGTGATAGAATCTACGTAATGTGTTTCTTTGGATGAATGGTATAGCTGCGATAACGAGAGACGCTCATGAGTCAAACGTTCGTTATAGCTGCAAGGGGCGGGAAGTTGTGGAGAACCATGATCACAGCACGTAAAATTAGTTTTCTGAGAGGAGAGTTTATTTTTTGTTTTGATATTGTAGTTTCGAAATTCAGAACTTTATCTAAATTCGATCACCAACGATTGGCACCTGAGCAACATCTGCAATTAACTAATCAACGAAGCAAAGTGAAGGTTAGCAGAGAAAATTTTAAGCTGTTGGATTTCTTCATTAAACAGGCAGAAATTTACGCTTCCATGGCGATGAGACAAGTGCGTAAATGTAGCTTTTGTGTATAGACTGTTACAATGACTCACACGCAAATACCGTTGAGGAAGTAATGAATTAAGACCGGATTATAGATTAAATAAAAGATAATACAATATTCAGTAGCTCCCCACTCCCCAAAATTATTAACCTTATTTTCAAAATATATTTTGTCTAATTAACTAACAAAGGGGTGATAAGCCGTAAAAAAAAGCAAATCAGACAATCAATCAACCACACACATAAGTTCTGTGTTGGAAAAAAAATCAAATTATAAAAATCATTTTTAGAGCATTTACGTCGTGTTAAAAAAAACAAAAACAAAAACAACAACATAATTTGTAGTGAGTGCGAAATAATAATTCTCCTTAGCGACAAATTCGGGCGAGCTGAGGAAAAAGCCGGAAAGGAATTCGCGAGCCTATGTGAAATTTTCTTTGGACCAATGAAAACCTTACCCTGACAGAGATCGATCGCGAGATTTGCAGGAGGAGGAAAGAAATTCGCGAATCTATGTTTTGGACCAATGGAAACCTTGTCATGCATTAGCCATTGATGGGCATCTCGACGTGGTGTATCGTTTAGCAAGTTTGTCTCGCTTGATCACTTACGGCTGAATAGGGAGTTCGATTCTCACGGGATGCTCCCATAAATTTTGCTACGTGCCACATCTAAGCCACCCTTAAAAATATCACCATATTTTGGGCACCTCGGCGTGGTGTAATGGTTAGCAAGCTTGTCTCCCTCGATCAGTTACAACTGAAAAGTTCGATATTCACTAGGTGCTGCCTACTTTCGGCCTTGTGCCACAACTAAGCTACGTTTAGAAAATAACCATAAATTAGCCGCTGAGCCAAAAGAAAATTAAGTAATTGATATAAAATAAAGAGAAAAACTAAATTAATAAGAGTGTCTGAAGCCATGTGAAAGGTTTCGTTTCTGTTTACCGCGTCCAGCGTTGAAATTTTCGCCAGTGTAAAAATGACTCGCCAAATATATCTGGGCTTTTAACCAAACACACAGCACTTCAAAGTATTTTCTTTCAGCAATCTAAGAAAGCTAAGTATTTCAAACTATTTCCCTTCGTCTGCTTTTGAATGTATGTAACCATATATCTCTTAGGCGAGAAAAGAACTCTTACCTTTGTTTTAAAAGTTTTTAATATTATAATATAGTCTCAGATTATTAACTCTGTGTATAAACATTTCCTCTTCATGGAAATTTGTTAAAATTAAGATTTTAAAATTTTCTAATTTATGTTTGCTGAAACGAGCTACTGACATTACTTCAAGCGTGGACATTCGTAAATAAGTTCCTTGTCTTATTTTGGTAAAATTACCCGTGTATTTCCTCGTCATTATAAACCGCCATTAATCTTATTGGCGTGGAAAAACAATGGTTCATTTTAACTCCGAAGCTCCGCGCCACCATAGGTCCAATAAGATGATTCAAATCAGTCCACACCAGACAGAAAGATGGACAGAGAAAGAGAGAGAGAGAGAGAGAGAGAGATTGAGATTTTCAGAGTTCGATGGAAAAAATTCTGTGTAATCCGTTTCGTCCTCTAGAAGGAACATTGAAATTTTCAAATGATATTTGTTCATATATTACTTTAGTCCAATGAAGTCAAACATATCCAGTCTCTATCATTGCATAATTGTAACAGACGCTCCTACACATATATAATATAATCGAGAGAAACCTTATTCTAATCCAAAGAAGTCCTACTAGAAGACGAGACAGGTTAAACAGAATTTTTCTCCGGTTTGTCATTAACTTGCCACACATTCTTCTGATACATAGATATTTATATATTTTAACACATTTTTTTATGTTTATACGTTCTTTTTATAGATACAAATATTTAAGTAAATGTTCTGTTTATAATAAACAGTATTAACAACATTTAACGTCCTGAATGTCCGAGGAATTTTCATAGAAAATACGTCCTCCGACAGGAATCAAACCTGTATCCTATACGGAACCGTTATATAGTCTGACGTGCTTTTACCGATTGAGCCACAGAGGAGCGTTTCGGTTAGCAAGGTCGGTTTTACTATTTTTAAACTACAATTCTCCATGATTTTCTCTCATACATTCATATCTGCTTGATACGCATCCAAATGTAAACAAATGAAGTCACACATTATGAAATAGACAAAGTATTTTAAGACATAAAAAATGTCTTAAAATAATTGTCGGACTTAATTAATTGTTAATCTAAAAAAGAACGTATAAACATTCAAAAATATCTTAAAAATAATTGTCCATTTCATATTTATATATCCTATTTTCCCATATAGTGTTTTATCGATTTGAACCAAAAAAATAAAATTCGAATCAAAATTCCGTTATTTTAAATTTGCTTAATTTCGGAAAAAGTTTTGGGATTAGTTTTAGATTTACATCTCCGGTTGGAGATATAAAAAACGTAATGGTACAACGACTAAGGATTATCAGTTGTTGACCTCTTCTACATAATGCTGCTAAACACTGCCAACTTTCAGACATTTCTTTGCGCTTTTATATTACCATCCTAGACAAATGTTCCCTACGTTATTTGTGTTTTGTTTGAAAGACTTTACAGAATGCTGATGTTCTAAGTCTGAACATTTTTTAATTTCAGATAAACAGAATTTAAAAAAAAAATACTCATTTAAAAATTCGAAGAAATTTTCGGCGAAAAAGATTTTGCTGTTAAGATCTCACGATTGCAAATATTTTAATACCATACTCTTTTTCATGCCTCTTGATTTTCATAAAAGCCAGATAATCACTTCATGTAGTTCAGCCATTTCTATAGTCTAGCAAGTCAATAATTTAAAATTTATCTGCTATTTAAGCGCTAAGTAATCATTATTATGATATTTGTGTTAATACAAGAAACTGTCACTTTAAAGTTTTGCTTTATTCACTCTTGTTTGTTTTCCTTCGGTTCGTTCAATTTTCGTAGCATCGGGTAACAATCTAAAGTTTACATTAAAATGAATGTGATTCATTTTTGACTGGAAAAGTATTTCCTCTTTCATATTTTGAAACTTCCCCAACTTTCTGCCAAAATATCCCAGCGTGTCTTCTTTGCTTTGATGTTTCTTTCCCTTCTTCCGTTGTAATGGAGCCAGTGCCCGTCAAGGCTTAGATCTGGAGTGATTGTATGAGACAAACAGACGATTTCGAAAAGGTAAATAACTGGATATGAAGAGAAGGTAAAAAACATCAGATATTGATGAAAGCGACGAAGAAGAATTCGGTGAAGGAAGAAAAGATGAAAATGGGAATGATAATCACTATTAAAAAAATATTCTCAAAGCTTAAAAGAAACTATCATGAAGAGAAGAATATGGGAAGAAAGAAGGGGAACAAAGAATCAATAAAAAGCGATGTTAATAAGAATAAAAATAAGAAACGAATTAATGTTGAATGAAAAAAAAAAGGAAAAAGAATGAGAAATAAATGAAAAGTGAAATAATGGTTAAAAATAATTAAGAAATAAATGAAAATGTTTCTTGTGGTAGAATCATAGGAGGGGAAGATTTAATATTAAGAGAAACTAGGCTAAAGAGAGAACATATATGAAGATATCAAAGACAGACGTAAAAGAGGAAGAAAACCAAACGAGGGAAAGGACAATACAAAAAAAAAAAAAAAGGAATTCTACTGTCTTGCCAGATGAACTTTGACTGTCCGAACATGTTCGCGTGAACACCCAAAGACATCCGTGACAGAACAGTTTTAAACGCCTACACACACCACGAAGCAGTATACACAGCGTCTGTTTTAACAGTAAATGGTAGACACATTTTCGGGTGGTCAAGTTGCCGTGGTGGGAAGATAGAGGAGAGAAAAAGGTAAATGGGTTTTCTTTAAGACAGAGATTTGTTTATCCAATCGTATCAAGTTTTTGTCTAACTGTTCATCTATTTTTATCCCTTACATTACACGCAAGTAAGATTCTTAGATTGTATTATGTTGAGTTTCATTGCATCGCGAATTCTGAGCATATTGTTCGAAACGAGAAAATTATTGCAATTTCAAGTAACGTATGCAAAACAACATTATTGCGGAGCTCAGGCGGAGGAAGTCTTTTACTGGTGATGGGTCTTTCATGTGCGTTGGCATGAATTTATCTGGGAGAAAGAAGTTACTGGAAGGTTTTTTTTAATATTGGGAGATATTTGTTAAAATTAACACTCCCAAAACAAAACTGCTCTTTTTTAATCGTCTGGGAGAACACCTTTAATTTACCTTCCATCAGCATGGCTGATGCTAACCCCAGGAGAGCGAGTCAGGGCATCTTCCCAGACTAAAGTTTTCCGCCGATATGAAGTGGGAATATTATATTGAATCTACTGTTAGGACTGCTGCTAGGAAAGTTGGTTTAGTATGTCGTGATACATAATTTTTTTTTCAAGACACTATCTTACATATTTATAGGTCTACCATTCACCCTTGATTTGAATGCCATTGCCACATCTGGCTTGATTCTCCTGCTATACATTTAAAGATTCTTGATAAAATCCCAAAAAGAATCTGAAATGTTAGTCCTGACCTGGCATCTTGACTTCAGTCACATTGCCACTGCTGTAAAATTTCCACTGCTGTGTATTTTCTATGAATAATTTCATGGTAATAGTTCTGATGCACTTCCCTAAATGGTACCTAGATTTCATGAATTTAAGAGCAGTATTCTGTTTAACTCTTGCAGTGTGTTACTTCTCAGTCAACTCTCATCTTCAATAATTTAAACGCAATGTAAATCGTTATTATCTGTCTAAATTCTTCCTGTTTTTTTTTTGTTTTATTTTTGTTTTTTTTTATTATTGTTCTCTCTCCTTAATAGTGTTTTTTTCTCATATTTCTTTCTCCGTCAATTAGTAACCACTAAGACAATAGCTTTATTGCATTACTTGGGGTTGTTTTAATATATTTTAGATATGTATCTGGTCTACACCTTCTGGATGTCATAGCTATGCATGCAGCCAGTATGGTGATCAGGCACTGCTGAGTGGAGTGCTTCATAGAGAGAAGTAAACGGCAAAGGTCGAAGTGTTCCCCACGATGAAATAAACGGTCACGTGTCCATGACCAAGGCGAGCCTTCAAGTTAGAGGATATCGGTTTTGGTTTGAACCGGAGATCGACAAACGCCACGGAGTTTAATTGTCTAAGACACGCTATGCCTGAATATTTATATGGTTTTAAATCCAGACAGGTGTAATCGCATTTACGACCACACCCGGAGGTCCGATTGATGATGTGTCAACTAGAAATTATTCAAATATTTTCTTAATTATTTTTTCTAAAAATGAGGAGAAATTTTAATGGCTAATAATGTGAGATCAGTACGCTCACAAATATTTAAGTCGAGACAAAGGGGAAGTTGGAAGATTAATGAGTGATGAAGAATACAAAATGTGAAAAGAGCCCTATTTAACAGGTGAAATAATAAAACAACAATATAAAAGGTTATAGAAATGAAGGATGGACAATCTCCTCACATACAACTTTAAGCAAGAAAAACCTGGTTCTACAGAAGGATGCTGAGAATACCATGTACTGACAATGTGAGAAAAGATGAATTTTAAGGGAAATAGAAACAAGGACATTTATACTTAACATCGGAAAGAAACAGTTGACATTTCTAAGATACATAACGAGGAAAGAAGGTTTAGAAAATATGAAAATCACAGGAAATATTGAAGGCAAGAGGAACATAGGAAAATAGGGCATAACCCTACCTAACGAGCTTGTGTAACTGGTTGGCAGAACAGCTTAGGAGAGATAGCAAAAAAAAATTTAATAACAGCTACAAAGTACAGGAAATTGTGGAGAGCCATGATCGCCCACGTTCTGAAGGGACACAGCAGATAGATAATAAATGGAATATCGTGTTAACAGAGTATCTATCTCTGTGACCTATGCATTTTTCCGATTTAATTACAAATTAGTTATTATTTCGCTTACTTGGAAGCTTTTACCAAGGAAATAAATTATAATCTATATAAGGATTATATATTAAAAGCTGAAAATCAAACTATATATTGCCCATGTAAATATATATATATATATATATATATATATATATATATATATATCCTGAAAATTTACCAACCTCGTTTTTGCTACCAAAAAGAAAATGATATGCATAAAATCTGACAATGTGCATACAATCGTAGGTAATTTATTTGCACATTTGTCCTATGCACATACATAATAAATACAAATGTCAGTGTGTCACACTTTTTCAACTTCACTCTTAGAGGCCGTGGCCCAATATATCATACCATTTTGGAATCAGGCCAAATCCATGATCAAATTAATAATATTCTCGGCCGAATCCGGGCCCACAATCCTGAAAGTTTAGATTCCCAATTTTTCATTACTGCGATTGTTTTCGGCAATTTTTTTGCGTGATATTTTTGTGACTATTTTTTCTACGATAAAAATTTTTATAACTTGGAAAACAATTTGGATATAATCAAAATTAATTGCGAAATCCGCGAAAGTCACGCATGAAATAAAAATAATAGTTTGTATGAAAAGTAAGGACCTACGTACATCAAATTGTCCTTAAATTAAGTGGCGAAGAAGAAGAATCACCGTTGAACTTTTAAAAGGTAAGCTTAAATATAGATGCAATATTTAAATGCAGCGGTCAATTTTGATTTCTCCTGTAGTTTATTGTTGCCTATGTACTCCTACCTATTTATTGTGATGAAGGGCCAATCAAGAACTCTCCACAGGAGCTAGCTTAAATGGTGCCCGATAGAACGACTTTTATGCTAGGATGCATATATATATTGATTTTTTTTTTTTTTAATAATCGAAGGTTATTTCTTATTAATATAATGCTTACTTTTTAGTGGTTACACTTGTTTGATTTGCTATTCTTTTTCTATTTTCATACACGGTGAAAAATAACTATCTTAATCGGACTTCTAAAATGTGGTGTTATTAATTTCGCTGTTAAAGACAAAACACAGGCATATCAAACACGTGTACCCACTAAAATAATAATATTTATTTTAATAAGAAAAAAAAAAATTTACGTATGATTTTAAAAATCATGTGAGAAGACATGAAATAAAATTATATTCAAATTCATATGCAACCCCATTCTCTTGGGTATAGGTGTAGCACTACAGCCTCAAGAATAACTTCAAGAAATCTGATTATCAATGCATTGGCATAACATGTGTGTTCTCATGGTTGATAATAAAGGGTGTTCCAATAACTCGGACCGATTTTAAATGTGAATTAATTTTAAGCGTCTAATGATTTTTTTTTTTAATTTTTCTTTTAGATTTAACAACTTAAGTCTTTGTTAATATTTCCATGGTTGAAATTGCCAATTAAACAACGTGTTAAAATTTCAAGAGTGCAATTGGAAAAATTGTTCGTAAATTGAAACAAAATTGTGTCGTTGGCAGATGTGAAAACACCATTGCGTGCTTTTTTACGTTGTTCAGCTAAAAAATATTGCTGCAGTGCATGAGAATATGGCCGAAAATCCGACACCTCTATTCGTCATTGCGCGCAGGAATTGAATCTCTCCGCAACAATGTTACATCGTTTCCAACTGCACTCTCGGTTGGTCGATTATTTTGACCAAGAAATCGCGAAGTATGGAAAATGCATTTCTGTATAAATGTCCATTTTTGTAATAGACTTCGATGGCTTTAACACGTAGTTTGATTGTTAATCTTACCATGTTTGAAATCGCCAAAGACTTAAGTTGTTTAATCTGAAAGAAAAAGAAAAAAATAATTAAACGTTTAAACTTAATTCACATTTAAAATCCGTCCAAGTTATTGGAACACGCTTTGAAAACATATCAAAATATCAAACTGTACACCCTGCTTAAAAGAGACATTAAGAGCTGGTTAAAACAGAATTTACATTTTTTGGAAAGAACGTGTGACAAGTTGTTTATTTTTAATGTATATTTTATAAATATCTCCATGTTTGTATACATTTCGGCCGCCTCTCCAGGTAGAATTTTATCCGGTTAAGCATGTTCTTTGGCCGTTATCTAAAGCATTTATTCGCTGCAACGTATGGATTTCGAGTTTGAAGTTAATCAAAAAATTAATCAATCAATCTAAAATCTAGTTTTTCTTTATTCTGCTTTGAACTTTTATTGATCTTCAAATAAAAAGGAAAACAGAATATTATTTTAAGCTGCCATGATTTAAAACAGATGGCTAAAAAGCTGCCACGTTTAGGTTTGAATCAAACATCATTTCTTTTCAAGATGGACAATTGAATACGTGTCAATTTAACCAAACTCAAATTACATGTAATTTCTCCGACAAGCATTTGCTTCTCTACTTTTCTTCTTGGGTCAGCTCAAATTCCAAGTGCATCTAATAGAATTCGGTCAATCATATGGGAAATTTTCTTTGCACTCTAATAAAATGGAAATTTAAAAGTCACACTATTAAATATGAATCTCAAAATGTCGACTAGAGTCTTAATTTTTAATAAATAATATTTTCCTATTTTTTTCTTGTTTTTATTTTAATCTCTAATTCATCGACTGAAGAGATATTGAGACACAGACTCGTAACTTTCCCAAACAAGGCGGCGCATACATCATTTGGGAATTCAATCTCTCGGTCGACTCATCAATAAATGACATTTTAAAGTGAACAGCAAAGAAACTCGGAGATGATAGTTGGAGACGAATTGACTGATTTTCATGATGATTTTGTTCATTGGCTCAAAATATCTCATAGGATTAATGTGACTAGGGATTTAGATTTGAATAGAGATATCAAGTGGGTTTATATTTTAAACAGAAAAAAAATCTTTCCTAAATATATACGGCTGAAAGAGCGAATCTAAAGTAGTTTGTAATATATATATATATATATATATATTAGGTTGGTGCAAAAATAATGACGTAATAATGTCGTTTTTTGACGTTAAAAAATACGTCAAAAAACGACATTATTACGTCATTATTTTTGCACCAACCTAATATATATATATATATATATATATATATATATATATGTTTGTTTAAATTTTCGGATTTATCTTCAGAATTCAGTTACAGAAATTGAGAACGTAGTTAATGGAAAATTAAAATATTAGCCGTTTCCGCACAAGGAAATATTTGGCATTTATTGACAGTGGAAATAATACGGCTTTCGGCTGAAATTTATAAAATGTTTCTCTTAAAGCAATTTTTCAGGAAAATTGCTTTTTCAAGTCCACTAGCTGTTATCGCTCTTTCCAGTAATGCTTCGTGTTTACATTCCTAACCATTTATTTGCAATCCCCCCACCCAGGTTTCACTCACTCAAAGCTTTCTTTAACAACTGATATTAGAAAGCTGCTATATACAGGTAAATGTTCAGATATCACTTTGATGCATGAGTTGAATATCGCTCCAAATAAAATTTTTCTCTCAGTGAATGGCATACGTCGAATAAAGTGTCGAGACGAGGGGTAATGGTTAACGAGACTAATTGGTCATTACTAGTGTGTAGCGAGTTAAATACTCACTGTTCACACTATAAAAACAAACTATTCGACGTTAAATAACAGAGCATAACGAAAACTCATCTAAGACGACGAACAGGATTAATTTCAGGATTGGTTCGGTTTTAATTTTGTTTTTTTTTGCAGTTCAATTTTTTTTTTTTTTAAACTGAAATATATTCTGGATTCTAAGAAAAGTCCTGTTATTTTCTAAGAGAATATTGCATTAACAATTGTTTGAGAATAACGATGTTTGCATATACACGTCCTATTTAACTCATATCTGGGGAAGGAGATGGATTCAGACGTTTCCCGATGTTGTTTGTGTCTAAATGAATGTAATGAACCCGATTGGAATTCGAACTCTGCTTTCTTATTCGTCATTCTGGGCTCATAAGCCGCACATCCACTAATCGAACAGGAATCTATGCGATTTAAAGAAAAGTGTTGAAAAGAATTCATTCGGTAAGTTGTAGAACAGATTTCCGAGAGAATCCTTTCTGATCTCTTAAATGTTAACCTCTTCAAGTTTACGGTCAGCCGTTTTCTATCCTACATATCCTCATCATCAGCATTTACTTTCTCTTACGTGCATCCATAAACATCATTCAATCATCAATCTTGACTAGTTCTCGGGATTTGTATAAAGAGTATAGTCAGTAAAAAGAAAATTGGAGAGAAAATCTGATAGTAAAATATTTGAATTACTTGACTGCGTGCGTAAGATTACACATCACCGTGGAGTAGTGGTTAGCACATAGACATTGTCGCCATTTTATATTTTTAATTTCGCGCATGTGCGTTTTTTATTATTATTATGTCGACAGCACAGTATAGTAGAATCAGTTGGACACCGTCTGTGACAAAAAAAAAGTACTCAACCAGAAATTTGGAAACAGCATTGTGTACTGCTTGAAATTCGCGCCAGAAGCTCCAATACGAACATTTCGGTGTTTGGGTATCATTCTGATTACAGTGCAGAGGATTCGGAAAGAGTTGGATGAGTCTAATGGTGATTACGCAGATGTTCGCACTGATCACGAGCGATAGCGATGATATGCCTCCATCCATCTTCACACAGTGCCTGAGACTCAACACTGAGGCCTAGATCAAGTGTCTTGAGGAAGTAGAACTGCGCAAGGCCAAGAGGGTGGTTGATGGACGATCCTATGTCTTGCAACATGACTCTGCACCATGCCACAGAAACAAGAGAACCCAGTCATGGCTGTCATACAATTTCTGCAACCGCATTACCCATTACATCTGACCACCTACCTCCCCTCTTGATTATTATATGCGGTTGTAGTTGAGCGAAAGATCAACAAAACTCCTTGTAACACCAAAGATGAACTGAAAACAAGGATTATTGCAGCATTCACCAACTTAAAAAAGGAGACCGCCCAGAAGAGATGCAGGAGATGCTGACGTCGTCTAGAGTCAGTGGTTGGTGCGAATGGCAATTTTATTGAATAAATTTATTCTTTAGTATTTTAAGATATTTTTGTATAATTTTGATAAATATATCTGTTAAAATGAGTTGTAAGTGTTATTTTCATTCTTGAGTAATTTAGACGACAATTTATCGATCTCACCGTGTACAGTGAATATAATCCTCACTGTGTATTTATACTAATGATCTGGGGCAAGATTAAACTTACGTTAGAACCTGCTTTTTCTAAGGTATCAGAAGTTTATAATGCTATTTTGTTTTATTTTTTAACATCAATCGGTGTATGTGAAGGTTATTTGCTGTTGGTTTCCTTGGATGCATCAAGTTTGACGCCCTTGAGAAATACTAGGGCAGCAAATTAGGAGGTTGCAACATCACAGTCAATAGTTTGCAGAGGGCATCGACGGTTTAGCTGGCAAAGAAAATGCAATCTTCAGTCTGGTTTATAACTAGGATGAAATATGCTCCAGGCATGCTGCCATGGATATTAATGCCGAAATGAAATCAGGACAGTGATAAGCGGCTTTCAGCTAAAATAAATTATAGCGATCAGGAACTTGAAGTAGTTAGACAATCTTGGCTGGATTATCAGTGAAGATTTCTCCAGAATAAAAATAATTTCAAGAGCAGTAAAAACTGTGATAGCTGTCGCAAAACTAAAAAAAAAACAGAAAGCCTTCTCGGTCTGTATGCTTGGGAATTTTTTTTTATTTTCATTAACTGCAGAATTACAGCGAAGAATTTAAGAATGAGAAATCAGATGTTATGAACTTAGACATCTTCCATGTAGACGGCATAAAAAATGGTTCAGTGCAAGACACTATCAAACAGAAAACATGCTCATTGTAAGATCTTATAACCCCCATCATGAAGATAAAGTTGTAATCATAAGGGCGCGTCATAAGAGCCAACATTCGCTCCACTACCGCTCTATCAGGTACAACCTTAGGCAAAGAAAGAAGAGGCCAACAGGGGAACATAGACTGACGACGACTGCAAGATCAGTCACGGAAACTTGGACATTAGCACGCAACTGAGATATACGGAGGGAGCTTTTCTGTTGTTCAGTAACCCTACGACTACACCAGGTCATGGGAATTTAGTTGATGATGAGGATTATGAAAATATGAATGCCAATTTTCCACACAGTCAAACACTGCCCATTTTGAAGAAGTGTGCATCACAATCTTCTGACCTCAATTTTCGTCAACTCGGCTTTGTGTTAGGCTGAATTTAGTAAATATCAACGTAGCTTGCTTGGTTGGTAAAGAAGTTGCATATTTACTATCGGACTTGCAGTAATTTGCGGAAGTCAATATTAAAACTAGAATTTTAAATTTTGATGTTCGATGTTTAGCTTTGGTGAAACGTGACCTTTCCAATATCCATTTTCACAAATGTGTCTTTAATTGATTACGTTCGATAAACTTCATATTTCATGGAAAATAAATGTTAGGAACATTCAGGATTTTCTCAATTATATTAAAATTTAATTTTCTTCTATGTACCGTATCCCTTTAGGACGTTGGTGATCCTAACTCACCAGAATACACAGTCCTTTGTAGCTCTTAGTTAATTTTGTCATCTTTTGGGATGTCAATGAACACTCGTTGTCACTTTCGTAATGCTCCTCGCAGTAGAGACTTTGTAATCGCAGATACAACTATAGTATGCCGTTGAACAATGGTGGTATCAGACGCCTTCGAATAGCACTTGCACTAATAGTACTTGCTCGATAATACTCGCTTGGAAAGTAACCACCGTATAGTGATCCGAATAGAGAAATAGTATAATGAATAGAGTAGATAATAGCGGTCCGTATAGTAATAGAGGATAGAATAGAAATAGCGATCCGTATAGTATAGAGGATAGACTAGAAGTAGTGATCAGTTAAACGTTACGCGACTTCCTACTTATGCGTTTCTTCTATAGTCACGTGGTCTACTTAATTCAATAATGGGATCGCCTGCGTTTGCTCACTGGCGATCTATGTTCAAATTCGGCAGCGACACTTTAAATTCCTATGTAACACATCTCTCCTAAGCTGTTCTACGATCCATTGACACGTTAGATAGGGTATACGCTGTTTTCCTCTGTTTTTCTTATTTTCAATATCTTCTGTGAGTGTCTAATTTTCCAAACCGTTTTTTCTCACGATGTGCTCTAGAAATTTCAACTGTCACTTTCTGATGTGAAGTTTAAATTTCCTTTTTGTTCCTATTTTCTCTAAAACTTTGTCGATACTTACATATCCAGTTCGTGGTATTCTCAGCATATTTCTTTAGAACCTCATTTCTATCAGCTCCAGTTTCTTCTTCATCAGTGTAAAACATTCTCAAGTGGTTGTAGCGCTGTGCTCCAGCCTCTAGGAATGATACTCCAATGGTCAAGCGAATGATATGTGCAGCTGTAGAACTGAACTGGATAATTACTGTAGCCCAACTTAATTAATCATGAACAACATATTTTTTTGTTAAAACCGCCATTCAGTTAAGATAATAAGTTATTAGGGCCATGCTTTGTGTAGCATCAGAGCATAATAATTTTATATCCTAAATATTAAAAGATTTCCCACTAGCATCACGCTTATCAGCACTAAAAGGGAAATCTGAGTAGAATACAAATCCCAGATATATTGTTACGTTGACATTCGTAAAGAATGTCTTAATGAAATGTATATTTAATTTAATAATGACTTTATTAAAATATTTTCTTCTCCGAGATCAAATAGTAAGGTAAACTGGGACCTCTAGCCTTGGGTGGCAGCCAGTTTATTTCGATCCTGAATTCAAAACTGTGGCGAGCCAGGATCGCCTACGTTCTGATAGGAAAGATCATTTTAAAATATATAGCATTGGAATAAAAGACACACACAGAAAATAATTTATTACAATTTCTGTTTGATGCGTTGATTATTTTCTTCAGCCGAGACAATAAAAAAAAAACTGTGATTACATCGAAAGAGAACTGCCTAATCTCCCATGACCTTTCTCCGCAGACGATATTCTGTCAATACAGAAAATTCAATTTGATATGTTTCCTGTAGTAGATTTCAAAGTAGCGTGTATATCATATTCTCAAGGGAATCAATGAGCAGGTGGTTGATTCTTTAATCTTCAGCATTCTGTCTGCGCAACGCGAATAATATGCCTGAAGTCGACATTCGAATTTAACGCTTGTAGTTTTGTCAAAATTGGCTGACGAAGACAAAAGAATAGTTAAAACATTTAATTTTCTTTCCGTTAATGTTATATTTGCACTATGAACTTAGGAAAGGTTTATTCAAAAATTAGATAAAAATGAGTACTCCATACATTTTCTTCTACTAATCCTTTGCACATAAAAACAAAATCATTCACTGTAACAAATAAATTCTAATTATTTAACACTTTCTATGCAAAATAAATATCCAGGAAAACTGTTTTTATTTCACCAGTAGGTAAATATACATTCTTTACAATATTTGGGCTATTGTCCTCATCTCTGTTGCCATATTTATCACAACATTTCGGCCGTTGTACGCTCCGGGCTTCTTCAGGTGGTTGGAATGTCGAACTGAAACCTTTATTTCGCTCGATGGGGTAGATTGTTCTAGTTCCACAGGCCACGTCTAATGGATGCCAGTTATCAGTTATCTCCTATTATTTCACCTCTCCAAATTTAACACTGTCTTAACCAGGTATTGAACTCACAACTCTTTGGGTCCTGTCACTGGATCTAACCAACGGCAGTGGAGAACTTGTAGAGATGAATTAACAGGAGATAACCGATAACTGACATCCATAAGACATGTCACGTGGAACTAGAACAGTCTAACCCAGCAAGCGAAATAAAGGGTTCAGTTCGACATTCCAATCACCTGAAGAAGGACGGAGCGTACAACGGCCGAAAAGAAGAAGGCTAGAGCGTATAACGGCCGAAATGTCAAGAATATGGCAGCAAAGATGAGGAAAACAGCCCGATCAATGTAAATAGTGTAAATAGTATGTGCTGCTTCACTAAAACGTTCACAAAAAATCTTGCAATCTAAAAGTATTTTCTGGCTTTAAATAACCCACATAAGGTTGATAAACCGTAAAAATCGAATCAATCATATCATACTCTGTATGTTTATCCAAATTCAAATTACTTCTGAACAGTACATTCAGAGAATTATATACGAATGACGACGAATGACGCGTTAAATTAATAAAGATTTAATAAGATAAAGTCAAGAGTAAATACCTTTCCGGATACGGGTAAGTGTGAGAATAGTGCCAGCCAAATTGAAAGAGAAGATATGTATTATGCTGATTGTAGTGGTATACTGTCTCTATAGATAGCCACAGAGTACGAAGAAGATATAGCCAAGTTTAGCAACAATAATGTCAAATTTCAGAGTAAATCAAAAAGTATACTTAGCATGTGGATCATGCAAAAGGAAAATGCGAAGAAAAAAAAAATGTTTAGTTAGTAACAACTTGGATCATGGAACGAACGCAGATGAAGATTAATTCATTGAATATGGTGAATGGCCGAGTAATGACTAACAGCTTGATGAACGCACAGTTGATTTAAGGAAGCCACGCATGAGACATTACAACCAAAGCATACAGACTACTTAACCATCAACACTCAATGTAGATACATGGTCTTGAATTCTGAAACATCCACAAGCGCTGAGTGAGGAGGCAATCATCTTTTAGTCAGATGTAACCAAGGGTAAAACTAGTAACATTAACATAAGCTCAAAGCGATACCAAAACTGAAATACGACAACCTCCAGAGCGACTTAAAACACGCATTTACAGTTTTGTCTTAAAACAGCGTCTAAAGGTTGTATGGATGTACTAATCAAAGGGATTAAAAGAAAAAAAAATCATTTTCTTAAACGGTATGTTTGTGTTTTCGCTTTAATTATTAAAAAAAAAAAATAAAGAAAATTGTATTTTTACCAGTTTAGATAATTAAAATAACGAAAAATGTAATTAAAAAAATAATGGTCTCTCAATTAAATTTTTTTTTTTAAGCATTATGCCCCGAGCAAGGCGTGAAGCCACTAGGATGCAGGGGGTTGCAGAATATTTGGAGCGAGATCAGATAGGGATGATAGAAGAAAGGATGAGGAGAAGGATCGTGGATAGATCAAGGTAACTGGAAATGTCGATTGACATTACATTTGAATAGTTGGAGATTATAGCTCTCAGGGAAATAGTAATAGGGAAGGGTGTTTCACAGGCGAAAAGTGCGAGGTATGAAGCTATTGCAGTAGAAGAGACGGCTATACATTTAGTAGTTTCTACAGTGTAAGGGTGAGAGCAGGATGTCAGCCTCGTAGGGCGCTTGAATTTATGGAGTCTGGGAACCAGTGAAAGCAGCTCAGCGGAGCAATTACCATGAAAGTATTTGTAGAAAAGACAGAGAGAAGCGACGGTGCGTCTGTGAGAGAGTGACTGTAGACGAGATGCCAGATCAGGGCCAATTATATTATATATCCGCCTCTGGATCTTGTCAAGACCTCCGAGGTAAACAGAATGTGCCCCAGACCATATATGGCAGCAATACTCCATGCAAGGGCGAATGGTTGATTTGTATATTTGAAGTATCGATTCCGGGGAGAGAAATTTCCTGGCACGGCACAGAGAGCCAAGTTTCCTCGCGGTGGACGATGCAATTGACTCAATGTATTTGTTCCATCTCAGGTCAGCAGTCAACGTGAGACCGAGCAGACGCAGAGAGTTGCTCTCAAGAAGTTGACTATCAGACATTCTTATAGAGGACAGGGAAGGATCTCTATGGTGATTAATAGAGAATAGTTTAGTTTTTGAGGCGGTAAAGTTGACCAGCCAGTTCTTGCCCCAGTCAACAACCGATTGGAGGTCCATTTCAAGACGAGCAGCCAGGTTAGTTTTGTCACCGACACTAGATTTGTTTTTGAGGCAGGAGTAAAATGCTTAAAAAGGTAGCTTTCTCCTTGAAACATACCATGCACAATGGAGTTTTGCCGTTTTTACCCCAACTTTTCACTACGAGAAGTATTCATGTAAAAGGTAGCATTGTCTTTGGCTTGTTCTTCCAGAATTATCTGCAGGCATTTTTAATCGGTATTACCCGATTCAAGGCAGTAAACGCACAAAAACACAAGGGGTTACAGAGTGTGAAACAGGAATATAAATAAAAGGAAAGAGTAATCAGGAGGACAGTAGATAGCGATTGACATCGCATTTAAATTTTTGTATATTAAAGTTGGCTGGAAAACATCGAGCCGGAACGGAGTACCATAATCAAGAAGTGCGAGAAAAGAAACTTAGCATAGAACATACGGTTATATTTAGCCGGCACTACTGTCAATTGATGAGATATCGATGTCAGTCTAGTACCGCGCTTAAATGCATAATGTCTAGGTACCATAGCGAAGAGGTGATCCGAACAATTACCATGAAAATATTTATAGAATAAGCACAGAGAGCCAACCTTACAGCGGTGGGTAAGTGACCGAAGCCGAGCCACCAGATTAAGTCCAATAATATTGCTGATTTTTCTTTGGATCGTATCAAAGAGCTCTAAGTAAGTAGCAGAGGCGCGAGGTCATATGTGGCAGCAATATTCTAAGCATAGACGAATGGTAGACACAGATTCTGGAGAGAAAAATTGTCTTGCACGACGCAGTAAACTGACTTTTTTTTACCAGCTTACCTAAAAATGGATTTAATATAGTCTTTCCACATCATGTCAGTTGAAAACGTTAGCCCGAAAAGGCGCAATGAATCACTTTTTTGGAGGTTAGCATCAGCCATGCTGACAGAAGGCATAGTGGGCTTTCTCACATGATTAATTGAGAGAGTTTAGTTTTGGAGGTGTTAAAAGTAATGAGCCATATTTTGCCTCAGTTAACGACGGACTTGAGGTCGTTTTGGATATTGGCTGCCATTTTGTCAGACTGATCAGCCTTACTATCAAGGCAGGAGTAAATGGTTTTGTCGTCAGCGTAGATGCCAAGTTGTGAGCTGATGTCATCGGAAGGGTAATTAATGAAAATTAAAACAGAGTAAAACCATAAATGGAGCTCTGGAGTGGGAGACAGTCGCATTAGCACGAAATGATCTGGACGAGTTGCCGTTCAGGAAAACTTTCAATTCGCGATTTGATAAGAAAGATTGGATAAGTTCAAAAATGTGTCAGGAGATACCATAACTTTTCAGCTTGTGGAGAAGACCTTTATGCCAAACCCTGTCAAAGGCTTTCGAGATGCCCGGGTTTCATCATATTTTTTTTTATCTAGAGTATGATAGACTCTTTTCCGCAATTATCGTCCGTATATGAGACACGAGGTAATAAACTTATGAATCCTCGAGGTACGAATTAGTCATTTCAACTCGAATCACAAATGATGTCAGGAGTGTCAGGAAACATTTAAATAATCAATTGATATTTCCCGTTGATTTCCAATGAATCACGACTGATGGTGTCCGCTGTTTATGGGTTTATAACAAATCAAATTTGTATCACTTTGAATCTCTGAGCTACTGCGGTTTGATAAATGCGAAATTGTTCGTCCTGAGGAAAGAAACACGAGAGAAACCGTGAATGACAAATGAGACATTCGTTCTAATGAAAAAGAAACGAGAGAAGACACGATATGGCACCGAATATATGATAAGCAAAAAACACCGAAAATCGAATCCGGCAAGTAAAATGGGAACTGTTTTACGTTATTTACACTGTTCGGACTGTTGCCCTCATCTTTATTACCATATTCACGACGTTTCGGCCGTTGTACGCTCCAGCCTTCTTCAGGTGATTGGAATTTAGCACTGAACCCTTTATTTCGCGCACCGGAGTAGATTTTCTGCTTCCACATGTCATGCCTCTTCCGGGTGTCTCGGTTATCCCCCTTTAACTCAAATCTCCAAGTTTTTATTGAACTCACATCTCCTTGGGTCAAGTCATTGGATCAAACCAAAGATTTTATCCACTGGGCCATGTGCCCTTGAAGACACACCCAGAAGAGGAATGGCACGTCTAACTAGAATAATTTACCCCAGTGGAGAAAAGGGTTTACTTCAAAATTTCAGTCATCTGAATAAGGCCAAAGCATACAGCGACAGAAACGTCCTGAATATGAAAATAAAGATGAAGACAACAGTCCGAACAATGTAAATAATTATTAGGTTGGTGCAAAAATAATGACGTAATAATGTCGTTTTTTGACGTTAAAAATGTCAAAAAACGACATTATTACGTTATTATTTTTGCACCAACCTAATACAATACCTATCTCAGAAATATAAACAGATTGAAATAGTTTATTGAAAAAGGTGTACAAATTGATGAACTTCCAATACAGGTGTAGCAGCCATGCAGATAATGACAAAATGTGATATTCAGTGGGATATATAAAAGAAGAGAAATTAATCTCTCTTGTAAAACGTCATGTTACAATAGAGAGGTTATAATTATACAAAAGAGCTCTTCCGTGAAAACAGAAGAAAACATACAGTATATAAAAGACTCGAACGAAACGACATTAACCTGATCAGTACTGCACTAGATGAAAAGGAACAAAGCAGCAGGACCTACAGATACTGCAACAGATAGGCAGTCTTATACAATTTTAGGATTGATATCTTTAAGTGATAAACCAGATACGAATGAATGCGAACTCCATCGAATATTCGGCTTCTAATGAAATGTTTTGTGACGGAAAATGAATAAATAATTACAGGAAAACTGTATAACTTTATTCAAGAATATTCTTAACCGCAACGATCAGCCCGTGAGCGACAGAACAAGAGAAATATCTATACCTTTGGTTCATGTGATACACGCACATTCAATAAAGTACGGCTACTTGAAACTTTAGGAACCGTTCGTCCACATTGAAAAGAGATTTAAATAAATTGTAACCTGTCCTGAGAAGAAACGGATTAGATTTGTATTGGTAACTAGTTAAGTGATTACACATAAAAGGAAAGAGGAGGACATCAGGGATGTGCGTTCTTAGTCAATTTATTTGCGTCGGAAATAGTCTCAGAGTGCTGAATGTCCTCAAACTACTCTACAGAAGATTCAAGTCCCTACAAAATTATTAAAAATGCGTTACATCTTCCGAAGTTTAGAAAGAAGTGCGGGAATTGCAGGAAAAGAGATTTCGATTGACAATTGACCGATTTGCTTTTTTACGGCTTAACACTTTTTGGGTTTATTTAAAGCCGAAATATATTTTGGATATTAA
Source organism: Acanthosepion lycidas (assembly GCA_963932145.1). Classification (NCBI taxonomy): domain Eukaryota; kingdom Metazoa; phylum Mollusca; class Cephalopoda; order Sepiida; family Sepiidae; genus Acanthosepion; species Acanthosepion lycidas. The sequence goes on along the minus strand of OZ010576.1, from coordinate 102,275,779 downwards.
AAATGACTATTTGCAAGTGTTTGTTGCTTTATCTATGTTTTGGAGAAACAATATTTGCAAATACACTTCCATTAATTAACGTATAGAGAAGGGAGGAAATGATTCATTCCTTTCCCAAAGGTATTTGCGCGTAAGTGAATCCGATTGAAATACGAACTCAGCTCCCCAGCTTTTCATTCTGAACTGCTTTCAGCTACACCATTCGTACATCCATAAAAACCTCGGGTAAAAATGGACAGATGAATTTTAAGAGATTATATATAAAATCATCAGTTTTCGGGAAATTTCAGCGGAAAAAAAGCCAGAGAGAGCTAGCATTAAATTGTTTATGCTTTAGGCAGGATCTCTCATTTAGTACCGGCATGAATTAAGTCAAAACCGTGTTTGCCTAAATGTCACGAAAAAGCCATGTGACAACGATCGGAAATGACCCTGAAAAAACAGCTCGAACTGTAAAATGTAACCTGGACAAAGGAAGAGCACTTCTATCCTGACGGAAGTAACAACAACAGCTTTTTTCCTCCGTATGATCTACTACCTGACGCAACGAAAAAAAAGTTTGTTTTGTGGTGTAAGAATCATGATACGAGATGACTTTACTGTCTTAACGGAACTTTGACAGTATTCAAGTGACGAGAGAAGAAAAAGGCAAATCTCGTTCCTATATTTAACATTAAATAGAGGATAAAGGAAAAAGTTGGTTTGTATTTCAGCAAGATAATGTAAGAAATAACTGTCTCCAGGCCCCAGTCTTATAGAAATATCTATGGATTGTCGGAATGTGCACAGACAGGACCAATATTGAGAAACTGAAATTATGGAACGTTACGGAATACCCTTCTATGTCAAAAACAAAGTGGCAGATCGTGAGGGCAAAAATTGTCAAAAATGTATAAATTTAATTTGTTTTAAAAAACTTTTGGATCATTTTTTTCTATAAAATCAAAACAAAAAAAATAAACAAATTAAAAATTGTCTTGAAAATAAGAAACATTTTATAAAAATTTAAATAATGTTTAAATAAATTTCACTAGAAAACATTTTCAAATTCGAAATTTTTAAAATAATTTATGGCCGGAGTACATACATAACCCTGAGAAATTTTAAAATTTATTTATAGAAATGATTATCACTGATTATCGAAACTGATGATATATGCAAATCAGAAAATAAGGTTCAAATAGTCAAAATGAATTCGCTCAATACTATTGGCCGTAGAGTATATACGTAGCAGCAGTGGCTGTTTGGCACTTTGCAAAATTCATGTTTCTAAAATACAATATTCTGTTGTACCTACGTGTAGAAAGACTCATACAGGAAATACCACATATATCATTAAATGTTTTTCTTTATCTAAAAATGAAGGAATTATTGAAAATGAACGGCATACAGTCTCTTACAATTATGGAATAAAATATTTAATGTGATTTGAAACAATCTTCTATTTTCTTTTTATTTGAAAACACGTTATGGATATTATAGTTTACTCTAAAGTTGATATTAATACCACTTCAATGGATTTTGTAATTATTGGATTAAAGCCATTATATATATATATATATATATATATATATATATATATATATATATGAGAGAGATTTATTTTCAATAAGTTTTATTAAAAATCGAACATCAAGTTATCTGATCTTTGTTTTCTTGCATTTTTCAGTTTAAGGTATTGCACATCTGTATCCAACTCAAACTTTGAGAGAAATTGTGCATTATTCATAATGTTTTAGTAAAGTTTGGGGTCACAGAGTGGACACCGCCTTAGGAAACGATCAATATAACAGATTGAAAGTTTTATTACTATTATTGTTGAAGATCGCTGTTATTGAAAATAATGAGGTGGTTAGATGTTTTAAAAACTTTCAAACGTTTTTATTCAAAAATCTATACGCATTACTGAGTGTTACAAACTGTGTTACAAACTGTCCTACACACGAGATGTCACTTGTAGATGACACGAGTATATTTCAATTAATAATGTGACTTTCCTAAACATTTTTGGATAAAGCTAACAAAACTGTTCTCTGTGGCGCTGATAAAATTCACATCAGTGATAATGACTCGAGATGTTTCAAAATATTTTAAAAGCTATCAACTCTGAACAGTTCGTCAATAAACTATTTATGAAGTGTTGTAACCTAGGAAGGGTTACTGAATGAGGAATACCTAAAACAGAGGTTGGAAATGAAATGCTAATCTTTGTAACATCAACAAAATACAATACTCTTCAGCGCCATGAATTAGGTAAACAACTGCTAGTGATCGACTACTTAGGCAGCATATGGGCACCTCGGCGTGGTGTAATGGTTAGCAAGCTTGTCTTGCTAGATCTGTTAGTACTGAAAAGCGAGTTTGATCCTCACTGGATGCCCCATACTTTCGGCCGTGTGCCACATCTAAGCTACGCTTGGAAAACCTCTACTTAGACAGCATATTACTCCCACTTATAATAGTGTCCAACGTATTTATAAGGATCAGTACATACCTATTTGTATTCATATGTACCGTATATAACATGAATAAACTGGAAAAGTATTACAAAATAATTAGACAGACCTTGTCTGTCGATTTTAATAACACCTTTTTCAATATACACGTTCAATTTTTTATATATTTACCATTTGCTAACGGCAGACGCATTGAATCTGATATACCTTCATATATGCACACACAAACTACTTCACATTTCTTCTATTGATACTTAAAATATATTCTTGCTTCTTTGTTGGATATTAGTTTCATCTACCTGCACAATTTGAATATACAAAGCTTTAGCCATATGGTAAGAATGGCAATATATCTAAGATGTTAGATGCATAATATATAAAGTCTAAACTGCACATTAACAGTGAAATATTTCAATAAATACCTTATATTGCATTCGTAAAAATTGGGAGTATTCATTTCCTGTGGCAAATAATGAGTTATTAACAGAGATCAGTAGGAATACATATACAAATATAGTCACATTTTCTGGTGCAAATATATCTGAAATATTGTTTGTTTTTGAATTCTCTAATATACCTTGGCCATCAAATAACCTGAAGAATGAATTTGATTATATGAAACTCGGAGTAAATGCCTTCAACAGCTATGTGAACAAATTTATTTATTAACATCATGAAGGAAGCATCAATGGGTATCAAACTATAATTACTTAGACTGCTTGCCTTAAATACCTGACAAAATAAATTTTTTGATATTTTTGTAGCACCTATATATATATATATATATATATGCACACATAAGCTATTGCTGAAAAGCAGCATAGCGTGATGTCAAAATGCCCCAAAAGTAATGAAACCTAAGTTTTATCGTCAAGATGTTTATGTCATTATTATTAAGAGGAAAGACCAAAGTATTTTTTAATAATTTTTTAAATTTTTAATCCTTTCTAGCAAATTTTCGTTGAAATCCTCGATATTTTTATTAGGTTGGTGCAAAAATATTGTCGCTTTCTCACATATATTACTATGTGAGAAAACGACATTATTTTTGCACCAACCTAATACCTCACAGCTGACGTAGTAATTACGATTAGTGTTTTTGCGCTTTTTTTCCGGTGAAAAACACATTCAGTTGGAAATTGTTATAAAAATCAAACACTTGTCGGATTTTACTAAAACTTTTATTCACAAATAAATGAAATTATTGTGTTTTTTTTTTGTTTCTTTTTTTAGAAATTTTTTTTATTTTTTTTTCCTTATGTTACTTAATTTGATGAAATTTCGAGAAATTAAATTTCAATATGTTTTATTAGTTAAAAGCAGGGCTCTTGGGAGTATGTAAATCAAAAATTTCTGTTTTTCAATTTCCCGAAAATCTTTTCCAAAACGTAAAACAAAAAAATTCAATAAAACTATAACATTATTTAATTTGAGAAGCATTTTTAATTTACTTTTATAAGTAAGATTTATTAAGGACACTATTTTCAATAAATAATGAATTTTTACAAGAATTGTTTTCATTTTTTAAAATTTTAATTATAATAATTTATAATATAAATAGCTTGAAATTATGAATTACTTTAATCCGGTTAGGTGATATTTTTATTAAGTGAAAACTATATTTACGGATCAAGCATTGACGAACTCAATAAAAGTCGTTGACCCCAATATTTTTTGACAATTTAATTTAAACGTAACGTTCCCCTATTTGAAAGTAAGTTTAAATAAATTTAGTAATTTATAGTAAATTTAAATTCAACATTTCTAAAATTACGGAGAACATTTTCCAACACTTAAGATTATTGAATACTTAAAACTTATATAAAAAAAATGTTCACCCGTCATTTTCTTAAATTATGTTTTAATATTAATGTCTATGTAGAACAATAATAAAAGTGCCAACACCTCGTAAATCACTCTGCCTTGACAAGCATTTAATCGCGCTACTGTTTGTTTTAAAAATCCATTTCTGTTATTTTAAACTTAAAGTAAACAATATTTTCTCAAAAACACATTAATTATATTTTAAATCAGTTAATATTCCTCGAATAAAGTTTCAGAAAAGTATATTTTACTTTTGGAAGTCTTTTAAAACCGAGAGTTAACTTTTGTTTACAAATGACTGAATTTAAACGATTTCTGAAAGCGAGTAAAAATCTGAGATTCTAATCAATATAATTTCTAGTAGGAATACACCAGAGTGTTTTGCTTACTGGAAATAGTAAATTTAATCATTTAGCTTTCAATTAAAAGCTGAAAAGAAAGCTCCAGAATTTATTTTCATTTATTTTTTTTTTTAATCATTTTGATCTTTAGGTATCGAAAATTCAATGGAGGTACCTAAATACCTATATACTTCAATACCTGATAGAAAAATTATTGACAAAAGAGAATCTTTGCTACTTATATATATATATATGTGTGTGTGTGTGTGTGTGTGTGTGTGTGTGCGTGTGTTCATGATTGTATGAAGATAGATATTTCTGATGAAGTACTGACCCAAGCCACTTCCACAAATTTGACCAAACATCACAATTTATCTGGGAATTCCATTTCGACTACAGTAAACCCTTTTCAGTACCCTACCTCACACATCGAAATCATTTTCTGAATGAAACCATTCGCATCCATGAATGTTTACTTTGATATTCAGAAAAAAAGCAGATGGAATTGTTTGAGTGTATATGTGTTCAATTTGTACATATTAAAGTGTTCTTACACTGTAAGTTTCAAAATCTTGCAAAAGGACACATCAAAATAATTTTCATAGAAAAAGCAAACTCATACATATTGTCAAATTTTGCGAATTGGGCCAATTTAAAAACATTTCTGTATCTACTTTTTAAATGATACAGATTTGTGCATAATTTCATTAAAAAAGTGTCGTGTATTTCATTCATATCTTCTGTTTTATATAATGAAGCAAACAAATTTAAACCTGTTATTAAATGGGGCGAGAAATGGCTTGTAAAAGTTAAGTCCGCTAAAATGAAACAGCCGTCTTAGTCGTCTAAGAGAACCATTTCTGTCTTCTATCAGAATAACTGATGCCAACCTTCAAGAGAGCAACTCACAGTACCTTCGCAGTTGAACGGTTATATTAAATCAATCGCGAAGTCTGCTGCTAGAAAAATGTGTTTACTCTGTCACTTCAGATAATTTCTCCCGCCTAAAGCCATTTCGCACGTTTATAAACGTACCATTTATCTACTCATTGAATATTGCTACCATATCTGGGGTGGTACTCCTGGTATATATCTAGATATTCTTTTCAAAATCCAGTTAATAATCTGTAATGTTATCAGTCTTGATGTAGATTCTCTGTATGTCTTCTGTTAATATTTTCATGGCAATTTTACTAATGAGACTACCTCCTCCTTGGTACCTCGACCTTCTTAATTTAATAGTACTCGATTCTTAATTAGGTTTCTTTATTTCACAGTTGAAAGAGACGGACGTCATCGTAAATTTTATTACAATAGTTTATTGTCTCAAACTTCTCGCCTGTGGGACTCTTCTGTTATCTGCCTATATTTTCATCCATTAGACATGGCACGTGGAACTAGAAAAGTCTACCCCAACGAGCGAAATAAAGGGTTCAGTTCAACATTCCAACAACCTGAAGAATGCCGGAGCGTACAACGGCCGAAACGTTGTGATAAATATGGCAACAAAGATGAGAACAATAGTCCGAATAATGTAAATAGGTGACTCTTCTTATTTTAACTTCAATCGCTATTTTCTATCTTCCTTAATTCTGTTCTTTGGTGTCCTTTCTCCTCACTAACCTTTTCTCGTTTTCCTTCACTCACAGTAACCACCTCACGTCTTAATGGTATTCTTGCCTTGCTTGGGGTGAAATGGTTTAAAAAATTGATGAAGTAGATTTTCCATTATATTTTACATATAGAAATTGTTTTAATAATCTGGTTAAAGAATATCAACTAAATTTAAATAAGCAGATGAACTGCAAAACGATTTATCTGTCAAGGATAGAAATACAAGTAATTTCTAAACTTTGAAACTAAAACCAGAACTAAATTTCACATTCTTGTATCACATGTTAAAATTGATCTAAATTTATATAAGAAACAAATCCCCATATCATAAATAATGTTTAGGCTGTTAATATTTTAGCAAGAATCTGTCTTTCATGAAAGTTACTAATCGGCCCTTTCGACGTAAGCATTATTTTTTATGTTCAAATGCGAATTTCATTATAAGTTTCAAATGGAAAATATACAAGATATCTAAAAAGAAGAAAAAAAAAAGGTTTCTCATGAAATAATCGAAGCAACAATAACCAACTTTATCAAATTTAAATAATATAAAGACAGTATATATTATAAATTTATGCTCTTAAGATTTTGTCATCGAATGCTTTCATATTGCTAGGAAAGTAAGTGAAAAGAGTGATTTCCATCAGAGTCACGAGCCAAAAGGTTTCAATGGAATTAAGATAATCTCTAGGTGGGTCCAACGAAAACATATACAAGTCTATGCACTTGCAAAATAGAAATGTACAACCTTTTATATACTCATAACTTTAAGTTAGTGAATTCATAGTGTGATACGATTCTTTCTTCAAAAAAAAAGTCAATAGTGAATAAATTAAGCAATAAAGGCTATCGCCAGCCAACATCTGAGCGTAATCGAATTGAATCTTGTGTTTATTTTTTTCCCTTTCCATCGCGACTACGAAATTATTACTTTCAGTTGATTTCCATTGAGAATTATACAATAGAAGCATTATCCATTTTCATTTGTGCAGTTGTCATTATCTATGACAAAATTATATCGCTAATAAATTTTATTTAATGAGTTTTGAAAAAGACCATATTTAAAAAACGAAAAAAAACGTTCAGATTACCGTTTATTTTGAACCGTAAATATTTTTCGATAACCAAGACAACTGAAATCGTTCTTTGTTCCTCTGGCGGGTAAATGTGTGTACAAATAAAAAAAAATTCATGTAAACGAAGTCATTCTTAAGTGGCGAATGTATTAGATATGCTAATCTTTTAATTAAGTATTTAAAATCAGACAGATTTTGTTTAACTAAAAATTGAACAATCACAAGTTTTATAATTTATTGCATGACTAGTTCTACATGTACAATATCATTCTAGAATTTATCATACAGACAACTTTTATTTTAAAATACAAAGAGAAAAGAAAATTATTTGAGTTCAAGAAACAAACGAATATCTAATTTTTGAGATACATATTTTCTGTATAATACAAATAGGTTTTGAAGTGACATCGATGTCACAATACTTTTTGCGATAGAACCAATGATTTGAAAGCAGTTCACAGACAAAACCGGCCTTTCTCGCAACAAATAATAGGGCTATACATTTTTGAAGGCATCATGGATGTGAAATTGTGCCCGAATATATTTTCCGACGAAACTCTAGCTGAAATATATCTGATCCTAATATGAGGATCTTTCTCTGCAGATTTCCGCAAAAATAACAATTGCTTAAGAGCGATAGAATAGCAAAAGATCATCCAATAATTAATCAAGGTATTAAGAAACAGGAACATTTCGTTAGATACAAAGAAAATACGGTTGAAGTGCTATGTAATATCAATTCTCCTATATGGCCTTCTATAAGTTTTCCGGAAAATGCGAACAAAAAGGATAGAATCAGAAAGACGTGTAATGTCTGGTAGACAGTAGGGAAAGAGGGCTTGGAGAATTTGATACTCATAGGACATATTGAATGGAAGCGGGACAGAGTGAAACAGCGCGTAACGTACCTAACGCGCTTGTGTAAATGGTTGGCAGATTAGTGACCAGAAGAATAGTAAGCGGACAAACATTTCTTAGAACTATAAAGGTTAGGAGGCTGTGGAGAACCTGACCCCTCAGTCGTAAAGAGAGACGACATATAAAATAATTTGAATCAACTCTACAAATCTAAGACGATATGTTAATGTAAACGTAAGATTTAAAAAAAAAAATACAATTTGAGTTTCAATGCGGAAGTAGTCTTAAAACATTTGGATTATCCTGAAATGCATGTGTACAAAAAATATTCGTTCCTGATAGAAAAGTTAAGAGAAAGAGAAACTGAGCATGCGTGAATTTATCGATTATTTCAATTTTAAAAAATGGTATTATATCCAGAAAAGACAAGTGAATAGAATACACCAACAAGAATTCAATATAGGGTTGTAATCTGACTTAACTTTGAATGGTGTGACAAAGGAACAATGACAGTGGTAAATGAGTAAAAGAAAAAACAAAAATCACATGATAGCCACAAATGTCCGATAATCGATTCCAGTGAACGGTAAGATCACGCAAAGAAAATCGAAGAACACGCCGCGTTTATCGCCAGTGCCTTACATGTAATTCTATCAAACTTGTATCACTACTATGTATATCTGGAACCACAATACTGCAAGGTATATACCGATATATTCCATACCTGACAACGTAAAAAAAAAAGCAGGAATACACGAGTACCTATTCGCACAAAGTGACCCACTATAATTCATTTTATGTTTTATCAATGTTTTTTTAATTTACATTGATCCTTCAGTGCTTTAGCGATCATAGCCCTTCACAACTTATGATTTGCAGCTGTTTGTTTCATTATTATTCCTTTCACTGCCTTTTCTCCCATACGCTTATATAAGTGGATCAATCGATAAGAAACTCGCTATTTAGCCCTGCTCCACCCCTACCTTCACTATGTCCTGTAAGTGTCAAATTCTTCAAACCCTGTCCTCATTATATAACCCAGAAATTTCAAATGTTTCTTTTTGATCCAAAGCGTAAGTGCCATTTTGATTTCATTTTCTTTACAAGTTAAAATCCAAAGAAAAACATGCAATGTTATTGATCTTGACGTGGCAACTGTCACTTTCGCACCGCCGTAACGTAGATTCTTTGTGCCTTTTCTATAAATATTTTCATAGCAATTGTTTTGATGAGCTTTCTTCTTTGACACCTAGATATTCTGAAGTTAAGTGTACTACGGAATGGTCTCATCATTTTACAGTTAAAATGGCTAGATATAACCGTAAGTTGTATGCTAACAGTTTCTTCACTCGCACTTCTCCATTGTAAAATTCCCTTACGCATTCATGCTTCCCAGTCAAATTTGATCTAGAAACTAGAATACGTTATTTCTGTTTTCTTAATTCCTGTTCTCTTATTGTTCCATCTACCTTCTATTTCTCGTAGTCTCTCACACTCACTAATCCCTTGTGTCTTAGTGGCTTTATTGACTTGTATGGGGTGAAGCTATTAAAAAGTAGTTCGCAGTTACACATATGCTCTTTCCGTGGTATTCTCAGCTTTCTTCTCTCTGTTGCTTCAAGTTTCCTCTTCATCTATAAGGAAATTGTTCATCATACGCTGCCATCTTGGAAAATTACTATTGCTTACTATCTCAAGGTTTATTATATTCTTAATGTTTTCCTTTTTCTTAATACTTTCTTCGACCTTTGGAAGTTATATTTCATTGTCCTAATGTACCATCACCGAAATCCGAAGATGCATTACGAAAAGTTAAAAGGTAACGAATTATTGAAATCCACAGATTTATTTTCTGAATGAGGATATCACCTGTCTGCGGAATTAGGATTGATGAAGACTCGATAGCTGCATGTATTAAACGAACGGCAAGCGTTGGAATGAATAATGAATGAGTTTCAAAATTTTAAATTCATAGCAACAGGTGCGGATTTGACGTTGGTAAAATGCATCGTTAGGCTGACGTGACAGATAGATGGAAATATGTAATAAATTCAGGGTTTCAAACAAATAATATAAAAACTCTGAAAATTGCAAATCTTATCTAAAGTATAATCGAACTATGAAGGTCTGTTAAAAATCGTGATCGACTCCGATGTTGATTTAATAGTAGGAAATTAAGTATTTTATCTTGCTGACCTCTATCTTATATCAAGAGAGGTTATCAAAATTTTGTGTTGTTCTGGCAGCGAGGAATTGTTGAAAAGCACACAAAACAAGTATTAAATCAAATAGCAAAACATAAGACAATAAAATAGCACTCCTTTAAATGGGAGACCATGGGAGGAAATAGATTACATTTTAAAGCGTTCATTTCGCCGAAGAATATCGCTCTACTTCCAATTGGGCAGGTGAATGAAGCCAAGCTTGAATAGCTAATGGCGGAAAATGGCCATATGCGTCGAAAGGCCAACAGACTGGAAGTGGTATGATGTTTGGGGAGGGAATATAGGTATTCATGCGCTGAGCCCAAGTAGAATTCAATTTGGTGTTCATTTGTCAGACATGGACTTTGTGAAAGGGCATACTTTCAAAATTAGCGAATGAAGATGACCTTTGTAAACGTGATGTCTGCACGAAATATGATAGAGTAAAGTGTGGGGGTATTTTACATGTTTGCAGAACTTTAAATCAATTAAAAATACTGTAGAACATTCGGAAAGCTTCTAAACATTGTGCGCATTCTGTATTAGTAAATTTTATTTAAAATGAAATGCTTCTTGAGAAGAATCAGCAATTTGATTGACAATGGTATACTTGGATTATCCCGCTGAATTAATAGAAATGTTGCCACAATTCTAAATGGTGATGCATATAGACCACTTTATTTTATTTTATTTAATAGATCCTTTCCATTAGTAATGCAAATAGTTCCGTTCATTAGTTCTCTTAATAGGAATAAATTTTAAAAATGACTAGTATTTATTTATTTTAGTTACAATAAGCCTCACCATATACAAGGCCCCTTTGTTCACACGACTTTGATGGTTACGTTATGAAGCGGTTTATACGGACAGGAGGAAGAAGATAACGGTTAACCCTAGACTTAAATAAGTTAAGATTGTAGTGATCGTGGAAACGTTCTCTTGGGAGTGTGTTACACAGACCAGTGGTTCATGGGAAGAAGCTGTTCAAGTAGAAATACTCACCGATGAAGTACGGAGGGAATGTGGGTAGTTTGCTACTAATACATTATATATATATATATATATATATATATATATGTATGTATATGTATATGTATGTGTATGTGTATATATATATATATATATATTTCGGTAGCAATTTTTTATTAATGCATGTTCAATTAAATAATATAGACAAGTTTTGTCTATTTAAGTAAGTTCCTTTCATATTGTCTGATAAGCTTAATCACATTATCGTTCAAAGACGAAAGGAAAACACCATATTGATACATGTTTAAATCCAATCTAAACTTTCGACTTACATAAGCCATTATCAAAGATTACACACAGTCGAAACTACAAAAATAGTCTTAGCTGCTTGAGTGTGTGACGTCACGAGCTGCGACGCGATTTTCGCTTCCTTGTCTCGTAAATACGAGTTTGCTGTTTGAATATGCTCAAAGTAACGACAAAGGCGGACTATTTTTGTAGCTTTGATAATGGCTTATGTAAGCCGAAGGTTTAGATTGGATTTAAACATATCAATATGGTGTTTTCCCTTCGTCTTTCAACGATAATGTGATTATGCTTATCAGACAATATGAAAGGAACTTACTTAAAATAGACAAAGCTTGTCTATATTATTTAATGAAGCATGCATTATGCGTGAAACTGACCTAGGAAGCGAAATAACTACTTAAAGGTGTGTGATAATTCGCATAGCTAAAGCCTGATCCCCATTGAATAAAATGGATGTAATCTGGAAATCCGATCTACCAGATAACCTCAAACGGGGATACTTTCACGCCATTGTAGAGGTGGTTTTAATATATAATGCCACTGCTTGGATATTAACTGAAACCCTGGATTCTAAGCTTGGTAGAACCTACACTCGGATGCTGAGAGCTATACGTAACATCTCTTGGAGACAACATCCAAATAAATCACAGCTCTATGGACCCATCCTGGAGCTTTGTAGGATATTGGCGAATAAAACAAGAACTCGCGAGTGATCTACTGCTCTGAACACCTAGACATGCCGCAAGATGGATTAGTCACCCAGAAACCATTGACCAGTTACATTATGACAAAGAATGCCACCCTAATGACCTTTCCACCTTGATGCAGGACAGTGATGTTTGGTGTGATAGACCCACAAATGTCCGAACTAGCTCGACTGAATAAATAGATAGACAGATAAATAGACAGATGTGCAGAAAAATGATGAAAAGATTTAGTATTAAATGCGACGATAAGGTCTGCAGGATTCATTTGACACATTGATTGCCAGAGGTCAATTACGAAATCTGACTTCAATGGTCAACTTCTGAATAGGATTTGTATGAACCTTGTTTTTATATTAAATGTATCACAGTGAAAGAAGTTGTTGTTGGCGCCCACAGATGGCAATGTATCTTAAAATGTCAAACATGAGATGACTCCTAATCGACACGAGCTAACGCTTGCTTTGCTCTCAATGAATTAATTCATTGAATAGTTCTATTATAAACAATCCACATTAAATATCCTTCAGCATAGGAAGTGTATAAAAATAGTAATGACAGGTAGAGAATATTGACGTTTCCATTCGCAGAAGCATTTTATTAACCTATAGCTGATAAGAGAAGAGGCAAATTCATAGATTTTACAAAGGCATTTGCGCTTAAGTGAATATAAATAATCCGATTGGATTTCGAATTGAGACTGTAATTTCTAATCCCAAGCAGTTATCCATTATGCCACCCGCACATCCCAAATTAGTGCACTTAGTAATTAGATCTTTTTTTCGCCGCTGAGAATTTATGTTTTATAAACATTAGTTTCGTACGTCTAACATTTTTTTTTCATTTTTTATCATTTCATATCAAGCAAGGGAATAATGCAGGGAAACAATTAGTAAGGAGAGAGGACAATAAAAGAACAGATTAAGAAGATTGAAGTTAACCATTGGCATTGCATTTAAATTTTTGAAGATCAAACTTGACTGGAAAGCAAGAATCATGAATAGAGTTACGCAAGCGAAAAGTACAAGAAAAAACTGTTAGCATAGATTTTACGATAGTAATTTCAACTATAAAATGACATCTTTCCACCAATGTACGGGTGACTGAAAATTAACTTCCCATTTTAAAATACTTATAATTCATTTATTAACTATAATTTTTATAAGAAATGGATACGAGAGGAGAGCGTTTAGCATTAGGTTTTATATAAAAGTCGATATGGGCCCTAGATTTAGCTACCATCTTCTGGAGCTGCTCAGGAATCATGTCAACTGATTTCACCAGGAATATCTGTGATATAGAAGACATAACTACTTGTATTCGGCCCTCAAGTTCTTCTAAAGCCTTCGTTTAGTAGACTTACTCCTTTAACAAACCACAAAAAAAAAAGTGACAGGATGTCGGTAATCCTGACTGACCAATCATGCATAAAATAGGGAGTTAGTTTTCAATCAACCTGTAATATAGCACTTATATTTATAGCGTCTATGTAATATAGGGAAGAGTATTAAAACAATATTAGGCAGCCTCGGACACTTTTGATAGTAAGATGACAGGTGTCGGTAAAAAAAAGGACCAACATTTTTAACATTAATTTTGTCGTAAACTTGCTATTCTTAAAATAATGATTGGAAAAAGGCTTAAGTAAATGTGTTTGTGTGTGCAATAAAGAAATCCCTGACGATATGTCTTTGACAGATCTTCCTCGTCATGAAAGTAAATTTCCATTATTTTCTTGTTAGTTTTATGTATTTAATTAAAAAAAAAAAAAAAAAGAACACTTTTAACTGGAGTTTTTCTTTTGTCAACCTTTTATTGTTGCCTAAGTTGTTTGATGCAGAAATATGAAGAAAACATTTATATTTATTTTTCCATCTCCAGGCAAGGATGTGGGCGAACTTCATAACTTACGCTATTTTGCTGCCCCAAGTAACTTTATGACCTTCTAGACACTTGAAAATTCCAAGAACTCAAAGACGATGCCGTAAATGGAAGCGAAAAGAAAGGAAGCATCATTATAAGAAAATATATGGTTGGTGGCAAGAGGAAAGGTTCAAGATGCGAGCTGGCAATTAGAAATATTAACATCAAACTTGGACAGAAATTCAAATATCAAATGTTTTAACAGAAGATGAAAAATATGAGTTTAAATTTGAAGATGCATTGTCATGTGCAGATGATGCCTTCCAAGACCTAAACAAATTAATGAAGAAACAATTCCACAATTGAAGAATTCCTTATTGAAAGAATTAAGATTTGATAATACCAAGCAACACAAGACAACATTCCTGAAAAAAAAAGTTTTTTGGTTTCCATCAATGTGCATAGCTTTACAAGTTGAGTACCTTGAAAATGACAGTAGACAAGAATTAAAACGTAAGAAAACTTTGCTTTCGGAGGGCCACTCCTGGAATTTTCCTATCTCATATTGGGTGTGGCTGAATGATATGGATGGATTCTCTTGTCGAAAACCACGGCTGAGATCTGTTCTTTATGTAAATAACAGCACAAGTTATTTTTTTAAGTATCCAGTTGCCTGTGTCCTGAAAAACATGCTCTCTCCATCAGAGCGAGAAGCCCTGTACTAGAGAAATAGATGCCACACATCCAATGATGTTACAGCCGCAAGATTGTGTTTTTGTTTTTTTTTAGTATCATTTTTTCAACCTCCTAGCAGCATGTTGGCCGTTGGTTCCTATAAAGAAGCTCAACCGGCAGCACTATTACAACTGGTTTGCATTCGGTTTCCTTTCTCCTAGACTGGTTACGAAAAAAGTTTATACGGCGTATTTTGTCCTATAATTAACCCCTACTTGGGGATGAGAATAGATGGGTTCATTCTTTTCCTCCAAGAGTATTTCACCGTAAGTTAATGTAATGAACTTGGAATAAGAAATCTGAGAGCCGAATTCGAACTCGACTCTCAGATTTCTTATTCCAAGGCATATATATATTTATATATATATATATATATATATATATATATATATATATATATATATATATATATATACATATTATATATATATATTAGTTCTCTATTAATATACTGTTATGGGGTCCACCCCTTTTTCATAATTGGACTCTACCAAGTGTATCTGGACTGCTGCCGTTAAATACCCAGAGTTACAGTCAGTGTGGGTAGTTGGATAGGTAGAGGATATAGTGAGAGTCAGAGAATATACGAACGGAGATAGTGTGAGGTAACCTCTTGTAGAAGTTAGTTACAAGCACGTAGACTCTAAGGAAGTCCGACTTCGAGACTGTATATATCTATCTGTATTTGCTACTAACCGCGTTCCTGGATTCACTAACAGTATTACTCTTTGTATGATTGCGTAAATACATTTTATTTCTTATATTTAATTAATGCGTTTGTCACTCCTTGGAGACCGAATTCATCTCGGAATCCACAACATATACCTTTGCTTTCATGTGAGTTAATATATAGGATAGAGTACTGAGACACTGTCAGGGTGACCAAGAATAGATTCCCCCCCCCCAAAAAAAGGAATACTTATATTTGGCCAGATTTGAGGATGTTCACCGGTCCGAGAACTATCGATTTATAGATATTCATCTTTCTAAACCTCTCCTGAAATGAATCTCCTCTCCTTTGTATCTCGCTCCCTCGCCTGACTTCATCGTCTATCTTCTTTTCCAATTCATCTTCGAGGTTCAATTCACCGTTACGTACATTCCTAGTTCTCTTTAGATTTCTTTCTTAAATTACACTTTGCCCATTTCCCACACCTCCAAGCTCGTGATGTCCATGAAAAAGTATATATGCATCTAAGTATTACAACCAAATATGTATGTATATTTATACTGAGCCAAAGCTACCTAATGAACTCTTTCAAGTCATGACAGAGGTCAAAAGAATCTATGCGGCTTTGTAATTGGTGAATTATTATTCAATCTATAACCCGTTTTCCAAAAAGTCGCAAGCCTATCACTACTCTTTCGCTATTTCCATGTTCTAACGCGCTACATGTCATAACTAGACTAGCTTCATATTTAAGCCTTAATTCTGCCCAAAAGCATACTTAGAGAAAAGGTATGGAAAGATGGCGTCTCTGTTATATCCGAGGCGTTCAGCCAAAGGGGGATAATTAAACTTTCCCAGAAACTTATATTATGCCACATTCTCCCCTGCTAATGAAAGACATACGAGAGTAAGCAGAAATAATAATAAAAACGATAAAGTTAGTCATGTCCATATCGTTGCGGAGCCAGCTTCTGCCTGCCAGAACAACGGACTGATGTTCCATTGAATTATCGGAGAGTAGAATCTCCCCAATGTCTTTCACTTCTTTAGTCTGATTACAATCAAGGGGGTATCTTGTTGCGTAGGTGATGGAGACAATTCACTAGGGATAGCATCTGGAAATGATGCTTCATTTGGATAAGGAGCCAAATCTTTAAGGAAGACTGCAGATTCACTGCCATCGGGATACTTGATATAAGCATATGTTAGGTTTGCCTCCAAATGTTTAACTTCCTCAACCAGGGGACCAAGTCTCACAAGGCCGAACAAAAAGGCATAAGAGAACAGGACCTTGATTCATTATCCACGTAGAAAGTTATGTTCGCTAACAAGAACGCCTAAGAAATCTGAAGAATCTCTTATCAGGAGTTTCATTAGTTTCTGTTGAGAGTAGCGATATAATATAGTGAAGAGCTTCAGGTAGTTGGGATTCGCACTAACTTACTGAGCCATATCGTCATTTAGTAAACAAGTAAAGTGATTTCCAAATTATCACATTGTATCACTCAACCTGGTGATTTCCAGTACGATGGTATGGCATAGAATTACTAGACGGAACTACACGGCCAATGAGATAAATCTTCACTTCACGGAACATAAAAGCCGTTCCTCAGACTGACTGTATGAATCTAGGCATACTACAAATGGAAAAAGATGTCCAAACATCTCACAATTGTGGCACAATATATATTCTTACAAGGGATAACAAAAGGGAATCTGGAATATTCATCTACTGCTGTAAATATGTATTTGTTAATTGTACGCGATGAAAGGGGGTCCTTAAAATCTATACTTATTCTTTCCATCGATTGGGTAGCTTTCATAACGGTGTTTCCCATTAGTCTGTGAAATGATGGTTTGGCTTCAGCACATGTCTGACACGTTGAGCAAATCCTGTTGTCATCCTGTAGAAAATGGCAAATTCTCTTTTCGAAAAACTAAAACATTCTGACTACACCGTTCATGAATATCTTTGAGGCTCCATGAAGTAATGGATCCATAGAATGACTTCGATAATGTGCCAGGGGCTACATTATTCTTGCCTAGTCCGTATCATATTGAATAACGGAAGTAGGCAAGCTCCAGTTTCTAACCTTCAATCTTTTTTTTTTTTAATTTGTGTTATTTGAGGTTATCAAACATAAAAGAAACAGATCGTTGGTGAGTAATAGTCGTAAAGTCTTGGCCTTGCAGAAGATGGGACCACTTCATAACAGCTGCAATTATTGCACTCACCTCCTTCTCAAAAGACGGGGAGTGTGATTTACTTCCAGACAACATTCTTGACATAAAGGCTATAGGATGAACAGCGCAATTTAGTGTAGCAGACATGACTATATCTGCTACATCACATTCTACCATGGGGTGGCATGATCGATGCTGTTTAAAAAAAGCATTGCCATGGTGTTTCTTGATTTTTTTAATAAGATTCAAATTCATCAGGACTCATAGAAAATGATCTTTTGAAGAAAGAACGCGCCCTATCTGAAAATTATGGAATCCAATTAACATATTATGCAATCATGCCAAGTATACGTTGCAGGGCCGAACGAGTAGTTTATCTATTTCCGAGGTTGTACCCAAAGAGGTTAGTGGATCTAGGGGATGTGATAGACTTTGATCTTTTGAAGGTCAGTTTCATTTTCTCTGCAGCAGCTAGAAAACTTCAACATTAGTGTCGTATTCTCTTTGGTTTCGTCCAAACCAAATGCATTCCAAATAATGAAATGTACCTGACAATTATTCTTCCTCAGTAAAATTGTCAATAGCCATTTGAAAAACTGTAACACCATTTGTAACGCCAAAAGACACAAGCGTAGATTGGTATAATACAATCTGCTTCGAAAGCTGTATATGGTTTATCAGAGTAGCTAATCGTGATTTGGTCGGAGGTACTCCGAGGTAGAAAAGACTTCATGCTTGGTGCTAGGCAACTCCGAGGTAGTAAAGACTTCATGCTTGATGCTAGGCAACTCCGAGGTAGTAAAGACTTCATGCTTGGTGCTAGGCACTCCGAGGTAGAAAAGACTTGTTACTTTGCATGACTGTTGACCACCGTGGGTAAAGGATTTGCATTAAGTTCATTGTAAATGTTCACAGTAGTTGAATAGTCTATGCACATTCATTTCTTGTGGGCCTTCAAGTCATTCTTTACTACAACAACTTGTGCACTCCATGGAAACGTGATTGGTTCTATGAATCCCTCAGAGAACAATCTTCAAACCTCCTGAGTAATGAAATCCTGGTCGAAGTGGCTAAATTTCATCGACTTAGTGGTCATAGGTTTAGCATTTTTCTCTATGTTTGCGAATAATAGACGTTCGGTCAAATCTGCTGCTTCTAAACTGCAAACAGAATTATTTTCTGAATTGGAAACTAAGTCTTGGTTATATCCTCCATATACAATCGTAATAGAAAAATGTAGCTTAAAATTCATCCTAAAAATACATCTCTACAGGAATCCTCATCAATAAAGCTTTCAGGGGTTGTTGAGTCAATAAGACTAGCAACTATATTTCCATTTACTTCCAAGTACAACAGAAGAATTAAAACAGTGGCAAACAACGACAAAAGTAGCACAGAGATAAGGAGTCAGCGTTGCTGCAGTGACTTTCCTATTATTCTTGGTTTGGCCAACCCACACCCAGTGACCTCTTCTTACACATGAAGAAAAATCGCAATCTTTTGCTGGGCATTTTGTACGTCAACGAATGTTGCCACCACTAAATCAACCCTGTTTTTAACCAGAGCTCCACCCGCAACAGTTACATCATAATTATTTTTTGAGCGGCACCCGGCGCTTAATTATTGAATGTCACATTACCTAAATCTGGATATCCCGACGCTGCAACGACAGAACCCAACAGCTAAAAGACCTCAGAGTTACGCTGCGCAAGGTACAGGGTCCTTGCTTGATCGTAAGATTCTTAAAGAGTTAGACTTAGGTTTTCCAGTAAACGCTGACGTATATTTGACGAATACAGTCCGTTCATGAAGGCATCACTCATTAATTCTTCACGGTACTGTTCCGCCTGATGACTTTCAGTGTGCAGTTTCTGCTCTGTATGTGAAGTTCTCGAAGAAGTTCGACTAGTGTTTCCGAGGGTTGTTGGTGTCTTTTGCGAGAATATGTCTAGCGAATATCTCATTCTTATGATTTTTTTTAGAATTTCCAGTGTCTCCTCATAATTTGCTGCATCAGCAAAATATTCGTAAATGCTTGTGGAAACGTATTTATTTAGCGTAGGGTGTTAGGAGATCTGTCATCGCATTCTTCGATGAAGTTCTCAAACGTTCTTCGCCAGTATCGATATTCCTTTTTGGCAGCCGGTAAAGTCGGGTCAACAGCAAGCTTATTTGGGCAAAAGACGTGTCCCATGTTTATGGAAAAATCTGACCTAAATAAATTGTCACAAAATACCTACATATTTAAGCCTTTATTCAGCTCAAAAATATACAGAGAGAACAGGCTGTTAGAATGACAGGAAGATGGCATCCCTGTTATATCTGATGTGTTCTTTAGTCAAAAGGGAACATAATTCAAGTCCCCTAGAAATATATATAACCAGTTTCCCATGAACAAAAAGTCGCAAACCCATCGCTACTCTTTCCCATTTCCATGGAAAATCTTCTGATGAGCTACTTCCCTTAATTTCATCTGTTCAGACCATTACAGTTAAGACCCGTTATGTCATATACATAGGGTTGAATCATTTCCATCGTATTCCATGGGAAAGAAGGAAACTTCATTTGTACAATACTTTTCTCAAGATCTTCTTCTCTGTGAAAGGAGAGGATGTTCTCGCAATGACTACAGTATTAGACTCTTCATATCTAGGGTCAATCGTTATGTATCGTACATATCCTTATAATCTGCACTTTTCACCACCTCCTTTTATATCCATAAATACGCCTCATTCAGTAACTGTACCTTGAGTGGCTTTGGGACCTGTTATTGGTTAAACAATAGTCTAAAATATATAGACCTGTTTAAGCTACAAAAAATGTATGGCCAATTAATCACCCAGTTACTATTTAATTCTATAGTTACAATGACAATGGTTTGATTCCTGTTGCTTGGGTACACACACACACACGTGTCTGTGTGTATGTAGATATGTATATATCGAGTGTTTTTAAATTACCTGACTGTAAGACTATAAAATAAAAATAAACCCATAAAATTATTAAAAATAAATGAATTTAAAAAATAAAAGCAAAATGTTAAAAGGACTGATTTTTTTTAAGATGGAATAAAACGGAGTTTATTAAATAGTAAATTCTGGGCCTCCACACACGCGCATATACATACATATTATTAGGTTGGTGCAAAAATAATGCCGTTTTCTTAATTTTGTTACTATGTGAGAAAACGACATTTTTGCACCAACCTAATACATACACACACACACACAATGACGTTATTGCTGAATCTCAATGTGGCTTTCAGACAATCCGGACTACAACGGATATGATGTTTTCTGCAAGATAACTACAGGAAAATTGTTTGGAGCAGAGAACAACCCTGTAAAAAGGCTTTGTTGATTTAACAAAGGCATTTGATACAGTCAACAAAATTGCTTTATGGGAGGGAATGAGAAAAATTTGCCTGGCCAGTAAAGTGCATTAAAATACTTTCATGATGTTATAACATATTACTTTCAAGAAGGCAAAAAAAAAAAAAAAAGATTATATTTCGTTTCATTTATTTTTTTCATTTTCTGTTTAGTTTTCACAAATATAGTGACAAAGTATAATGGTTAACAAGATAATCACACTATTAGTACTAAAGATACTTCGAACCACACTTTGGGCTTTCAGCCCTGATGGCTCTGATCCAGCCTAAAAACAGCTTAGTAGATATCTATAGTGATTATTTTCGTGTAAATAAGATAGATGTGAGAAAATAGATTTATAATTTAATCAGAAGAACGACAGTAAGATCGTTGCGAGGAACAGAAACTGAGGATATTCTAAAAAAAAAAAAATAAAAAAAAAAACTACAAGATAATGTTAATACAAGCAACATCCGAAAGAATTCCATAACCGTAACACTTTTTCAAACTTAAAAACTGACATTTTTTAAATCGATTTCTCCCCATGTAAGACAGCAAAACCACTAATACATAAGGTGTTACTGGGTGTTGAAGAATTAGAAGCAGAAACATTGCTAGGGAGGGAGAGCCAAAGAAGATTAATCAGGAGGACAGTAGATAGCGAGTGACATTAATCTTCAAAAAATTAAATCAAAATGGCTGGAAACCATTTCTGAAAGGGTGTTCTACAAGCGATAAGCGCGAGAGAAGAAACTTGGCATAGAATTTACGATTACATCTAGCCAAATCAACTGTCAATTGATGAGACCTAGTTACCAGTCTAGTACTGTGCTTAAATTAAAAAAAAAGTCTAGGCAACATAGTGTAGAGCGATATTTAATGGTATGAATAAATACAAAATGTGGCACAAGGCCAAAATGGGGAATTTGGAGAGTGGTTGTTTATTCTGTTTTATAATTAAACTTAACTAGCCACAAGCACTGTCCAAACATACAATACTCCTTCATCAAAACAACGCATTCTTACTTACCATTCTTACTACATCCACCATAATACCGACGTTATTGTGGCATTTCAACCCGGGGGCCTAAACCCATATTGAGCGAGTCTCCTGCTTCGTAAGACCTAGCTCGTCAATCAGATCATCCCGCACGGACCCTGTAACTAACACATGATATAATGCCCTCCGAGACTACGCATGGACGTTGAAGAAGCCATCCGACGTTCGTAAGAGGCGTTTCGGAATAATACGATATTCAGGATAAAAGGAGCAATCGGGATGGAAAGTTCTTGCAAGAAAGTAAATCAAAGACGAAAGCCAACAACCCTGGTGAATGGAGCGAGACAATACGAAAGGCTCCGATCGAACTTCCACCAGCGCACCGGGAGTCGCATATAGAAGTCGAATCGATGTACGAAAGTACGGCCTGAAGACGGCCGCCGGAAGCACAGCCTCCAGAAATCGATGGTCCATCCTATCGAATGCCTTGGACTGATCTAAATTGATCAGCGAGTCTTCACTGTCGACTTGCTCGATGATCAAGCGTACCATATGAAGGTTGTTCTCAATAGTCCTACCCTTCAAAGAACAAGTCTGTTCAAATCCAATCATACTAGAGAGGACAATCTGAAAACGGTTCGATAAAATCTCTATGTATTAACATATTTAACATAAAAGTCTGCTTCAGCGCTTCCCAGTATTCCGACACTGTGTTTGGACCCTTGCACCCAGCTGCTTCAGCTACCTCGAGGCAGAGAAAGTCGGCTAAATAGGCTTCAAACTGAGCAGTGCTCAGACCAGGCTCCTTGGTGAACTGATCTTGAAATTAGTCACGAAAAGCCTCACATATCCCCGCGTTTGTAGTCACGGTCCGATTATCCGGCAATGTGACGCACGCGATATGTCGATGACATGCATTCCGAACTTCCTCTGCAACGCAATTCAACAGCCATATTCCTTACCTCAGAAGATATTATTTTTAGACTATCCCTAACTACCAGAGCTTGATCCTTCTTGATAAGCAAGGAGGCCAACTCTCCCATAGCTAAGAGTACGTCCCCAATATCACGGGATTTAACAGCCCGATCAAATTTTTGCTCACATGCCGTTTGCGCCGCTAATCTATCTCGATTTAGACGATGACTATATTCAACAGGAAACGACCTGATTTTTTTTATTATTTTAATTTAATCCACCACATATTCCTAACCACAGCCCCCATCAGTTCCCGCTGTATCATTAGTAGAAGCTAGTCCCGGAAACTGCTCACCAAATAATGATATGTTCAATTTCTAGTAGCCAGCTATCTTAACATGAGGCTTATCTTAGTTTACACAAACCCCCACGAACCTATGAACCGATTAAACTATATAATGGAAACTTGGATACCCTAAGAGCCGGACACCAATTCACCTAACTAAGACACAGTTGAGGTAGCTAGAACGCAACTCTGTAGACGAACCACCAACTATTCGTCCGTCCACACTACCTCCCGAGGGCGTTCATTACGGTACTTATCGCCAAGATCTAACTTAACGATGAAGTCCCGAAATTGTTTCATTGTCCCGGTTGTTAGTACCTGAATTTGACCCTATACGGTCAATAACGGCATTCAAATTCCCTGCTAAAACTAACCGACGTGATGTCGTCAAAAACGGCTCAATCCGCAGAAACACATCAAGCCGCTCAGAATGGTCACTGGGCGCATAAACCCCAATGAGAAGAAGAGCCCTATCCTTTATGGTAACACTCAGCAACGTACATTCTGCCCTCTGGGTCGGCAAAGACGAGAGCACACACCGGCTTCAATGACTTGCTCATATGCTAAGAAAAACCTCTCGGGCCGCCATCAAAACATGCTGAATAGAGGGAAAACTCCCTAAGCAGAAAGCCTTCAAAATGGCGATTAGAAAACCGTGTCTCATGCACACAACATATATTCACCCGACATCAGGCCCCGGGAATTCACACTAGCTAACCAGAAAGTCATTATCAGATCGATTAGGGTTGTTCTTCTGCATTGAATATGGCTTGGGTGAGGACACCGAGGCCTGTCGCACTGAACTTGTTCCCATCACAGTACAATGTCCCAGGAGAATCATAATTTTAAAGATCTATACAGGGAGGGATGAACATGAAGCAGGAGCCCACCTGAACAAAACTGTTTTAACTTTTTAAGCATTCGAATCGCTATAAAAAGCAATAGGTGGAAACATTCCAAAGGTATTATTTGTTTTTTTTTTATCATGTCTCAAATCTGTTGGCCGCTTTGCTGTTGGATCCTACTACACTTAATAGCCTTTCAGCTTATGAGAAATTGTTCGGATTTTTGATATCCAAACAATTGAAGTTTTTAATATTTATAAGAATCTTTAAGTCTTATCTTTTCTAGACTGGATTAACGCCTTCCCTTCTTGCTCTTTCGTAAATAGGCACACGTCTTCCCCTATGTTGGGAATTGGTTTCAACTTTTTTGTGTGGTAGATTCATTCGCATGAGCTGAGGGATTTTTGTCTTATCGGATTTCCTGGGTTTGATGATAGGAATTTAACAGGCGATGGATTACGGGTATTGGTAGAGGTAGGTTTTTCTTTGAAAATAATTTGTCAATGAGGGGTGGGCGGCTTTCGTTAAGATGATCATTGGAGGTGGAGCCATAAAGTGGCATTTTGTAGAAGGGGAAGATGGGCCAGTTCTTCCTAGCAGACAGAAGAGTCTTCTCCTTTAGAACCTCCTTTAGTTGATACAGTTTCTCCGCTTTCTCAAAGAAAGTCTCATATTTAAGATTCGGTTATCGTAGATCTGCTCGGGGAAACGCCCTTAGAACTGGTAAAGGAAGTGGGGCTGTGTGTCTTTTCCTGTAGGGGCGTCTGTGGAAGGAATTCCCGCTGCCCGAAGCTTCCCTTTTGCCCTGCCAAGGACCTGTTATTCTCCCTCTTCCTTCTCCACAACGGTGGACAAAGTTTTGTCGAGGAATGAAGGCCACGAGGGGGACCCAAGCCGGGGTTTTACCACAGTGGTCTCGGTTGCTGGCATGCCCATTACGGACTAGACGGAATGAATACGGATTTGGGTCAGTGGGAGCCAGAACCCCAGAGGCCTTATTTGGGCAGGAAGAGGTGAGGTGACCAGTCTCTCCGCACTTCCAGCAAGATGTTCTCTATTTTTTTCCCTTTTAAATAAAACAAAAATTTACAAATTAAACAAAATTTCTATGATAAACAGAAATGTATAAACAAATTGATCAGAAAATCCTTCTCTCAACCGATTCCCAAGAGAATGCTTCCTCGATCACTACGGTCTTAACCTGTTCAAGTTTAGGGTCAACCGCTATCTTCACCACACATGCCCATAAACCTTGCCTTGTGTCCTGTAACCCTCTACTGAGAGTGGCTTTTGGGACTTATACAGGGAATATATCATTGCAAAAAAATAAATAGAAATGGACATCACCTTGCTTATGGAAATTATTAACGAGATTCATAGAAAATGAGAATTACTTACAACTCTCTAGTTCGTTTATAATAGGAATATATTTTACTAAATTTCACCAATGCAGAACCCAAGAGTCCTTCAAGCTAGATTACTGAAATATATGAGTGATATGAATGTAAAATGAGATAGAAGTTAGTTAATATTATAAGGAGAATTAAAAACAAATACCAAGCCTTGGGTCATTCGAGTTTTAGATGAAGGTTGATAGTTTTTACGGTTTATCAACCAATTGTGGATTATTTAAAGTCGAAATATATTTCGGATTCTAATACATTTTTTTCGAGTGAATATTTCCCTAATAGCTTTTGTGGCCATAACAATTAGTTTTGTAGATAGAAGTCCTTCCCTGATCACTACAATTCTAAACTTTTCAAGTCTGGGGTGAACTGTTAGCGTTTACACATATCCACATAAGCTGTGCCAATTAGTACTATACATAGAGTGGCACTCGAGCCTTGTACAGTGTGAAAATTATTGTAAAAGAATCCCCCAAAAACCTCCGACATAATGGGCAAGGTGGAAACTTTGGCCGACATTTTAATTATGAGTAACTATCAGTTGCTTCTATTGCTCGTGTGATGCATTAATTCAGCAAACAATTATTGAAGAGTCTTTGTAAAGTCAAATACGTTTTTATTATGGACATTTTTTTGTTTTGTTCTTTTTATTAATATTTCATACACAACTTTTTGAAAATATCAACGGAAGGTATTCATGGAAATATTTACATTAATTTTAGGTACCTACTAAAACGAAAATCTTAAAAATTGGGGGAGTGGGAAAATCAGTCACAATAGGAACAAATATTCCCTGGAATTCGATGGTGGGGGTCATTAAATTTCCTTAAAAAATAATGAAAACGCCCTTCTCTTTTCTAATCCATTAATAAAACTAAAACTATTTATCATGAATCCTTGTAAATTATGAAACTTCTACATATCTTTAAGCTTAGCGTAACATCAGATAGAAAGATATATACATAAATACATGTATAGCTGGCTATTCGGATTCAAGGATACCCATCTACTAGGGCGGCTAGCCAATTCCTATTGCAGACGCTTGCTCAGGCACATTTGTGTTTATTCAACACTGAACTCCTTTTAAAAAACATAACTTGAGACAAGAAGTAATAGTATTAAATCTTTAATCATATTAGTATTTTAAGCGTTCCAGATTTTCATTTTCACTCGAAATATTGGCTGTAATACGAAAAGAAACAAACCCGGATAATACGAAACGGAACTGAATAATTTAAACCATTTGCACGTTTTATGAATTCTGATTAACCAACCAAACGGAATTCATAAAAAAGCACAAGATTCTAGAAAGTTCACTTCGATGCTTTCGTCTTCTGATTAACTGATTCTTCTAGTACCACGTCGATCACGGCCTATGAAAGGAGTTGTGTTTTGCCTTGGGAGAAAATCCCAGGATTTCATTTTGACACTGGCTTCCTACTAGACAAATCGATTACTAACTTTGTGGAAATTTTGAACGAACCTTAAAACAGCCTGCGAGGAAATCACTTGGCAGCAACACAATTTCAAACTATTTTCTTTTTTCGATTAAAACAAGAAAAATACTTTTTGTATATTTTTTTTAATGTCAGAATTACTCGCCCTTCAAAAGAGAAGAAATTTATCATTCTACTTCGTAAGGAAATACGGGAAATGAAAGCTTTCATTATACATATGTACTAATACGACTGCGAAGTCCAACGAGCGGTGCCACCAACTCCAAGATGTTAAGAATAGAGAACGACAAACTAAAAATAAACAGTATTACAATCAACAAAAAAACAATAATAATAAAACAAATGAAATACATAACTGGTTTATAGTAGCCCGTTTATGATGTGAGGCAGAATATCTTGTCTTTTGAATGTGGTACCAAGTTGGATCAATAAGAACAGATCTGACATTTTCAAAGAATGAGATCATGCTGAAAAATAAGTATATTAACCGCTACAAATCGCAGCGATCCGACTGCATTGAAAAGAGGTGGACATGTCATGTACTGCCTATTGAGGTCAGGTTCTGTGGAATAGTCTCATTTTTTTTAAAGTGGGCATCACAGGCCGGAGCCTGAAGAGCGCTTCGCATCATCTACGTACCACAGCTCAACAGGCACTGGAGTTGGATCTGGTCACGACCCAAAAATAAACAAAGTTAATTAAAACTATGCTCACAGCACAATGCTAATTTCGACGTGAAACACATCTGTT
Source organism: Acanthosepion lycidas (assembly GCA_963932145.1). Lineage (NCBI taxonomy): Eukaryota > Metazoa > Mollusca > Cephalopoda > Sepiida > Sepiidae > Acanthosepion > Acanthosepion lycidas. The sequence continues at coordinate 102,247,882 of OZ010576.1, read as the reverse complement.
TGTCTTCCATTCTACGTCATTGATAACGGTCGCTACGAGCGCGTTGTTTATTGGTTAAAGAACGCACGCAAACACTTTTAGCACAACATTGAAAATCTGACTTGCAGATGTCTACACAAAATAATAATACCCTGTCCGGTAGTAAAGCTGCTAGTGTCGCCAGAGGTGGCAGTACCGCTTTAACCACCGACACTGTTACCTCCCCTGGTTGGCAGCTGATGAGGGCAGAGTATCGTACGCGTTTTCACATGTTGTATGTAGAAAAATGAAAAAAAAAATCTAAGTTAAACGATTGTTTTCGTCATTAGGCTACTGTAATTAACGATCAACCGACGTAATAACGTATTTTCTATCGGTGTTAATGATCCGTTAATTACGAGCATTGCAAATGCGGATTCTTAATATAAACCTGTTATCGTCACGTTGTCGCAACAATAATTTTTCGTTATATTTTTGTTGGATTTGACTGTATTTATCTACTTGGCGCCAGAATATTTATCATGCAACCAAACTTAATTTAACATTTATGGCACAGCGAATGTATTCCGGTCATGATAGCAAGAAACAACCATGAGAAATGTTGAAAAGTTTTCCCTAATAACAACACCTAACATTAGCCGTGAAAATCTCAAGGTTTTTTCTTTTTGAATAATCAGATGAATCATAATTTTTAATGTAATAACTGAATAAACTCCTTGCAAGTTATACAGCTACAAAATACACATACAATGTTACCCGTTAAATATCTGAACTTAGTGGTTCGCTGCAGGTTTAATAAAATGTTTCAATAACAATCATAAGTACTATTTTTAAGTAGTGATTATTCGTTATTTAAAGAGTACAAATGAAAAGCTTTCACACTTCATAGAAGTAGACGCTAAAAGAGATCATTATCAACTCCTCTATCTTCATTATTCTTTGTTTTTTATGTATGTTTTATTTTTCTCATCGAAACCAAGCAGAGTATCTAACCCTTCAATAATCAGAATGGTGTGGTCCATTATTTTAGGGCGAAACGCACATTCTGCCTTACTAACGAAAGAACAATCATAGCTATAAGCACAGGCAGGGATCTCATGGTTTAATATCTTAAATGGTTGGAGATGAATTAAGATAGACCACAGTAAACATCTCGTTCATTACCATATGTATGATTCTCAGTTGACCGTCCTTACACACAGTTGGGTATGTCACACACTTTACATCTCCGTTCATGGGCGGGAGTCGTGGAGAGTTATCATATCACGATAGCAAATATAGCTTCTTTTTAATTTTCAAGTATGATGCAGCCAATGCAACTTAGGAGTCGCATTGAAATGCTTAGGGGGACCTTTATTCAGTGGCCGTCTTAGTAGACTTTCACTCTATCGCACATCTTTGGCTGTCATCATGTGACTGGTATACCCTTACCAGACGAGGTAATATAAGGCGTATATTGGTCTTCGTATATGTATTGCCGGACATCAGGTTGTTGACTTGCTTTCTCGCTCAGCATAACAACAATAATAATCATTACCTTCTGTGAACGTCTACTGCGACCTAAATTCGTTTTCACGTTAGTTTTGTCTATTCCATTATATTTTCTAAGAAGCAGATGCCTTTCACAGATAAGAAAGGGAATCTGTAGAAAGCCAGGATCATTTGCACTAGGAATAAAATCTCATTTTAAAAGCATTCAAGAAAGAAATAGAACTGTCTGATTTCATCTGCCATGAAAGTTCAACAGGTCTCCTCTATTCTGATATTGTAATTGATTTTAGAAATGGTAATGATGGTTTTGATTATTCCAAGCATTTTCAGATGGCCTAAGCTCTTGAAAATACTTTTATTAAATCTTCCAGGTGTAAGAGTAATCATAGGCTTATCTTACCTTCAACTGTTCTATTAGGTTGGTGCAAAAATAATGACGTAATAATGTCGTTTTTTGACGTTAAAAAATACGTCAAAAAACGACATTATTACGTCATTATTTTTGCACCAACCTAATACTTGTATTAAAAAGTTTTGATATTTTCCACATTGTGACCGGATATATACTCGCTATTTCCCATGATTATTTTTCGTTGACTTCTATAAATAAATCTAGTTAAGATTGCGTGAGTCATTTTATTTTCATACTCCAAAGAATTAAATGAATTTTAGTGTCGCAGATAATTTCTGCTTGTTGCCTTTCTCAGTTGTTTGCATAGTTCCCACTGGGCTCCTACTCCCATCTATTTAGTGATGTTGTGTCTTTCCTGAGCTTCTTACGCTGCCTTTGAATATTACGATTTGAATTATTAGGGCGATATACCAGCTGTAACAGATGTGGCACAACACCGCAAGTAGCGGTCGAACTCACTACTGTTTTTAATTGAGCTAGCGATACAAACTTGCTCATTATTACACCGACTTGTCGAACTAAGCACATCTAAAATGTGACAGAAAACGGCGAATATGGAGCAATCGAACGAAGTACGCAATCGTAATTAATGTAGCGAGAGAAATTTCCTAATTATTACACCACATCCAAGTGACTTATTGGTGGGCTTCGTACATGATACATATATATATATATATACATATATATATATATATGATGGCAGCAAAATGGTTATCTTAACAGGAAATTATAGTTTGGACATTTCCTATAAAACCGTGTTGGGAGAATGTCTTAGATAGGAGTAACCGAAAACAAGAACACGGGTGTATAATTATCTTCATCTTACTCAAAGTGAAATTGCATCTAAGGAAATAATAACTGTTCTTTTTCTTAAATTATAACCGATACGAACAGTTTTTTTTAAGATGTATTTCCTCTAAATATATTTTTCCAATTTTAGCCAATTTAGTGTCAGTAATGTTTTCGAGGATTTTCGTTGTAAAGAATTTTGCTTAATAAAGGCATTCAAAATGTTCGAATTTCGCTTGAAGTAGATCTTCGCTAACATTAAAACAAAAACGTTGAAATTAAGCCAATTATCAAATATATCAAATGACGGGACGGAATTTACAGCTTTTAATAAACTGGACGAAAACTTTATTGGATGCCGTTCTTTTAACAAAAAGGATTTTCGTAGAAACATTTATATCATTTAAAAAAAAAAAAAAAGAAAAAAAAGAAAAAAAAACGCATGTATTTCGCTCATCTTTATAAACTCCCAATTAGTCAAAAATTCAAAAACGAGGGACTTTTTTTTTTTTTTTCAAATAAACCTTCAAGAAAATGTATAAAAAAAACTAATAATTAAGGTGTATCATATTCTGTTTTTGTGTTGTATACATGGAAGCATTTTGAAAAGCTGCAACTTGGCAAATAGCCCGTGGCAAAACTTCTCGAACAAATTTAATTGACATTAACATCTTAGAGATATTTTATTTGGGAAGCTCATTTGTTCGATTTCCGTCTTTGTCGCTATTTAATTTAAAATGTAAAATTATTTTTTCCGTTTATTTTTTTTTTTAGATTTTAGAAATCTATTTTTTTAATGTCATTTTCTGAGCTTTTTTTTTCCAAAACAATTTTCAGTCAATACACGTGCGTTCATTGAACGGTTTTAGTTAAGGCAATAACAAACTTTTCAGTGTGATCTTTCTTGCTTTGCAGTAATGCTTTGTTAATAAATAAACTGCACTACGTCATTATGGCAGCGGAAAAGCTTATACGAAAAACACATCTTAGTGTCATTGTTTATTAATCTATAAACAATCAATTTTATATAAAAATAAAATCCTAGTTACTCTTAATCTCAGGTATTTAAATCAAGGGGTTTAGAATAATTAGGAGAGTCGGGATTTTCTAAGCATGCAATAGACACGGTGTCTTAACATCAGAGTTGAAAAACACTTAAGTCTTAATGTCGTCGGGGTTGAAAAATGTCATAAAAATCACAGAAGTACATTAGGTACCTGACATTTTTAGTGGTAACGAAGCAAAACTTTATCTAGATGGTCGTCAGATAAATTCGTTCATTATTTGAATTAACATGCCAAATATTTTTGTTGTCGTGTTTTATGACTTCAATAGTTCTCTTCTCCCACTGAAACTGTTTATCGTGTTGTATTATCAACGGATTTGATTAAATTGTTTATGAATAATAGGATTAATAAAACAAAAACGAATTTATTTGACAACCCATTACTTTTCCTTTCATTAGATAGAATCTCGTATTCCATACAACACAAATGTCATTTTCACTTTTACTAATTTGTTTACAAATTAATATTTCCTTTGTCAATAACTTCAAAATTAGCAATGTTCTTTTTACAATTTTGTGTGTTGGAAAAGTTGGGTTTCGATCGAAGAAGTTACAATCTTGCTTGGATAAATGATAGTTTTTTTTTGTTTTTTGTTTTTTCTCACGTCAAAACAAAATTTCCCTCCTATTAGTAGACCAAATATATTGAATTACAAGGCTAGAACTTAAGACAATTATAAGTTTTAATTAAATTAAGTGATCGGATTAACCTGTTAGAGCATTTCAATCACAAAGCAATTCCAGTTAAGTAGGAGAAATGATCTCAGAATCGTCTCCAGTGAAATTCTATCTTCCGTTTTCACTTTTCAAATTCTTCCTATGTGCATTCCATTTCATTTCATCAACGATGTCTGTAAAACTCGTCTTTGTAGCTACTTTTACTACTATTTTGACTTTTTGACCCGATCACTTTTTGTTTCAGCTAAAACGCTTGTCTATCGTCTAACCACCTAAACTTCTCTTCGCATACTTCATTATAAACACGTACTGACCGTTGTCTTCAGGACAATCGCCCAATGCCCTCCACCTACGAATTCGTAGATATACAGATACGAGTCAGTAATTCTTATGTTGAATTGGTCTTCAAAGAGAATATCTTTTAAAGTTGAACCCACTTTTGCCTCTTCGCACAGAGATGAGGTTCAATGTGAGGTTAACGGACATTTTGTGAAATCAGTAGCAACTAATCTATCGGCTCAATATTAAATTCGAGGTAACGAATGGGTTCAGTTCGATGCAGTTTTCCTGTTGCATCAAAACCAACCTGATCCCCAATGTATTCTTTTGGTGATATGCAAGTTCTATTCAAACAGCTTCTTCCCACGAACTGCTACTTTGGGGAAGCGACTCTCAAGTGAATGCGTCCCCGATCACTACAATCCTAACTATTTCAAGTCAAGAGGCAACCGTTATCTTCACCACATTTCCCGATAAACCCTGCCTTGCCTTTTCTACCGAGAGTGGCTTTTGGGTATTGTACAGGGAATATATCATTGCAAAAAACTAAATAGAAATGGACATCACCTTGCTTATGGAAATTATTAACGAGATTCATAGAAAATGAGATAATTACTTACAACTCTCTAGTTCATTTATAATAGAAATATTTTTTTACTAAATTTCACCAATACAGAGTCCAAGAGCCCTTCAAGCTAGATAAACTGAAATATATGAGTGCTATGAATGTAAAAAGAGACAGAAGTTAGTTAATATTATGAGAAGTAGAATAGATAATTACAAATAACAAGCCTTGTGTCATTCGAGTTTTAGACTAAGATTGATTGATTTTACGGTTTATCAACCAATTGAGGACTGAAATATATTTCGGATTCTAATAATTTTTTTTCGAGTGAATATTTCCCAATAGTTTTTGTGGGGATAACAATTATTTTTCTAGATATATGTCCTATTTAACCCATAGCTGAGGGTGTGAAGAGATAGATTCATACCTTTCCCAATATTATTTGCAGATTAGTGAACGTAACAAAATCTACTGGAATTCGATATCGACTTTCCAAATTCTTATTCTTATAATTGATTGAGAACATTAAATAGGGTGAATCTAGTTTAAGATAATACTGAATCAGGAGAAGAAATATCGAGGGAAATTTAAAGTTAACTTGTTAGAGAAATACAAAATGTAATCATTAGAAACAAAGCAATAATAGAATGGCCGCTTGCAGAATCAAATTTCATTTTAAAATACAGATAAATTAAACACTTCTCCAATATTGTCCTCATAAAATGAGAGAACATCGCCCAATTAGAGTTAGCAATCAGGATTGAAGGTTTTATGGAATGGCGAAATTGTGAATTGTAAACATAATTAAAGAAGCTACACAGAAAACATTAACAGAAATAGTAATAAGGAAAGAGTAATATTGAAAGACAGAAGTGATGAAAAAAGAAATTGTATTTGATACCGAGTGGCAGAAAAGTGAAAATTAAAAAAAAAAAAAAAAAAAAAAATCAAGAAAGTAATCCAGAAAAACAACAGATGTACGGTTAACGTTGTTATCGTCACATCAAATAGACTCATCGACCAGAGTTCGTATTGTTAGGTAATAGATTAGCAGGCTATTATTTTTAGGTGAAGTGTATCTCGGCTCCATCTTCTGGAGGTTGACAGCCAGAGTCAGATATGAGCCATAATATAGAAGTCGATTTTGATTGGATGGGCTAGTGTGGGAAAGATAGATAGGAGAAATGTTTCAGGGAGTTTCTTCTTACCTGTCAAGCGATGTAGACGTGTTTTCTGCCGTGACCGAAATGGCTCCCCAGTGAGTAGAGGGTTACCCCCACTTGATAGATAATGTACATGTCGACATAAGTAATAAAAATAATTAAGTTAAAATTTTGTGTTTTTGAAGTCTTTCATTGTTGAAACAAAACAATTAGCGATCGCCAGCCAAGAGAAGACGAGATAAGACCATCGCTCACCAGGAGGCTATGCAACTAAATTTCAGCTTTGTAGCATTCACTTTCGTACCAATGCTATTTGGAAACGTATAAATTCTTGTCTTCTCCCTCCAGCTATGAATAAATATGAAAATAGGCTGAGGTCTCTAGTATCTGTTGGAAACCAGGCTGAGAGAGCGAGAGAAAACGCAAAGACCAAAGCGTGGAGAAAGCAACGAGAAAGAAAAACTACTATCTTTCCAAAGAAGGTTTCATAATAAAGCATTGTGGCCTGTAGAGACGTATGACCCCTTACTTTCTGAAGAGACACGACATGACAGAAAAAAAAAAGAAAGGCCAGAAAAGTGGAACACTAAAAATGAACTAAAACATCGTAAATATTACTAAGTCACCCCGCCTCAAGTCATCATAGAGGTCTTGGTTGCGCGTATCTTAAGTGACAAATCGCTATTCCAGCTTGCGCAGTTTCCATTTGAAATGGAAAAAGCAGGTCACGTCTATTATCCAATAGGAAGGATCTTTTGCATGACACAATTTCAGATCAATACCTCAAATCTGGCCTGTTAGATTTTACGGTTTTGCATTCAGAGTTTTCGAACATCTAGACTGATTACGGGCCCCGGTTAGAGGGCAGTCATCTGTTATTTAACCCATAGATAGAGGGATAAGCGATTGATATATACCTTTCACAAGCGTATTTGTGCATAAGTGGACGTAAAGAACTCGACTGGAAGAGTTCGGACTGGAGTTTCCATTACACCATCTACACATCCAACAATAATGCGTAGAAAAATCTATCAAAGAGAAGAGTTTGAAATATGTGCGTTTTTTTCAACCCACGTAGATAAATAGTAATTGTTTGTATTGAAAGACAGAAATGTTAACACACGCAGGGAGAAGTCGTTAATGATAACAGAGGACTACAATGTACACCTGCAGGATTCAAAAGTAATACCACCAGTTACCCGGCAGTGAAAGAGTTGAGGTGATACCAGATTAAATAAAGCTTGGATTTCAAAAAGGAAATGTGGACAAATAGAAGGCCGAAATGACAAACTGCAGAAAATTATGGGACAAAAACAGAAATATAGAGAATGTAGAGTATTTGTACGGAAATTATTGTGTTAAAAACTGAAGCAGACAACAGAATGTCGTGAAATCGGTCTATTTTAGCAACCTCGGACAAACCGAGCAAAAGTAGTCCGCTGCGACCCTGGGGTCTGCGGTATCAGGGATCGATTTGTACATTTTTAGAAATCTCTTATTGACAACACGAAAGGTCTCGAGGTCGATGTCTGGTCTGATATTGGCCGTCGGGTTTGGTGAGAGTAGGGACTTCTACTCGCATCTACTTCTGATTGAGCGCCATTATGAAAACCGTGCAAGACCAACCTTTTTGGCTTTCATTTGTCATATTTAATACCATGATCAGGATTGAGATATCCTAGTTGTAGCCTATGTGCGCTAATAAAAAAGGGGTTTATATTAATGAAATTAATACATGACCCAGCGACACATACAGAACTATCATTTTGGTATGAGAGAGAAAAAGAGAGAAAAAAATGAGCGTGAGAGAGAGAAAAAAAATGCGTGAGAGAGGAAAAGAGAGAAAAGGCGTGAGAGAGAAGAGAGAGAAAAGGCGTGAGAGAGAAGAGAGAGAAAAGAGAGAAAGCGTGAGACAGAAAAGAGAAAAAGCGTGAGACAGAAAAGAGAAAAGGCGTGAGACAGAAAAGAGAAAATAAGAGTGAGCGAGGGGGAAAATTGTATATGAGAGAGAGTGTGTGTGAGAGATAGAGATCGTGAGAGCGAGAGCATGACAGTGAGAGTGAGTCTCAATGTTTAAACGTCAATTTACTTCTAGTGTTTATGCTAATTTGTTTTGTCCCATAGTATTTCTTAATTACTGCGCAATCCATATTCAAATGTGCGCATGGAGTAACCCTGGACTGAAAGGGTAACACAAGATATGCAAATTATGTATAAAGACATAAGCAACAATACCCAAACCTGGCCAACATCCATTAACTGACAATTCAGCTAAGAAACAGTAACGCACGACTTGCAATTGAGCTGATAAACAATTCAATTCTCAAGGCACAGTAAGTGTTTCATTCTGTAAAATAGAAAATGACCCTCCAAATGATCCCATTCTTTGGCCATTTATTTTAGACTCTAATCGCATCGAAACTCCATTATTTAAGTTTCACCAATTCAAATACTTACAGTTTGAACACACCATCACAAGAGTCGAATCCACCTCATTTTCTCTATGTTCTGAACATGAGAAAAGTCTTTTTTTCGTAACAAACGTGCGCGTGTGTGCTTCACTGAACACTACAGTTTTAACCTCTTCAAAGTAAGATTCAATCGTTATCTATCCTCCTTATTCGTAATTTTCCCTTCCAATTATTTATTTCATCGTTACTGTTTTAACAATGCGCAACTATTTTAAATAGCATCCGACATTTGTAATGGGCGTATTTTAATCAAATATTATCACTTCCCCCTGACGGAGATTTATTCCTGGATGACTTTAAATACATTATACACTTTTTTTGATGATTTTTGTTAGCAACATTACCCTTCAAAATTACATTAATTTTTCTTCATTTTTGAATATGAATGAAATGTTTACATTTAGTTTATTTCGCATTCCTTATAATACATCCCATAATTCTGATATGTAACAAAATGTCGTCATATGATCGTAGATTGGTTCATGTTTATTGCCATTACTCTCTAAGTTCATATTCTCGAATATACTATCAGAACATTTTGTCAATATTTTAAACAAAATTTTATCCTCTTATAGCATATCTTATCCATAATTTTCATATAGTATTCTTTCACAACCGGCTCAGGTAGGGAGTTTACGGTTGCTGAAGTATGTCGGAGTAAGCTTCTTAATTTCCCTAATTATTCACCAGGTGTCGCTCTCCCTTCACTATAAATACTGGGCGACTTCTTGCTTCGTTCTCTTTTCCACTTTGCATTTCAGCGGACACAATTTAAGATGTGATCTCTCGTAGAGATCAGCGTTTTCGCCGACTTATGGAAAAACGCCATAAAACACACATACACGTACGTACGAAAATTCACCAAAATACAAACTCTTTACGTACACACACAAACGCAAATGTTGATGTCTTTGTCACTTGTAAATTTGTTGTTTTATACATACATTTGTTGACATCTATATATCGGTCTTGTTTGTTTTCTTTACATCTTCGGTTAGCCTCAACTTGAGTCCGTCATTTTCTTGTAGTTGGACCAGGTAATAAACGCACGTGTTCCTAATACAACAACACTCAAACCCACACGGTCCTCTACAAGTCTACCGAGAGAAATGCTTTTTCATAGTGAAGACGAAACAAAAGGTTTGTGATAATTTAATCGATAGTTGTCAGGTTATATATTTTTATGTTCCGTCATTAATTGATCCACTCGTTGTTGTGTTTTGTTTATTTTATTAGTAGACCATGAATTCAATTTACAAATAAACAAATACATACATGCACTATATATATGTATGTGTGCTTGTGTATAGCGTATGATGGATAAATTTTCGTCTACATTACACAAAAACAAAAATAATTCTGACATCTCATTTTAACAGATATATTTACCAAAATGATACAAAAATATCCTGAAATGCTAAAGAGGAAATTTATTAAATAAAATCATCAGCTTCAACCGCGGTCTTCAGATGACTTCGGAATCTCCTGCAACTCTTCTGTACCATATCCTTGTTTAAGCTAGTGAATGCTGTCATAATCCTTGCCTTCAGTTCATCTTTGGTATTACAAGGAGTTTTGTTGGTCTCTCCCTCAACCCCGTCCCACACATTAAGGGGGTTGTAGCCCAGGAAGTTAGGTGGCTAGATGAAAGGTGTGATGTGGTCGCAGAAATTGTCAGACAGCCATGACTAGATTTGCCCTGCTTGTGTGGTATGGTACAGTGTCCTGTTGCCAGACATAGGGTCTTCCAGCGTCTCCCTCTTGATCAAGGGTAGCACTATCTCCTCAAGGGACTCAATGTTGGCCTTCGTGTTGAGTCTGAAGCCCTGTGGGAAGATGAATGAAGGCATGACATTACTATCACTTCAAACACCGTAATCTCCATGAGACTCATCCAACTCTTTTCGAATAATCTACACTGTCCTCAGATTGACACCCAAACATTCTGAATTGTTCGTAATGGAGCCTCCGGTGCGAAGGTCAAGCAATACAACTTTCCGTTTCAAAATATCAGGCGAGGTGAATTGCGTCATGGCACTCTTTTTCTCACAGACGGTGCCCAACTGACTCCATTGCGCAGACGTCAAAATAAAAAACAACGATCATGCACGAAATTAAAAAATATAAAATGGCAACAATTTACCCATCGCATCATATATATATATATATAAAATGATAGATAGATATCTGCGTGTATGCATTTTTTTTATTTATGCTATATTAATTTATATGTTTAATTTACTTGTTATTTAATTTTAGTTTTCATTCGCCTGAAAATAATGTTGAATCTCTCACAGCAACAGGTTGCACATTTAACACGGAGATAAAATGATAATCATGATAATGGCAATGTTCCACAATACTTTAAGCAAAAGTATCTGTCTATATTTCTGAGATGAGGTATTATGTACATTATTTACATTATTCGGACTATTCTCCTCATCTTTGTCGCCATTTTTATTACAACGTTTCGGCTGTTGTACGCTCCGGCCTTCTTCAGTTGGTTGGAATGTCGAACTGAACCCATTATTTCGCTCACTGGGGTAAACTGTTCCAGTTCCACGTGCCATGTTTAAAGGATGTCAGTTATCAGTTATTCCCCTCTAAAAGTTCTCCCCTGCCTTAACCTCACACTCTTTAGGTCCTGTCACTGGACCTAACCAACGCCTTTATCCACTGTGTCATGTGTCCTTGAGGACATCTGTGTATGAATTTCTGGGTATAATAAACCTAATGTCTTCAGCAACCATTTTTACCAGTGCTCATATTGCAATTTTTGTTGTTATTATCGCTTTTCTCTGACACTTATTACTGATTCCCATATTGTAATCATTTCTACGCTTGATCGGCTCAGGAGATTTTTGTGGCCTAGTAAAAGGTTAGGAATTAATGCAATTTACGAATCGTATTATATATGTGTGTGTGTGTGTGTGTGTGTGTGTGTGTGTATGTATGTTTATTTATGCTATATTAATTTATCTGTTTAATTTATTTTGGTTTTCACACGCCTGAAACAATTTTACATCCCCCACAGCAGTAATTAAAATTTATTTCATACGTAACACGTGAATGAAATAATTGCAATCATGATGGCGATTTACCACAATACTTTAAGCAAAAGGTTAAGAAGGAAACCTCTATCAAAACTAGGAAGAACAATAGCAGTTACTGGACTTGCGAAACGTATTTTCCTAAAAATATGTTTTGATAGAAAGATTTCATAAATATTAAACAAAAAGTCGCACTAGCTGCTTTGTCAACGAATGTTAAATGTTTCTGTATAAGGAAACGGCTATTATTACCATTATTAATCCTACTATCTTTTTCTAACCAAGCGAGAACTCTCGCATCTTTTTGTTACATTCTCCTAATGTTAGCTCCTGTTGCATACTTTTCCTGTGAATTTAGCACACAGGTTTGGATCTATTGATCCCAGAAGAAACATACGTGACTACAAACAGATTGTTCCCGTCATCTGGTGTCTGGAAACAGGTCGATTGATCGCACTTTACGATAAACGAAGTTCATAGGCGACAATATGCTGTCTACTTCCTGTCTGAACGGGAGGAAGCTGTAGGTAGCATTCTTGTTCACTGAGCTTAGGACAGTTCTTCGAGACCAATCAGATCAACATTAACAGGCAACACATGAAATTATCGATCAAATCCGATAGAATAATTAAGTAACAAGTAGTAATTTCTTTTCTAAATTTAACCTGTTTCGCAATTTATCTTCCTTCTTTTCGAAGGCGAATAATAAGAAGTTACGTTTTAATTATTAATTTATATATTAATTTGTTTTCATGATGTTTGTAGATGTCACGTGTGTATGTAATAACGTTAGCGTTTACACATTTATCATTTTCTGAATTCCATGTTTGTTTTGTTTTTATTGGTTGCATGAACGCCACGTATTTCTGGCATGGATTTATGTTCACTTCTTGAAATAGTAAAGTATCAAAAGACTTTTTTCACACCACCAATGTACGTAAAACATTTAAACAATTTTTAAGCATATCAAGCTTCAGATATTTGCAGTTAATGTAATTTTCACTTCAAACATTCATCATATCTTATCCTACAATTAAAATCCAACTAATAAAATGTAATTCACATTTAAATTATGTCAACATTTAAAGAATTTAAAATAAACACAGATGTAATGAGATATACACGTTACATCCACGCAATCGTTGAAAACAAAACGTCTTTAAGGTTTATGCATGTATCAGTTCTTAAATTATTTAAGATAAGCACGAGACTTGAACACAACTAATGAAAACAAAGCATATAATTTAAATAGTGAAACAAATTCGCATTATTAGACTTTTAAAAGTTTCTGATGAAGTTAAATAGTGAAACATGCCAAGTTTATTAATGTTTCTTTCACGTTCGTTATTTAATCTGTAAAATTTTCTCTTATAAATCCTATCTGCCAAATCTCTAAAAGAATTTTGTCGTAATGGATGCCACATGCCTTTCCCATTAATGTATGGTGAGAAAAAAAACGGAATTGTGGGTAGAAAAATAGATAGAAAAGTCAATGAGAAATCAGTTTCGAGAGACTTAATCAAGTATCAAGCAACTGGACGAACGAGCGAAACAAAGTTAACAAGGAAAATTGTTTTCCCCTAGAACTACATCATCCGTTCAGGGCGTTGTCGATTATGGCTCTCCACACTTTCCTGTTTTTTGTAACTTTTTGTTATCTCTGCTAAACCTTGTTCTGCCATCCATTTACTCAAAATCGTTAGTTATTTTATGAGTTGTTTTCCTTTCTGCTTCAGTATATCCTGTGAGTACCAAATTTTTCAAGCTCATTCTTCATTAGGTGCTCCTTAGAAATTACGACTCTCTTTCTGATGTCAATTGTAAGTGTCGTATTCCGTTTCCATTTTTTTCTAAAACTTGATCGTTGCTCGTATATTTGGACTATGCTATTCTCAGTAACCTTCTGTAGACTCACATTTCTGGTGCTTCAAATCTTTTTCACGTGTAGGGTGATTGCAGCATAGGGGACTGAAGATATGCTGTGTCTTTTTGCGGGCCAAGCGTATAATTACACACAATAATTACTACTATTAGTATTCAATGATTGCAAAATTGCAACAATTGACGTCATTTTTTTATATTATCGAAAAATAGGGGTAAAGAAAACAAATACAGATTTTCCTCCATTTGATTTTACGGTCAAACACCGTACGATCATCGAAGTTAAGTAACATGAAAACTGGTCAATAGCTAGACGAGTGACTGCGTAAGAATACCATGTGATGTAGAGTTGTTCAGAAACGTTAACCGGAGAGAGTTCAAATTCAAGTTGGGTTCGTTTACTTACGCGCCAACATCGTCGGTATGAATCCACCTCTTTTCCCCCTCCAGATATTAGTTAATTAGCAAGGCTTATCACTAAATTGTTATTATCTAAAAAAATACAATCTAAAAATATTTTCTGGTCTTAAATAACATGCGAAAGCTTAATAAGTCGTAAAAAACGAACCAATCAGTTAAATCCACAAAAACGGTGAAGTGTGATCAAAATCATATCATTCACAATATGCTTATTTAATTATTACGGGTAAAATATGTAAGAGAAAATAAACTGAGTATATATTATATTAAACAGAATTCCAAAATAATATTGTATAACGTAAAACACAAAGTTACAGTAATTGATTTAAAGTTGATTTCATTCAAGTTATAAGTTTATAATCACTACCAGCCAATGTAACACGTTTGTATTTTCTTTTTAGTCGGATGAATATATTCACTGAATAAATTCGAGTTGACCAAACTGTTATTCAAACGTCTTCAATATTGTTGAGATATCCACACTGTATTCCTTATTTTACTTGTATGCGATTGTCACTGATTTAATTTATTTGTTGTTATCGTTATTATTGATTTTCCATTCTGCTGGATTCGGGGGTTTTTTGTTTGTTTTTTTTTTGTTTCTTATTTCTTTTCTTGGAACGAAGTTTTTCTCATTTCCGTCATAATCTTATAATAGAAAACAAAAATTATTTCTTCCATTCAACCGATGCCTTGAAATTCAACGGAAGAACGCGTTTCTCTCCTTAATTTTCTCTTGCTAGATTTCACCGCTATTTCGATTTGTTAAAATAATTTTTATCCTCCATTATTTTTTGTCTTGCTTGGTATTTTTTGCTTGCTTTTAGAATAAATTAAGGAAAAAAATCGCATTGCAATTGATTAATTAATTAATTAGAGATGATTATTTTGCCGTTAAATCAAAATATTTTGCGGCTATTGGTGACGGTAGGAGTTCCAGAAGTTTGATTGAATCAAGTTTGTTGTTTGCGGCGAAAATTTGCATTCGCTTAGAAGAGAGAAGAAAGCAAATAGTTACAAACAGCGTGTGAGCGAGAGCAAGAAACGCTCCTCTTCTTCCTCTCAACTGCGCATCCGCTGTTTCTTCCTCCATCATTCATCATATGGCTACTCCTCCTCCTATGTCTTCTATTCAATCATACGGCTACTATTAACACTGTTAATACTTACGTTATTATTAGTAGCAGCTGTCGTATTAGTCGTCTTCACGCATTTGCAATGTTCACAGCAGGTGTCTATTGGTCATTGTTCAAGATTGAGTGAGATTAAGTTTTCTCTGATCCCACTGCTTCTTCTGAAGAATCCTAGTAGACCTCGTGGTCTATAGAGTCTCAACTCTTCTGTCGAGTTCTAATTCATTTCGATTGCAGCGTTTTAACACAGTTCCAGGTGCGCCTATATTTACAGGTAGCACTCAACTTCATATTACATATACATTTTTTAGCACGCGAACGAATTCTAGTATTTTTCCCAATGTCACGTTTAACTTCATTGTTAGTCTGTGGGCTTCTAACCGAACAGCTATTTTTTTTTTCTTAGCAATTATCAAACCCGATATATCTGATGGGACAGAGTGGTCCGTTCGTGTGTCGAAATGCCGAAGTATGTGGTGGTTTTTCTTTTCTATTTTGTATTGATGTGATGGTCGAAACAACGTCATTAATCCAATTTTGAATCCTCTGACGTCCAATTCGCTACACCCTCTAATTAGGTTCATAAGCCTACCAGCTTCTCTTTTCGCAGAAATGATATTTACTTATTTTTTCAGAGTGGAGATTATGCCAGTTTTTTTGTCACGATATACTTTGTTTTAATCCAGTTGTTTTGAGCTGTAATGAGCCTAGATTCCATATCTCTCTTATGGTGTCTTCTGCATAGCTAGGTTCATACATTTTTGACCATGATATTTTTCGTGTTTCTGTTATTTTTTAAATTCGCCCTGCTGTTTTTTTTTTTTTTAATTTTCCCTTCATTTTGCATTTTCAACTCTTCCATTTACCACTTTTTAATATCTTGTTTAAAACTTAAGTTTTTTTTTATCCAATTTTCATTTCGTCCACAACGATGATGAATATTCTATCGCCTTTCCTTTTTCACAAAATCTGTCAATGTATTTTTTAAAATTGAACTCCTTCGGCGTGAGCATGAATATTTTCAAACACCTCAGTCTACGGATTTGAACTCCAACCGAGGTCATGGGCACCTTCCTATCGATTCCTCCCTGGTTATCAACTCCGCTATTTGTATTAATATATATCTCTTATATAGTTATTTATCATTCTGTGATATCTTTTTTTTTTCCTCCATTTCCTCCTCCTTTGTTGAATCATAGAATACTCTTTACCGAAACGACCTTGATACTTTCCTTTCAAAGAACTTGTCAAGAACTTTCTTGGAAATAAACGAGAACAGAATTATACCGAAATTGTCCAGAAACTATTGGAGAGCTACAAAGCCCTCGGATGCAACATAAGCATCAAGTTGCATTTCCTGCAGAGCCATCTTCATAACTTCCCTGAAGACCTTGGTGAAATCAGCGATGAGCAAGGTGATTTGAAGGTCATGGAAGAACGGTATCAGGGCAGATGCGTCTCCCATCTAAATACTAACCGTGCTTAACTTCGGTAATCAAACAAGAACCGGTGTTTGATTTTCTAAGACTCTGATTTGTGCATATATCATTTGTTTACATGGCCGAGTAGTTAGAACATTAGCATTCTGACCATGAGACCCGGGTTCGAATCTCACCATGATCGATTTGTCAGGAAGGAGACTTCCTGATGTTATCGGACTGGAGGGATCGTTCCCAATGTTTGGAAAGTGCCTGAAAACCATACCATGTGTTGACGGCCTTGTGAGTGAAATTGTGTAGACGGAACCGTTGAGAGCCGTCGATAGCTGTGTTAACACGAAGTCACAAGTATTCGTGACCGAGGGTTTGAGCGTCCTAGCCTTGTTCAAATTGTTTATCACGCTAGATAACACGCTCTCTCCCAGGTCTGCTCAGCATAGTTGCCTGAGAAAACGCTTGCAATAGGGATTGGCTAGCCTCCCTAGTAGACGGATATCCTCGAATACGAGTGGAAGAATTCCAAATATTTGCAGTGTTCCTAGTGGATTATCCTTCCTAAATGCGCATACTTATCTTCTTACTTCTGCGCCAGTTTTCTTCATAAGCGAATTATTGGATTATCATTTATAAATATCTATTATTATTCTCTTCTCTTCGTGGACCTACAGCTTTTCTTCTTCTTGCCCTTCATGCCGAACCTCTTTTTTTTAACAGTCCTGGGTTTAGTCAACCATTTCACTGTTAGAGATTTCTGGAAGCCTTTTGGTCGTCATATTTCTTCATTCTTTTCTAAATCTAAGATAATTATCAATACACCAATAATATCAAGGACATACGTTACTTTAATATGTTACAATCTTTATAAACACAAGGAAAAAAATACTGATTTTGGTTTGCTATGTTTATGGCATATCAACCTCAATGGGTTATTTAATGTCGACAATTTTTATTGCTGGTAATTTTTTTTTTTTTCAAAAATGTATTTCTGGTAATATTTTTTGGTATTAAAATCTATTTTCTCACTTTCATAGTGTTTTTACCCCAGTTTAGGGGTTAAACCACCTGCCCACAGCTGGGACCCCAACAGGTGCCACCACCGGGAACGCCAGCAACCAAGAGATGATTCCACAATCCTCATGATCAGAGCTTTGCAGTTGAACTTAGGCGTCCTAAGTAAGACAATAAACTATGTAATTTATCGTCATGCCCTGGTCGGAAAAAATACTTATATAATCACTTTCTTTCGACATATCAGGACAGTCTTTCTTGAATTTCTCCACTTTATTCTGATATATTTAATTTCTAGTTAAGATGATCCATTTGGATTTTAAATAATAATAATTTTTGTTGTTGGGCATTTGGAAGAGTGGTAATAGTAATAGTGACCCGGTGATGGAATGCTGATTTTATCACACCATGGTTGCTTAGTCAAGAGTCACAATTAGGAGTCCCGTAAATCATTAAGGCCATAAGAGCACAACATGCCCTGCAGCCGTAGCAATAATTTTACGTCTTGGGCAAGATAGCCTGACAAAATCCAACACTGTCCAGGCCAGTTTGAATTAAGAGATTTCCTTCTCCTAGGCTGGTTGCCAACCAAGATCGTATGGCTCTGTATCTTCTATTTATCCGTAGCCTGGCTGGGGTAGAAAGGGATATATAGCTTACCCAAGGGTATCTTCACACAAGTTAATCTACCGATCTTGAATGGAATTCGAACTCGAACTCGGCTCTAAGTGGTCTCATTCCGAACCTCTACCCATTGTATCACTGTGCATCCACTAAGCAAGGAAGTAACATTGATAATATTGAGATGTGAAGACGATCTAAGCGTTCAACGTCGTTTGAGAATTACCCGGAAACAACATCACCGACTGTTCCAAGCCCTGTCAGTGATGTTGGTTGAACGAAACTGTTCAGAAGCCATCGATGGTGTCGTTAACCAGTAGAAATTCTCCAGCCTTGTTTGGGATGAGGTCTTGATAAAATAAAAATCACCAATCCTTAAGAAATATGGCCATTTGTAGAGAATTTTTCGCCCAAAACTAATAAAAAAAAAAAAAAAAAAAAAAAAAAAAAAAAAATCACTGCTACTCAATTTTCTTTGAAAAATTAACTCTGAAAAGTTTGCAGTCTACCGCAGGTGGAAATCGACGAATGTTAATTATTATTGTTGTTGTTGTTTTAATTTGCTGTTTTTTTTATCTGAAATGATTTTTCTTTTCATCTTTTTATGTTTGTTGTTTTGTCTTCAATTTTCCTTACAAAGCATTTCTGTATTTTTGTCATGTCGTTTTTGCTTACTCATTGTATTTTTTCTTCGTTTGCTCAGTTTTGATCATATTTTTGGTGTACATATTACACTTTCATGTTACATTGTGAAAGGACATACATCTAAACATTAATTCTCCCTATAAGTGTTATTGCAACGTATGACATTTATTGGACGTATACTTGCGATTAACTCTCCAACCGAGAGTACATATGATAAATTTTGAATTTAAGATTTTGCAGATTTCAGTTGACATGTTCCGTTAATAACCATTAAATTCTACATTGATTGGCTCTCGAGCCTTGTATTGAGTACTTTTGCATTAAGAACACCCCTTTATTTCAGGATTAAGTGAAAACACGCACACATCTTTGTGCAGATATATATTGTGTATTTTTCTTTAACCCATTGTTCAACGTGTGGATTTGAGTGTTGTTGAATCAGAAACACGTGCTATGTATTGCTGCTGGAAGAAGGTCTAACTACAAGAAAATGGGGGACTTGAATTAAGTCCAACTGAAGATGTAAAGAAAACAAACAAGACCGAAATATATATGTTAACAAATATATGTATTAAACAACAAATTTACAAGTGACAAAGACATTAACATCTTGTGTGTGAACGTAAAGAGTTTGTATTTTGGTGAATGTTCGTACGTATGTGTACACGTGTGTAATTTTCACAGCGTCTTCCACAAATGGGAAAACGCTATCTTGTGCGAGAGCTTACATTTTTAAATATGTCCGCTGAAATGCAAAGTAGAAAAGAGAACGAGGCGAGAAGTCCCCCAGTATTTATAGTGTAGGGAGGGTGCCCCTAGTGAACAATTAGGGAATTAAGGAGGAGCTAACTCCTACATTAATCCTAGTTTCATTTCTTCTGAAACCTATAATTCACTGTTTAATACCCTTTTATCTTCAAGCGTCTATAATGAATTCCATTTTTTTTCAAAAACCTATAATAAATTTTACTATTCAGAAACCTATTTTTATCTTTATACGTAATAGCGAATTTTATGATGGATATTTATGAGTACACGGTGTAAATATTAAAAGAATAACAATTTGTGACGCTAAAGTCTCCCTTTTTAAATATATATCCTGTTGCAATAGTTATTTCTTGAGATATTAAATAGAATCATATTTTCGTTTCGATCGTGATCAAAAATTGTAAATTAGAAATATAAATTCATAAATATAGTTTCATTAACAAGCCGCAAGTTAAACACACACTTGCATTTTAGGATTTTATTTTATGTATTTCTATGGAATAAGTAATCTATAAAAAAAGAAAACGTTCAAATATTCAGCACTATCTTACAATATAATTAATACAAAAATCATATCTTTCAAGTCGAGCAAAAGTTTCAACTGGTAGCTAAGAACACCGTTTCCAGACGCTACATTTCGCATAATATTTTGTCTTTTTATGAGGAACGTTCAGAGGAGAATTAATTCCATTGTATTGACTGATTTGTTTGTTTATTACTGTTTACCAACCCATTGTTGGTTATTTAAAGCCGAAATATATTTTGAATTGTAGGTGATGGGAACATGTAGAAATTAACTTTATTTTATCGCCCGTCTGGTCTAAGTGGTTTATTGCAAGAATCTTAAACGTAACGAGTCTGCTCTTCATCCGGGGCGACCTTTCAGCATTTAAACCAAAACAGTTTTTTTTTTATTATTTTTATTTATTTTTTTAAGCATTACTCCCTAAGCAAGGCATGAAGCCACTAGGATGCAGGGGGTTGCAGAAGATTTGGAGCGAGAGCAGATAGGAATGATAGAAGAAAGGATGAGGAGAGGGATAGTGGGTAGATCAAGGTAACTGGAGGTGTCGATTGACATTACATTTGAATAGTTGCAGATTATAGCTCACAGGGGAACAGTAATAGGGAAGGGTGTTCCACAGACGAGAGGTGCGAGGCATGAAGCTATTGTAGCAGAAGAGATGGCTACATTTAAATGTTTCTACAGTGAAAGGGTGAGAGCGGGAAGCAAGCCTCGTAGAGCCCTTGAACTCATGAAGTCTGGGAACCAGTGAAAGCAGCTCATCAGAGCAATTACCATGAAAGTACTTGTAAGAAAGACAGAGAGAAGCGACGGCGCGTCTGTGAGAGAGCAACTATAGACGAGATGCCAGATCAGGGCCAATTATATTACATATCCGCTTCCGGATCTTGTCAAGAACTCCGAGGTAAACAGAAGGTGCACCAGACCATATATGGCATCAATACTCCATGCAAGGGTGAATGGTTGATTTCTATATTTGAAGTATCGATTCCGGGGAGAAAAATCTCCTGGCGCGGCACAGAGAGCCAACTTGCAGTAAACTGAATAAACTGTTGTTGGGCAATTGGGCAATGTTGCAGACAGTAACGAACGAACTTGAATAACTTTTGGGAATGTCACCCCAAAAATATCTATTCCATAACGACACGTATCATTCATTGGTCAGTGGAGCCAAGAAGCAGATATAAAAAAATCTTCATCGAAGAATTCGTCAAATCGAAACCGGAATCGTTATTATATGATGGAATACGCCATTTATCTGATAGATGATCTAATTTCATAGAAAGAACCGAAAAATAGCTTAATGGCTGAATATTGATGCTCTGAATTTATATAAATAAAAGATGTCCGACCCAAAAGAAAGACGCTAGACATTTATACATCTACTTAATAAATACACAAGTTTGTGTCGAAAGTTTCCGTTACAAAAACCTGTTCGTTATAATTCACAAATGGAATCAAATTTGTAAAAAAAAAAAAAACTTCATCTTCGTTCTCATTCAGTGGCAACATTGTAAAATTATCTCCCTGCAAAGTTTTAATCGTATAAACACTGAAGTTTATTTCAGGTCACTCTATAACTGCTACGGATACCATATATGCCAGTACTACCAGCCGGATGGTTGGGGGATTAGCAACTCAACCGGTTCCCGCACCAGTTTTTCCTGGTGAAGTGTGCAGCTGGACACCAAGCAGGTTTAAAACCAAGAGCGGATGAACCTTCTTGTAGGGGACAACGCCAACCAAAATACAATAGGGTAGATTGAGCTCTATTGTTATGGATGCGAGATACTGGTTGGAGAGTTTTCTATACTAAAAAGCCAATGATTAGGAAGGAGGGTTCTCCCGATTGAATCAAAAGCCATCTATGTCTGACCAAGGAGAACTTTCAAGTTGGAGAATATGAGCTGGCGATAGATGGGCTCTGCCAAGTTTAATGACCAAGTAAACCTAGTTGAGCCCATCTCCCCTATGCTTAAGTGAACTGGTTTGTTCCTCAACGATCCTATGACCACACCCTGTCATGTGATCGATAAAGATGATAGAACCTCAAAGTACAAAAATAAAGCAAGCGAATATATAGAAAATAAAAAGAAATCCTTCTAGTCTTCTTCCAATATTTTGAAAAATATCTATAAAACTTTGTGGTAATCATCTCTTATCGATCTCGTTCTTGAGTTAACCATCGATTTTTAGTCATTCAATACAAGACAAACTATGGATAAGTCATGAAATACCGTTGTATGCGACGTTATAAAGTGTACATATATATATTACCAATGGCAGCATTTATCCATCAGGTCATAAAACTTTATAACTTGGATATATCTTTGTGCTTTCGATAATGAATGAAGCTAGCATCGATTAAAATGGAGGCCCAAGGCATAAATTATTCATAATAGAAATCTCCTTTCGGAAGAGTGATTACAAACGCGTAGACTTTTACTAGAAATGCTGGTGCCATGGATTCGGGAAGCAAGAGCTGCCTGAAGCAAAGATAACATCACAAATCACGTCTCTGATCATTTGTTATTGATATCAGAGCAAACATATTCTTCTGGAGGGTAGCATATATTTCTTTTGTCTTCAGTATACATAGCCAAGACAACGTCGATGATATAAACACTGTCAGAAAGTCAATGCTTTTCTCAACAAAATTGTCAGGCGCCATCCAATGCTAGTAAAATTATATTTGTATCCGATCAACATACTTTTTCTTTAATCATTCCACTCCAAGCAAGGCAAAAAAGCCACTAAGACGCAAGGGGTTGCGGAATATGAAATATGAGAAAAAGAAGGATAAAATAAAAGAACAGGAATTTAGAAGACAGGAGATAACGATTGATAGTGAATTTAAATTCTTAAAGAACAAAGTTATCTGGAAAGCAAAAAGCCGGAAGAGAGTTCTACAAGAGAGAAGTGCAATAGAAGAAACTGTTAGCCTTGATCTTACGGTTACGTTTTGAAATATAAACGGTAAAATAATGGGACCTTACCGCCAATCTAGTAATACGCTTAAATTCACGATGTTTGTTATCAAAGAGGAAATCCGACCAATTAATAGGAAAATATTTACAGAAAAGGCAGTGGCGATGGTGGGAAGTTACTGAAGCTGAGATGCCATGTCAGGGCAAATAACGTTGCAAAATGACCAGGTCAGTTGTGACAGCAATCTTCAATACATGGGTGAATGGTAGACTTATAGATGTGAAAAATAGATTCTGTCGAGAAAAAAAATTGTCTCGCATGACATCATTGAACCTACAATTCTAGCAGCAGAACTAAACATTGAGTGAATATAATAATCTTTCTACTTCATGTCAGTGGGAAACTTTAGATGGCGCAATGAGTCACTCTCTTTCCTGGAGGATAGTAACAATAGCGTTGATGGACGGCAAAAAAACCCTATCTCGGGCGATTAAATGAGAGCTGTTTCGATTTGGAGGTGGTAAAAGTAACAAGCAATTTATTGCCCCAGTTAAAACCGATCATAGGTCATTTTTGAGATAGCGACCAAGGTTGATGGAACAAGCACTAGAACCAAAAGAGAGGTTCATAGCATTCTCTAATTTCTGGACATTTTGTCTTTAAAGACAGTCACAAAAAAAGTACAAAGTTATCTAATTTCCGCGGGATTTTGCTTACAAACGGAGTCCAAAATTTTACTAATTCAAGAAATAACGTTAATATTTTTGAATTAGATTCATTGAAAATATATTAAAACCAGAATTCTAATTGTTAATCACCACAAGCAAAATGTACAATTCTTTTAATGTATTCGATAAGTAAAACGTGTAAGAAACGTCTAAATGCTTACAAAAAGCAACTCAATGAATAAGATTTGTTAGATCCTAATAAATAAATTTAAAAAAAATAGAAAAGTGCATATAACACATCATACTGCTGGGCACAAATTATGGGATAAAATGTTTTATATTTGCATTGTTTATTGAAATTCACACTCAAACTGCGGTAATTCATATATTGCATCATAATACAGTTAAATTGTTCAGTATAAATACTCTTTGAAGTAAATGAAGCTATTATTTGATGACAAAATGATTTAGCAATAATATGGTTGTGCGTCTCGTCCATATAGAATTTGTAAATCGTCAGTATATTATACATTTTATAAGGTGGTGTAATAAGGCTTTCACTTATCACCGGAATGATTACAACGTTACGATTTGGAATCTAAACTTAATCTTTTAAACTCGTTTCATCCAAAAACGTTAACGATTTAGAAAATATTTTGTGTCCTTATTTATCATGCGAAACTCCAACTTTCAAACTGAGTATAACACCACGGTTCCAAAATCGATCTGCACTAATACCGAGTTGAGAACTGATGCTATCACAAAGGCCGTTTATGAATATTATGTAACTTTCAACTTATATTTTATTTAAAATAGTTTCAATAGCTTATCACGACTTGAGTTTTTATTATGTAGCACGACAGTTGTTCATCATACTGCAAATGTATAATATAGTAAAGTTATTGATACTTCTTTGAATTTACGATACACATGGACATGAGATGTAAGGAATGGTAATATTAGCAGTTTTATTATGAGAAAATATTAGGCATTCATTAACTAAGCAGCCGGTGCTGTGGTCGTTTGAAATTTATAAGATATTTCTCAATGCGCTTTTAGATGTCAATGTCGCACATTCTCCCCTCTGTTAAAACACTCCCCAGATATTTAAATTGATGTATTTGTTTGGTTTTGATATCCCCAATTTTTAAGCTGCATGGTTGGCTGTTCCTTTTGATGATGGCTACGCATTTCGGATTCTTACAATCGAGTCAAAATAAAAATTTAGTTTTCCGAAACAAACTGTACAATAGTGTTCAATTGAATTTTCTGATGGCAAGGGGAATATCTAACTTGAATAACTGCCAACCAGACTTCAGCGCAACCAACTGCAAATGATGTATTGTCGAATGTATCTGAATCAACCGAATCCTGACAACATTTTTACACCTGATGTAATTGGTGGAAGAATTTTTATGCTTTTAATAACACCTAATCAGCAGTTTGTTTTTGTAAAATTGAGACAAAGAAAAAGAAAATTAGAATTGCAATTTATACGAAATGTGTATAACGTTTGCAAATGACTACCCTCCCTGATGCTAATTGTCTACCTCAGTTTCAGTTTACCAACATATTTTTTAAGATCGAAATATTATATGGAGAAATAATTAAAATAATATTTATGATTTGGCAATTATCTGCATATCATCTGTCACTGTGAAAAACGATAATTTGCTTTTCATCATGCAACTAGAGTTGGAGACTATAGCTATCAGGGAAACAACTAATAGGAAGGGAATTACACAGACGGGAGTTGTGAGACATGAAGCTATTGGAGTAAAAGAGAGGGCTACATTTAACCGTGATGCCATCCTAGTAGCATGTTTAAATTCATGCAGTCTGGAGACTAGAGAAAGTAGCTCATCGGGGCAGTTACCGTGAAAGTATTTGTTGAAAAAAACAGAGAGAGGCGACGGCAGGTCTGTGAGAGAGCGACTGTAGCCGATATGCCAGATCAGGGCCAATCATATTGCATATCCGTCTCTGGATTTTGTTGAGGACCTTAAGACGAACAGCGGGGGGCACCAGACCATATATGGCAGCAGTATTCAATGCAATGGCGAATGGTTGGTTTACAGATTTGAAGGATACACTCGGACGAGAAAAACTTTCTGGCGCGACACGGGGGGGGGCAACTTTCCTGCGGTGGAGGAAGCTATTGATCCAATGTATTTGTTCCATCTCAGGTCAGCGGACAGCAGTCGCAAAGAGCTGTTCTCTCAGAGTTGAGCATAAGACATTCTAATAGAAGGCGGTGTGGATAATTTTGGACAGTCCTCCTCTTAGACTGGCTGACAGTCAAGTCTAGTGAAGCCAGTCTACTCTGCTATTTAACTCATAGCTGTAGAGAGAAGTGATGGAGCTTTGTTTTTCGAAAGAGCATTTGTGAGAAAGCGAACGCAAAAAAAAACAAGAGTGAACAGACTGGGCTTGAGGATTCCATTTTCGCTACACACACACAATCCTTTAATTTTTTTCATAAGCAGAAAGTTTATTAAATGCAACAATTGACTTAATATTCCTAAGTATCCCGTCAATGTATTATATTCTATCCCAAAACTGTATCGCTATTATATATATTATAGAATGTTTATTCCAATAAAGAGGCTTCATCTCCCCAAACTTTACACTGGTTATCCTACTATCGTTAGATTAACAATAATGAGATTTCGTCATTCAATATTTTACACTTTTCTAAATTCCAAATTATCTAAAACTAAATGCCTGTAAAAGGTTTAGAATTCATTTTTATATACTTTATTTTCTTAATCTATTAAATATCAATCTGGACTTAACATTTTCATTAGTACACATACCATATTATATACATATATATCTAATTCACTATTTGTAACCACCCCTAGCTGCGCACTAGAGGCATTCCCACCTTGCTTGGGGTGAAATGATATCAATGAGTATGCTAACACGAAATGGTAAGTCATCCTGAAGGAGGGTTTGAGTGTACTGGCTGATTCAAACTTTTTATCAGGTCAAATTATGTGATCTTTCCCAGAAACTATAGCTAAAGTCCGCTCAGAGTACTTGAAGTAGGAACCACAGATGGGTTCTGTTGATGTTAAAGAAACTCAAATACGCCCAAGCAGGCGTCTGCAAGATGGGATATTAACCAACATACGGCTTTTATATATGTAAATGTGTGTACATCAGAATAATGTTAGACAATTGAATCGTAGTGTATATAAATCTCTGTAACGCATATACACTTTCACCTGAGTAAATACCTTACTCTTTCAACTAAGAGAGTGCATCTGGGCTAAGCGACCCGGCACATCCGCTAAAAAAATGTAAAACTCAAAAATTATAGATTCAACGTTTCCACATCTTCAGCTTTCCCTTGCATAATTTCATCAATAAAAATTTAAGTTTAACTGATGAGGTTCTTCGAGAACTAAACAAGCTGCACAGAATTGTACCAATTTATCATTCAATTGGTCTCTCTCTCTCTCTCTATATATATATATATATATCGTCAGTCGATGTGCGTTCTGTTTTTACTCAACGTTTTATATATACTGGTCAGTGATGTATTGTCAATAATCTATTCTAACGGTTATTTTGGTAAGCGTGTTTTGTTAGTTTGTTTATGATTAACTTAATTTATTTCCTTACTTGTTTAGATTAATTTAATGTACTTGTTTTTGTTTATTTTATTAATTTTCATTTATTATTATTCGTTTTCAATTCTCAATTTTCAGGTAACGTAGTAAAAATTTGTTTTCGTGCTGGTGTTTTGAGATGAGATTTGATGTTTTATTTAGTAGTTAGTTTTGTTCTAGAAAGGTAATTATAACTATTTTTACTCCAGGCATAGTTTAGAGTTTTGGGATTGATTGTTGTAGGCTGATGTTCTTTTTCTTATTTTCCATAATATTTTGGTGCGATTCTTTTAAACGGCCAGATACGTTTAGAAAGCATTGTGATGTTCACGTATTTACTATTTGTAAATGATGTTTTGTGTGCATCGTTTCTTTGTTACCAGTGTCCTTCAGTTACTGCTACGTATATTTTTAAGGGACATTCTTTTTTAATGTATGGGTTCAATTTATTCCGGTGGTTTGTTGATAGTTTTCCTGATCTACTTTTTTGAGTCATGTTCTCGGTTACAGTTGAACCGAAAACATGACAAATAATAATAAAAAAAAAACTGAGTTTTACTGTGTTTTTCCTGTATATAGAGTACTTCATGCGGGGAAGTTTTTGTGCGTGAATTTGAGGAATATTTTTATCCTACGTTCGAATTTTTCTTAAAAATGCTTCCATTATTTTCAGCCCCTTTTTTACAGATCGATGATGCTACAATATTTGTATCATCAACTTATGTTATAGATAGCCAACACTTAATATCAATTGTGAACACAGCCATAATATGCTAACAGTGTTTGGAAAATAAAACATTCCTATAACTCTAGATACATACACAAAACAAACCAAATATTCAGTTAAAAGTAAAATAAAACCCATTTTTGATAAGGGCTAAAAGTATAGCCGAAAACGATTGGATAACATTCGGACAATGTTTATATAATTTGTGTCCTGAAAAGAAAAACTTATACGCATACAAGAGAAATTAATAAAAAGAAAATGCAACCATATCACGTTTCCAGTTTTTTTCAACGAAACTTGCATAAGAGAGGGATTGTTGCTCAAGTACACACACACACATATATATATATATATATATATATATATATATATATATATAGCATTCAACCCCAAGCAAGGCGGGAAGCCACTAGCACGCAAGTGGTTACAGAGTTGGAGCGAGAACAAAGAGGAGTGATAGAGGAAAGGATGAAGAGTCGGTTAGGGGATAGATCAGGGCATCTGGAGACGTCGATTGACGTTACATTTGAATAGTTGGAGATTATAGTTATCAGGAAAACGAAAAATGGGGAGGGAGTTCCACAGGCGAGAAGTGCGAGACAAAGCTATTGCAGTAGAAGAGATGGCTACATTTAACAGTTTCGACAGTGAAAGCGAGATGCCAGCCTAGTTGAGCGCTTAAATTCATGAAGTCTGGGAACCAGTGAAAGCAGCTCATCAGAGCAATTACCGTGAAAGTATTTGTAAAAAAGACAGAAGAAGGCAACGGCAGGTCTGTGAGAGAGTGGCTGCAGACTAGATGCCAGTTCAGAGCTAATTACATTGCATATCCGTCTTTGGATTTTATCAAGGACCTTGAGACAATTAGAAGGAGCTCTAGACCATATATAGCAGCAATACTCCATGCAAGGACGAAAGGTTGATTTGGAGATTTCAAGGATCGACTCCGGCGAGAAATAATTCCTGGCGCGGCACAGGGAGCCAAATTTCCTAGCGGTGGACGAAGCTATTGACTCAATGTATTCGTTCCATCTCAGGTCAGCGAACAATGTGAGATCAAGCAGTCGCAAAGAGGTGCTCTCATGGAGTTGAGCGTCAGACATTCTAATGGAAGGCAAGGATGGTTCTCTGTGGTGATTAATAGAGAGCAGTTTTGTTTTTGAGGCACTAAAGTTAACTAGCCAATTCCACAAGCAATTGGAGGTCCTTTTCAAGACAAACGGCCAGGATAGTGTTGTCGGCGACACTAGATTTGTTTTTGAAGCAGGAGTAAATAGTAGTACCGTCCGCATAGATGCCTACTTGGGAACCTATGACACCAGGAAGATCGTTAATGAAGATAAGGAGCAGAGTAGGGCCTAGGATATAGCCCTGGGGATCACTTGCGTTCGTGGGTTAGGAGCTGAAGGAGAATCTGTTAAGAACGACCTTCAATGTACGGTTCGACAGGAATGATTGTATTAAATCGAACAATCGATCTGTAATTCCATAACCTTGAAGCTTGCGAAGAAGGCCGGCATGCCAAACCCTATCAGACGTTTGGGAGATATCAAGAGCCACGGCACGAGCTTCTCCGTTATTATGAAGTGCTTGGTAAACAATTTCAGTTATGGTCGTAAGAACATCAGCTGTAGAACGGGCAAAGCGGAAACCATATTACTTGTCGGAGAGCAAATTATGGGATGTAAGGTGCATAACCACTTCGGCGTTGATTAAAGCTTCAAAGTTCACTTTTGTATTTATATTTACATACGCTCTATCTCTGATATTGAGCACTTTATCCCAAAATATAGTACACATTAAAACTATATTTCTTCATACATACATACATATAACATATTATATATATATATATATATATATAAAAGAGAGAGAGAGAGTATATAATAGCCGATGTATTTTTTTTCAAAAGGTTTGGTACACAAGTTGGTTAATTGTGACAAAACTAATGCAATAAACTTCTTGAAGACAGTATAAACTAACGTATTTAGTAACTCTGTTTTTAATTATGTAAAAAAAAAAAAAAAAAAAAAAAACATGCTTAATGTATACTTACGTCAGTCGTGCACTGGCTTAATATTATATTTTAGGACATTGTTTCTGAACGAGTTGCTTATTAAAAGACTCGTCTATCAAATTAAATGCCACTGTATTATGACATGACGTAAGAAACAACTCCAGAAACTGGTTTGAACAAAGTAAAAGCTATTAAACAAATCAGAT
This sequence comes from Acanthosepion lycidas, assembly GCA_963932145.1. Lineage (NCBI taxonomy): Eukaryota > Metazoa > Mollusca > Cephalopoda > Sepiida > Sepiidae > Acanthosepion > Acanthosepion lycidas. The sequence continues at coordinate 102,217,335 of OZ010576.1, read as the reverse complement.
TTATTCAAATTTTACTAGCGTTTAATATAAACAAAACAAAATTGTGTAATTTATTTACAAGCATAGAAAGACTGCTTGCATGGCCATAACCCATAAGGAAACATTTTTAAGGTGAAAAAGAATCTAAGAAATTATGACAAGCTGGCGCCCAATAGAAACAGTCTTAATCGGGGAGTCGTCTCCAACCACCATCATAAATTTGTTTGAATAGTTATTAAGGTAAATAGATAAATATGTCTAATATTGGCACTACTTGTATTTGCCTCTATTAGTTCCACTTGCTTGGTTACATTTCTACTTGAGCATGCTGTCTACCTGTGAAGACAGCAACTGGCTCCGGCAACCTGGATATGCACTGTTGGACATGTTTGTTATGCCATGAATATGTCATGTCCAAGACGTGTAAAGGCCTACAAACAGAGTCATGGCCTGTGCTTCCTATTTGCTTGCCGAATCAAAGAACGGAACCGTCTCCTCTGTAAATCTGCTTTGCGTATATATATATATATATATATATATATATAACGTATATAAATCAAACTGGATTGATACTGACAAACACTCAGGACGGAGCTGAAAGCTATAACGCGAAAGTGGTCTATTTTATGTTTTGCGTGCGACATATTTTCGGAGATTGCAACCTCTAACAAAATGTTACAGTTAATAATCACTGGAGAAATGGATTTTGTGATTTACAGGATGTTATAAATTTTATGCTGCAGGCTAAACAAAGTGCACAATAAATCACACAGATTCCGTCTTATGTGCTTGAGTAAATACCGTTAGGACTATACTAATTTCGATAATGGTGACAAAGTGGTTAACGTATATAAATCGTGAAAGTTCAAACACTTATCAAATGTTATAGAATCTACAGGAAGCCTCTAAGAATATGTTCCGGTTTCAATTTGGAGTTTTCTTTCTCTCGGCTTCATGCGTGCCAACGGATTCCGTGAATTCGGTTGCTTTAAATTATTTCAACATAGATATGTATTAAAATGTATCTGAAAATGAAATACTACTTATATAGTTATAAATTATATAAATGAGAAAGCATTAAACAAGTCTCACCGTGTCAATGTGGCTATTGTTAAACTTTTTACGAGGTAAGGTTTCTAGAGCCAGGTTAAATCGGTTTTAAATTATAGTTATACTTCTCCAAAACTGGTTGACAACAAAGAGTCGAGAGCCCTGTCTGCCTTGCTATTTAACCCATATACGGGGAGAGGAGAATGAGAGTGTACCTTTCTAAAGTGCATTTGTGCGAAACTGAACTGAGTTTTAGCTATTTATGCCGATCCTACACAGTACATAAAATATACCAGGGGTATGGAAACGACAGTGTAATCTCAACAAGAGATTTTAATAGCACATCTCTTCAGAATGAAGGCACGCATGCATACCACTTGTTTATTATCCGTGAAGCATGATTTTTTTTTTGTGGCGGGGTGGAGATATAGGAATGTGTTCGTCATATCTTCTGAACAGTTTTAAGTTCTCCTAGACGGGGTACCACCTAAAACGGAGCCAATCCTTTTCCATAGCTGGTGGACGAGAAATATTATTATTTGTGAAGCAAGCTAGCTTCCTTTCGCTCTACGACAAAGTTGGTACGAAGCGACAAGAATTAAGCACAAAATGAGGTTCAGATACACGGCACTAGTGGCGTATACCATATCAGTTCTCCCCCGAACTGTTCAGTTATCTTTATAGTCAAACCCTCACTCGTTAATCGTTCGAGTTAACATTTCCGTTTTTCTAATCACTAGACCCATCTCCTCTAATTAGTTTGTAGATTTCCACAATTGCCTTCTGTAAACCATCTTAATTTTACAGTTTTCTTGCAGAGAATTCTGTGAAACACCACTAGTCTTTCATTGATTTTATTTTTTTCATATTTTTTCACTTTGTGTCTATTATCTGCTACAAAGAAATATTTGCGTAAATTTAAGAATAATATTTTTTTAAGTTTTCATACCAATAATTACTGGATCTTCCACCGAGATAAAAGACAGCAAGTATCCCAATACCCGAATATTTAAGAATGCTGTCATCGACATTATTTTATTCATACCACCTATTTTCAGTGCCCTTTAGGACTATTTCTAGTGATCCTGTAATAACTGGTACGACAATGATATTCTTGGCTCACATTGTATTTTATTTCTCTTATTTTTCTTTCACTATTATTTAGAGTTCTGTCAAACCAACCATTATCTGATAATTTGTCTTCTAGGTCATCATAATGAAATCTCGTCTTTTGGTTGTGAGTGGATGATAGGCTTAAAATTCAAAGTTCTCGTTGGATCATCCCACTATTTAATGTCTATTGTATAAAAGGAGTCAAATTACTACATTTGCGACATTCTACAATTGGCGATCAGTATCTACGCATGGTCTTCAGTTGCTATTTTGCTCGCAAATACCATGACGTTAATATAATTACTTTTGATGGAATTTTATCAAGCACCATTAATAAATAAATTGACTTTTTTTTTACGATACATTCCTCGCAACCATATCAATAGCGGCCTATCTGCATTTCCTTTTTTTTTTTTTTTTTTTTTTTTACTTATTTCTATTTTTGGTTTCTCAGTTTGGACATTTCTAACACAATGGGTTCTTCTATCAACTCCTTTACAGCGTTAGTTTATCATAAATAATTCCATTACTCTGCCTGGCGTACTCTTTAGGTCCATAGGGTCAATGTATAGAAATATGACGATGGCTCCGATCAGGAATGTATCGAACATCAGGACGAAATACGTTGAGCAGCACAAGCATCACATGAACCAGTATTATTCTGCGGAAATATTACATCGATTTTCTGTTACAAGGAGGACATCAGAATAGGTTGACCAATGATCTGGACCCACTTGGAGCTGTTCGACTTTCCCTCCACAAACACCCAAGATGAACGAGTGTTATATAGTATCCGACACTATGTTTCCAGCGGTAGGACTTGAACGTTGTGGACGAATACATAAAATCACACTTAAGCTCTATCACGCACACAAGCAACCATCACCTGCATGAATGTTAAACCTCATCTTACGAATTAATACAACACAGCGCTCCCCGATGTACTTGTTAAACCTCATACAACGGAAATGTGTGTGGCGGTGTTGTGGAATAAGTTCTAGTCAAAATTCACACACGCCTGTAGACATTGACATTTCTGGGAGATGGTCACATTTATTTTGATTTATGTTGTGAACATCCAGCGGTTACCTACTGCTACCCTGACGAAGATTATATTGGCGGGTACCATTAGTACGTGGTCATCCAGAACCTGATTTACAGGTAGAGAAATGTTTGACATCTGTTGCCAACATCGAAGCACCACCGACACTGGCAGCAGTTTTTTTTAAATTATCATATAGCGCCTGGAAGGAACAAGAGTCACCCCCACCTCAAACGTCTCTAATGGTTGGTTGATTTTGTTTAGCGGTACATAAACCTCTACAGGTTATTTAATGCCAAAATCCCAATATTTTGTACGCAATTTTATGGTTTCAATTACAGATATTTTGTACATAAATTTACTCTCAAAGTATTATATATATATATATATATATATATAGTTTGTAGATTATAAAATATATTGTTGATAATTTCACTACGAAAATGTATTGTTCGTATTTTTTTTTATAAAAATGTATTACTGATATTTTTACTATAAAATAGGTTCTTATACTTTCTTCGAATCTAGATGTTGGTTGGGGCGGATTACTATTTACCCATATCTGGGTCCCTAAAAGGGTTGCACCACTACGAGTCAGGATAAACCTGCGAACAACAGTAATTAAGATGTGGTTGGTTCCACGTACCTCAAAACCTCCAATGTCCCGATCCTACCGGATATAGTTTAACGTTGTACTCAGGACTATCTAACGTCTCTAAAAGAATCGAAGCAGCCACCAAGTATGTGACCTGATGCCTGTTTGGATCTAACCATTTATTACATTCAGCCTTATCACAGCACGTGTTACCATCTAAAGCTCAGATTAAGAGATGGTCAAAGTTTGAAAATGTTTTTTTCTTTAATGCTATGCGTGATACACGCTTAAGCGATCATGTATCTTTTGATACATGGCTGACGAGGTAGATTTTTTTCCCACATTATGTTGCCATTTCTTTCTGCGGTAGACCAGTTTCCATTCAAGGCTATGGAACCCGGTCTATCCTGCTATTTATCCATAGCTGGGGGAGAAGAAGATTCATACCTTTCCCAAGGTTATTAGCACATAAGTGAATGTAATGGATTTGAATGGAATTCGAACTCGGTTCTCCAATTCCTCAAACAGAGCTGCTATCCATTACTCCACCGTAAGATACATTGCCTACTTAGCATGTACACTGGGCCTACGTCATTATAGGCATCATCCTTCACAATTCTGCAGTTTTATTTTCAGAATGAATATCATAACCTTGAGAAAATACTCGATTTTATGAAACTTGGCGCGTTTATTTTGAGACGAAAACACGTTTCTTATAAATCAATAGTAAGATAATGGGATATTTTCATATAATAACTCTGTTCAAATGTATAACAACACTAACAGCAATCACTACAACTATCAGAGGTTCAATAACTCACAAAACGTCTGTTTAAAAGAGTTCCTTTACGATGATAAGTATCACCTCTCCAAGCCATTATTAACCTTCCTAATGCAGGTCCTCCAGTAGTTTTCTATTTTGCCTCTAGCTTTGAACAACTGATTTTCTAGCAACACATTCTAGCGTGCCTTTATGCGGAAAATAGCTTCTAAAAGGTAAATTTTCTCCCCAGAGAATAAACAGTTAGATTATTATATCAGTTGATTATCGGATTTGAAACCGTTCTCTCCAAACGTAAATATTTTCTTTCCAAGTTCATAACAAGAATTTTGAGTTTAACTTTCAGAAAAAGACGTTAATATAAAGAGCTTTTCATTCGGAAAAGTGTTCGGATTAATCCAAAAAATTCATCCCTTGTGTTTGCGCGCATTTTCTAGAAAAAGATAGCGATAAGGAGGGATAGAGATAGAAAGTGATATATAGAGAGAAGGCGATTAGGCGAACATCATAACACTAAAAGGTGGTCAATTGTGTGAAAGATTCATCAAAAGAGATGTTAACTTTTTTGTTTAAATCGTTTATATTTACTGGAATTTGTTTAAAGTAAATATAGTCTATGCTGATTGCTTGTTGATATCAAACAAAGGAAAATGCTCAGAGAGAGAAAGAAAGTGCGAAGAGCGAGAGAGAGAAGGAGGTGGGCAGAGAAAGAGAGAGAAAGAAAAAGGGGTGCAGAGAGAGAGAGAGAAAGAAAAAGGGGTGCAGAGAAAGAGAGAGTGAAGGAGAAGGGGGCACAGAGAAAGAAAGAGAGAGCGGGTCGCAGACAGAGAGAAGGAGAGAGAGGAAAGGGCACAGAAAGAGAGAGAGAAAAGGGGAGCAGACAGGAGAAAAGGGGAGCAGACAGAAGAAGAAGAGGCGCAAACAGAGAGAGATGAAGGGCCACAGACAAAGAAAGGGCACATAAACAGAAAGAGAATGGAGCGCAGAATGAGGGAGTGGTGCGCTGGGAGAGAGAGATGATAGTGCTCAGAGTGACACAGACAAACGAAGATGCCAAAAATTGTTGATAAATAAATAATTAATAATAGAACTACAGGGAGATTTGCATATTTTATGAATGAAATTCTGACTAAATACGTATATTGTGTATCTGAATAATGGAGCATAAGTTTTCTTCACTTCTAGGACAGACCTTACGGGCGTTGCTTTTATAAAAGTCATTACTGAGTGCCATGAGAAGTTGCCAAGTATTGACAAATCGGAAAAAATTTCATAAACGAAAATTCATAGATACAAAAAAAAAAAAAAAAAACGTTTCGTGACATATGGAACTAGATTGAGCTGCAAAATATTGAACAAATATGATTGCTTTGTATAGAAAAACACCACGTCTGAATGTATCGACTACAAAAAGCGTGAACATATTTTTTGTGTAACAAATGCGACAGACAAGTCTTGAGTAAAATTATGTGCTGTCATGTTAAATAATGACTTTTTTCAGCAGGTGTTTTACTAACTCGAAAAGATATAGTCTTGTATGTTTCCACCCAGTTCGATTTCATTACTTTTCAAGAATTTAATCGAATGTTTAAAAATTGCCTCAATTTTCAAGACTGTAAGGTTATTTTGCCTATTTGTTAAGGTCTACTTTGTCGCCGAGGTAATTGTGTCTAACATACCGAAGTCTGTGAGCTGCGTTTGAGGTCAGGTTGAATGAAACCAGATTTCGAGCAATAATTTTCCGGACTTTCAGGCACTATACCTTTGAAATATTGGCAATGAACAACCGTCCTACCTTGAATTTGTACAACCAGTCGATTCCCTTCCCGAAGTGGATTATCATCGGTCTCCACAACGTGCTGTCTTTTTTTTTATTATTATTTTTGCATTTTGTCATTTTTTACTATGCCTTTGTTCTCTCATTGATCGTCATAAACACGTTAAGTTACTTACAGTTTCTTCGGCTTTCCTCGCATTCAGTATGGCCTGTTGCGTCATAGAATACCCATGTCGTCTTTACGTATCTAAGCAATGTCAACTGATCAGAATGAAGGAATCCCTTGTAGTTCCTCATTTCCGTCCAAATTCTTCATTGCTCACATGTTCCACGAATTTTATTCTTAACATTCACCGATAGAACGCCATCTGTCACCTCAAGGGTTCTCTTCAACCGGCAGAAGATTGTCCAACTTTCGCTTTTCTATAGGAGATGGGGAAAATTCAGTTTACAAAAATAACGTTATTAAGCTTATTTAGTTTTGTTTTTGCACCAAAAATAGATTTTTATAGGTGGAAATATTCTTCAGCATTTTCCTATTGGAATGCCAGGTGCTGTAAGATAGGGTGTGCGGGTAGTATCATAAATAATGGCTCGGAATCGATCCAATTTCAGTCATATTCCTTATATTCACTTACGCGCAAATACACTTAGGAAAAGTATGAATCCACCTCCTCTCTCTCCCCAGCTATTGGTTAATTAGCAGGACTTTTATCAGTAAATCATTATTTCCAAAGCATTATTACAATGTAAAATATTTCTGGTTTAACTTGCAGTTGGAAATCGAAGAACAGAGTTCCAATCCCAGTCATGTTGAATATATTCTCTTAGGCGCAAACACCCTTGGGAAAGACATGAATCCATCTCCTCTCCACAAACTATGGGGTTTTTTTGTAACTTAGAGTAGGTTATAAATAGAAAAATCACACCAAGGTTAGTAATGAACGATAATGCTTAAGACAAGAACAACACATAAGATTCGCCAGCGGCGCGTAAACAAGGGAATCCCACAATGAATCTCCAACTGCAGAATATCTACCAACCACCCCACGCGGTCAGATGTAGCACAAGGCCGAATTTAATGTGGAGTATCCGAGCCCGTAGGTCCGGCCAAAATTTCCCTATAGACCCCGTATAAAACGGTATCGGGTAGCTGTTTCCCGAGACGAGACGAGACCCTTTAAGGTAGCGTCGTCTGGAGATCTTTCCCCGGACCAGCACAGCTGGAGACGAATCTCCAACTGCAGACCAACATACAGTATTTACTACTGTAGATATGTGAATGGGGACATACTCATTATCGACTGTAAGCATGCTACAACAGGGTTAATTAGTAGGAGCTGTATCAGTAAATACTTTTCAAAAACATTCTCATAATCTAAAAATATTTTCTGGCTTTAAATACCTGAAATATGTTGATAAGCCCTAAAAATAATTCTATCAAATCTTCAATATTTTCCGAATAAAGAATGATTATGAAAGCATTTGTCAGCACATTAAATGTCGAATATGTAGTGAAGAATTTAATGGTTAACGTGTAATCCTTGAAAGTTGTCAATAAAAAAAAATAAATAAATAAATATAAAAAAAACTTTACGTGCTTTTTGTTCTTATGAATGAGGATAGGTGGCAAATGTGGCCTCGTTCAACAATTACCAAAGAAAATGCGATAAAAAAAAAAAATGTCACGTACTTTTTTTCTTCCTGTAGTTATTGTAGTAAGGAATCATCATAGCTATGAAAGAACGCATGATTTATCACGGATATGTCTGTCGAATTGCTTTGTTCCTGAGGCAAAGAAGCACAGTAAGATCATGAAATGAGAGGAAAAAAAAAAGAAAAAAAAAAAAAAAAAAAAAGAGAAAGAATCCAGGCGATCCTTGATGAAGATATGGAAAAAAGCATCACGTTCATGACAGTAAAGTAACGTCAACATTCCTATAATTCTTATTTTGTTTTTATTTGCTAAATCATAACTATTAAATCTGTTCGCTATTGACATGGGCCAAATTAAAAACATGCGTTAATTCATACATGTAAACTATTAAAAGCAACTTAAACGAAACGGAAATCAGTGTTTTAATAACAAAACCTGCTTATCTATAATGTTCACGATTATTAGTTTGCAGACTTATACGTAGGTAATTTTGATCTGAATTCTTCACTAAATAACATTCGATCGATGTAATTAATATTCAGTCCTGTGCATTGACAAAGACATTATATTGAAAAACGAGCATCATGGCCCGGTGTTGCCCGTGCTCGATTCAAAAATGGTACGACTCTTATAGCAATTGCTATCACTTGACTTAAAATATTTTTGCCATTCCTTGCCTTTAAAGTAGTGCCCTTTGCCGTGCTGATGTTGCTACAAGACTTATTTCTTGCCTATCTCATACTGCAAATTTTTTCTAAGCTCTATACTAAACATTAAATCTGTTACGAAAAAAGAACTGAAAATGAACACAAAACGATCAGCTTTAAAAAAAAAAGGACTCGTAACTGGAAAAACCGAATGAAAAAAAAAATGTTAAATACTTCCAGTTCTGCGGAATCAGAATCAACGTTGAGTTTAAGCAAGCAAATGAGCCAATTGGAGTAGTGTCATGCATATTTAAATTTTTCCCCACTTGTGACGAATGCAGTTATCGATTTTTTTTGCATGCTAGCATACTAGGTAACATTCGTGTCAGTCAGCTGTTGGCTCTCACACTGGCCAATAGATTTGTTTGTTCGGGTTTTATGGCATATCGACCACTGTGGGTTATTTAATGCCAAATACAGTTTATATATATATATATATATATATATATATATATGCCAAATATATGAATTTTAAATGACTATTTTGTATGGAACATTTTTAGCAAGCTAGAGCTTATTGCTGGCGAATAGAATCTTTCTGCCTATTCGTGGCAGCCAGCTATAGGCTCTCACTCTGGCCAGTATAAAATGGCCGCAAACTACACGAAAACTTCCGTAGAAGCATGAAAAAGGTGAACGAGTGAAATATTAACAAACTGTAATATTTGTTACTTGGTTAACAAATAAAGGCACGTCATCTTAAGGTATACGTCCCTTCTCTCCGGAAGGTGTTTTTCTAACGCTCGCTACCTTAAAATCGTCAAACTTTTAGTCCTGCGTTTCGAATATCATCAAATATCATTTCCCGTTTATTATACAGAGTGTCCATAAAATTCGTGTGCACTTTAAAAATTTTTTAACTCAATTTGTAAAAAGGATTAGAAATAAATAAATCTATATTTTTAAGGTTTTATCGAAATTTTATTTAAGTTTCCACATGTCTTCCATCATTAGCAATACAAAGGGTAATACGACTTTACAGTTCACGGAAAACATTTGCCAACTGATTTACAGTAATGCCTAAAACAACGTTAGTTATTTTAACTTTCAAATCTTCCAATGAACTAGGTTTGTTTACATACAAAATTGTTTTCACATGTCCCCATAAAAAATCTAATGGAGTCAAATCTGGCGAACGTGGAGGCCAATAAAATGGTCTACCCCTTCCAATATATCTGTTAGGAAATTCCTGATTTAGAAACTCTCTAAAACGCAGAGCAAAGTGTCAAGGAGCTCCATCTTGTTGAAACACTGTATTATAACATTTTTTACAGGTTATTTCTATAGCAAATACAAATAAAGTTATAATTTTTTAAGTGCACACGAACCTTATGGACAGCCTGTATATGCGCCTCTAACTTTTTTGAAGATGTACCGGCCTTTGATACATTTGTTCTGGACAATTTTATTTAGTTTTCATTTTCTTGCATTCCCCATCGAAAACGAAAAATGCATCATTTAATCATTTGCTACAGTTTCTTAAAAGAAAAACAACAAAACAATTTCAATTACATTTTTATAGGAAAATATACATAGATATTCCTACAGAAGGGTACTGAGAATACCAGGGACCGAACACATAAGTAATGACGAAGATTTAGAGAAAATGAAACGAACAATTATACATAACATGAGAAAACGAGTTGAAATTTCTAGAACACATAATGAGGAAAGATGGCTTGAAAAATTTGACACTCTCAGGACAGATTGAACGCAAGACAGATGTGAAAATGCATTACCTCCCTAAGGATTTTGTTTAAATAAGTGGCATAAAATATTTTTAAGAGAGATAACAAAAACAAAATTTTCACTTGAATATGATACTAAAGTTTGTTTTGGTAAACCGGATCTTTAATTTGATTCAATTGCAAGAGGACAGAATGCATGGCTGTTAGCAAAAATAAAAGCATTACAAATTGGAGATAGCAAACTCAAACAAGTACAACAACATATATTTGGAAAGTGTTTTAACAGATGATAGAAAAGGCGACACTGAAATTCGAAAGCGCATTTGAATAGTGAAATATGGCCCCCAAAAAGCTAAGCATAGTATTAAGAAACAGAAAAAATTCGTTACAACCTAAGAAAATGGTACTGAATTGTTATATAATATCAGTTTTATATGGCAGTGAATGCTGGACAATCTGCACAGACGAATATGAGACTTGGCGTAACAGAAATGTGGTTCTACAAAAGGATACCGAGAATACCATGGAGCAAAAACCAAGTTCTAGAGAAAATGGAAACAAAAAGGACACTGATACTTAACATGAGTAAGAGATAATCGAAATTTCTAGGGTGCATAATGAGGAAAGAGGGCTTGGAAAATCTGATACTCACAGGACAGAATGAAATCAAGACAGACAGAGAAAAGCAACGTATAACCTACCTAGCGAGCTTGAGCAAATGCATCACGGAACAGGTAAGATACAACAAAGAGACAAAAATTACTAAGAGCTACAATGAACAGGAAATTGTGGAGAGCCAAGATCGCCGACGACCTGAAGGGATACAGCACATAAAAGAAAAAGACTGTTTCGCGTCATTTACGTCAAAGTCGCATATCAAAACAATTTGAGCGATTAATGTATTTTTAATATCTATCATATTATAATGTTATTATCAATATGCTAATTGCTAAGAAAGTTAAACCATTTACCCCAACTCCAACTTGAGTATAGTTTAGTGATTAATCTCCTGCACCAAATTCTGTTCGATAAGATGTGCCATATTCTTTCAAAACTGGGAGGGGGGCATGACTCCACGACTTCCTGCAGAACTTTACCATCAAACTTAGTACTTGTTATAATATTAATTTTATACACTAGATCGTTAAATAAGTTACTCGCTGTCCCTCTACTTTTGGCTTCGGTATAGCTTGTGTGTTAGATTCTTTGGGGCTTCTTTCCTTGTAATAGACTAGAAGGTTAGACTGCTTCATTCTGACTGTATTTGGAAGTCTCTTTTCTATTCCTATTTAAGACTCTCGTTAATTACGCATTCTCGCCGTGACATATTCGGTATTCCTCTACGGAAGCGTATCTGTCGAATCAAGTCTCTTCATTGTTTAAGGAATTGCCCAGCATTCACTAGCATATAGAAGACTGCATAACAGTTCGCATCTTTTTATTATAAGGATATTCTCCTATATTACTATTTGCTTAGTTTCTAAGATATATCTATAGCTACGCCTATGCACGTTATGATTTGTGTCAGACATTCTGTTAGCACACTATTCAAGCAGTTAAATTTCTGCTTCATTTTCATGTCGCTAATCCGTAAGTGACGCCTTGGATTTTCTGTTTTGCTTACAATCTCTATTTTAATTTTTTACATTTAAATACCTCTTTTGCCTTCCATCAGTATGGCTGATGCTAACCTCCAAGAGATTGACTTGTTGCACATTTTCTAGCTAACGTTCTCTGTTGACATGAAGTGGGAAAATTATGTTGAATCCATAGCTAGGTCAGCTGCTTAGAGATTTGGATCACTGCTTTGTGATAGAAAATATATTCTCTTGAATCTATCGTGCTTATGTTTAAGTCTAGCATTCGTCCACTCTTAGAATATTGTTTGTTATCTGGTCTGGTACTCTCGCCATATATACAGAGATTTTTGATAAAATTCAAAGAAGAATCAGCATTATTATTGGTCCTGATCTGGCGTCTCGACTTCAGTTATTTTTCCACCGCCGTAACGATGCGTCCCTGTGCCTTTTCTATAAATATTTCCATAGCAGCTGTTCGGATTATGTCTTCGACATGTTACCCAAACTTTATGAATTTAAGCACAGTACTAGACTGGCGACGATATCTCACCAACATAGAGTCAAGTCGGCGCGATATAACCCCAAGTTCCATGCTAAAAGTTTTTATTTTTGCTCTTTCCTTTTGTTGAATTCTCCTCCATCTCCATGCATTACAGCCAACTTTAATATTCGAAAATTTAAATGCCAATCGTTGTCCTCCTGATTACACTTCTTTTGTTCTTGCTCTTTAGTAAAAGTTTTTTTTTTTTTTTCTAATTCTTCCATACCCTTAGTGCTCTAGTGGCTTTACTGCCTTGCTTGGGGGTGAAATCGATTAAAAGAAAGGAATACCCATTTGTCTGAGTCTCCTCAGTACGGTATCACCCGCATGTCTGGTATTGTTAAGTTTATATATATATATAGATAATATATTCTGGTAGGAAAGGTTTTAAAGAAATCTATTCAGACAAGAAAAGCCAAATTACTCATTCGCCTTTATGGCTTCAGTTCGATTCTATTCTTCAAATTCTTTTGCAATATCTTGCTGATTGTTTTATAAAGACAATAGCAAATACATTTCAGTATCAAAATGTTGACTGTCTGATTTAAACGGTTTCTTTCCATTTGGATAGTATCAGTAACATTACTTGTAAAATATCTTACAAAACAAACCCATTATATTTGTTGGAAATAAAGAATGCATTATCAACTATGTGCATCCTTATAAACGTAAGAGATTGGTTCTAAGAGCGAATGCAATTTATTTACTTGCTCTGATATGTGAATGTATTTCTACTCGATTTGCTGTAGAACATATTCCAGATTTGCAAAGAATACTTGAGTTACTTACATAAAGCTGATGTATCCCATTATTTAAATGCAATAGTGAAGCTGAGTTTAAAATAAAAGATCTTAGGTTCCAAGATGTCACACGCGACTGAATTTTGAAGATGACGACTTTCATGTTTGGTATTCATTCGCAGTTTGAATCCTCACAGGAATCCTTTATATTTATGTAACTCATACTAAGTACACGCTGAAATACTTTTAACTGTGGAGAGTTTATTTCCTTTATCAGTAAATATTAATCACTAAGAAGCTCATTTCTCCCCAAGCCTTTCGTTTTCACTCCTTAATGCTATTCAATAATTATACACAGACGCCAAACCCATGACTTTGCAATCAGATGCAATAAGCACCCTAAGTCATATTCTGCGATGATGATTTCAAATACCGATAATTATCGGAAGGTAGTTGATATGGATATACGTGATATAGTTGAATATGTATGTCAACGCCAAGAACCAAATTCCTATTCTAACAAACAGCGAGATGTTTATTGGAGTGTATTGAAGTAATCATTGACTGTTAAACAGCAAACTGGATTGTTTCTCTCTATGCTTTCGCCAACAAATTACCCATATCAAGGAATGCATATAAACAAATGACATAATAAAGCGAATTAGTTAAGCATCTTGAATCGCAGTGCTTTCTTTCAGATATGACAAAGCTTTCGCTTCTTTAGGTCAACTGATAATGTATTAACGATTATTGATGAAAGCTATCAAGCTTTAGATAAGAATGGTGAAGCTCCGTTTTTTTCCTTTGGAAATCTCGCAGGCATCTGCCAGATTTTGGCATACTAGTTTTCTTTTTAAGTTGAAAGTTCATGGTATTTCTGGGCGAATTTTGGAACTGATTCAGTCTTTATTAAATCGCAAAATGAAAGTTGTCGTGAATGACCACTATTCTAGATCTTTTTGCAGAAACGCAGTAAAAAAAAAAAACAAAAAAAAAACGTTGCGTGCAATTATATGAAAGTATTTTAATGTCGGCCAAATAATAGTTTAATTCTTGTGTAGGCACACAATTACTATCAGTAACTAACATTTTCCCGCCAAAAAGCTGTCACGTAACTTCGCAAAAACAGAGAGATAACAGCGTTCAAGTAAGTTCCAATAAGGTTTTACTAACTTTTAACATGTAGTTAAATACAATTTTAGTTTCTGCAGTTACATTCAGTCAGTTATTTGCGATCATGTATCTTTCTGACTGACGAGGCAGATTTTTCCCCGCAGTCTTTCTGCGGTAGACCAGTTGCCACCCAAGCGGTAGAACAAAGTCTGTATTGCTATTTACCCATAGCTGGAGGAGAAGAAGAGAATTCATACTTTTCACAAAGGTATTAGTACGTAAGTGAATGTAATAGACTCGACCGGAATTCATCTATTACGCCATCGTGCCTCCTCTATAGTAAAGACAGCACCATCATGATTCTAAGACCTTTCGACTTGAATTGCTCTGTATTTATTGTCTTAGGTTAAGCACAGGTTTCCACAGAGAAAACTTATTTATCTCACCCACAATCTATTCTGGGTTTTCCTGTTGGGGATACTAAATAGGGTATCGGACCAAACAACCCAATACAGAGAAGAGTAGGACGAGAAGCAAGGTTTAGCTTTTGCCTTTTCGTTCTCTTGCCTGAATGATAACTCATGCCATATGACATGTTTAGCACACACTTGTCATCATATAATGTAAGTTTGCATTTCCACAATACACGTACACATATTTTAATGCAAACCTTCCATCAATCTAGATAACAATAATATTTTACCGCCAAGATTGAAAGAGACTTGAACAGATAACTTAACACTTTTTCCTACTAGTTTTCTATTTGGAGATCGAATCAATCCAAATACGTAAATAGACCGAGGGTCTTATATCCACATGGCTCTACCAGATTCACTAAATTGCCGTTAGGTGGAACTGTTAAATAGCTATAGAAACGGGACATTCCTTGTTTGTTTGTTTCTTTCTTTCTTTTCCGACTAGCATGCGATAGAAGTAACACCATCATAGGATCTGTCAATATTTCTGAGATGAGGTATTACGTACATTATTTACACTATTCGGACTATTGTCCTCATCTTTGTCCCCATATTTATTACAACGATTCCGCAAGGACACATGGCACAGTGGATAAAGGCGTTAGTTAGATCCAGTGACAGGACCCAAAGAGTGTGAGTTCAATACCCGGTTATGGCAGTGGAGAACTTGGAGAGCGGAATTAACAAATAACTGACATCCATTAAACATGGCACGTGGAACTAGAACTGTCTACCCCAGTGAGTGAAATAAAGGGTTCAGTTCGACATTCTACACCTGAAAAAGGCCGGAGCGTACAGCGGCCGAAACGTTGTAATAAATATGGTGACAAAGATGAGGACAATAGTCCGAATAATGTAAATAGTGTACCAACTCTGGACTTCTTCTTGGGCATGAGAACATATTTTCTCATCTCTCTCTCTCTCACGCACAGTTGTTAATTGCTAAATGTTAATTTCTTTTTTCCGATTTTTTTGTGATATCAACGAATACTAGTTGTCACTTTCGTAATGTTCGTTGTAGTAGAAACAACTATAGTACACCGTTGAACAATGCTGGTGTCTGACGCCATCGAATATCACTCGCAATAATAGTACATGCTCGATAATACTCGCTGGAAAAATAAACCTATAGAGAAATACTATAGTGAATAGAGTAGACAATAGCGGTCCGTATAACAATAGAGAATAGAGTAGAAATGTTGATCCGAATAGTAATAGAGGATAGGCTAGAAATAACGATCAATCTAGACGTCATGCGACTTACTACATATATGCTTTTCCTCTATGGTCACGTGGTCTACTTAATTCAATAATGGCATCGCCTGTGTTTGCTCACTGGTGATTTATGTTCAAACTCAAGCGTCGACAGCGACACTTTATTCCTATATAACGCCGCTATAGTTCTAAGCAAAATATATTAGGTTGGTGCAAAAATAATGTCGTTTTTTCACATAGTAACATATGTGAGAAAACGACATTATTTTTGCACCAACCTAATATTTTCTCTTTGTCAAAAAAAATCAAATTCTTATATAAAAACACCTGACAATATCATCTTGAATTTTAGATTATTTCCTTTCGCCTCTGCCGAATCGCTATTTACAAGTTCGAGTTTTGTTTGCTTCGACTGTTAGTCCAACTTGGAGTCATTCTGCAACAAACTTTAATGTAAGTCAAAGAAGACAAGTCTTCCATTGTTTCTTCACTGTGCTGATGTATGTTAAAAATGTTTGACATTAAAACTAAAGCATAGCTAAGACTATGTAAATCCTTGTAAATGATGCCCGAAAGTTTTTATCATTTGTTATTTTAATTCGACATTTCTAAACAAATGAAGAGCCGGCGTTGACTAATTCCCTTGACATGTTTAATTACGTTGCACGTGTCATCGCACCTAGACACACATTGGCCAAATCACGTGAAGTTCATTACATGCTTAACCCTAACCCTGCTCTGAAAGCAAACGCACGCCACCTGCAGCTCGAAATAAATAATAAACAACAGTTCACGACAATTCAATTAACTTCATTTTTCTGCGTCCTTGAAAAGTAAATGTTTATGCTTTATTTTTAATCTTCTCTGCTTTGAAACCAATTGTTCAGAATGGTTTCCACTTTCAACACCAACTGCAACAAATCGTTTAACTTCTTTTCTTTTTCTTTATCCTCATTTTTTTTTTTTCATTCGTCCGGAAGTTTTCTATTATTTTCTTAGTGTCTATCCTTTCTTCATCTATTTCCTATTTGGCTTTATGAGTTAATATATTATATAGATTCAAAGATTAATTAATAACTACGCTGTTTATTTTTGGTGGGAGGGCATTCATACTTTGCATACTGATGAAATCTCTCAATTAGCTGAAATACTAGCTCTCCTTAAGTAACATCATTACCAAATACAAGATCATTGCAAAAGAGGAATTGAAGCAATTCAAAATCTCGTGAAATGCAACACTTACATGCAATCTATATTCTCAAAACAAAGAAGGCTAATTTTTATTCTTAACAGTGACATTGAACTTCATTAGCCAAATAAAAAAATATACAGAGGACGAAATCTCATAATTCATATTTCCAGTTTTATGTCAAGTTTAATTAAGTTTATTCTTTAGTTACCTCCCTGGACACAGACGCCCAAAACAGATTACCAGTAGCAATTTCCCCTCCAAAATAACTAAAAGTCACAAAGATAAACTATGTACAAGATGGAACACATTGTTTACAGTAGTCACTCTCAAGCGCGCATTTATATCCGTTGTTTCACCTATCTTCGGTCAACACCGGAAACAATAATTTTGAATTAATAATGGCAATAAATTGTTAAGGAAGTAATGCTGGTTATTTAGATTTGCTGACAGGAAACTACAATATTCTCTTGAATTAAAAAAGAGGGGAACTATTAAGAAATAAATTATGTGCCGAGTTTGCTAAGACTTAATTCGAAACGAATTTTCTGACCGTCACATAACTCTTATTATATATTTTTGTTTAAATTGTTATATTCTATCATTAGTTATTGTTGCTAGTCTCTTATTGTGTCTAATTTTATAAATTAGATTTTCTTAGAATTCTGTAAAACATGATACTGATTTCCGACATCTGCTAGGGAATTGCAACAGGTCACTCTCAAATAAAGTAATCTACATCTGAACTCAGTGTATAGAAGGACCCACAATAGTGCTGCACAAAGTAAGGAACGAATTCCTGGCAAAGGGAGACTGCGAAATGAGCTTGAAAACCGTTGGTATACGAAAAGCACTTTTTTTCGATAATTATTTTTCTGTGTCGAGGACGATCATGGCTCTCCAGAACTTCCAACACAGAAACGCTTAGTAAGAATTATATTTTCACCATCCCAAAATCATTAAAAAACAAAAGGTATTTGAATTTTATAAATATATCTTCTCACAACAAGCATTTAGATGCTGTTCTCACATATCACATCATTCTATCTGTATTCAATGTAATAGACTACGAAAACCATTATTACAAATTTGTGACAAGTCGTTTCGTTTTAATCTTATTTTTTTATTTATTTAATGACCACAAAAGTAACAGAAATAAAAATGAAGTTAATAATTGTGTTCATGGATATTACATAAATAACTCAATAATAAAAGTGAAATGAGTCGATTCTATTATCTATTGTTTTCAATTTATTATGGAAGGAGAATGAAATGGATATTCTGTTTGTGATACTTCAGAAATTTATTTCATATTCACTAATCGTTATTATAATTTTTATTTCTATTTTGCTAAATTGAAATCTTAAAAATAGTCTTTATTTTTTATTTATTTATTTATTTATTTTTTGCACAGTGTCCCTTCAAGATATGATCGATTATAGCACGTGTAGCTCGAAACAACATTTTACTATCTCTCTCTTCGTTCTATCCCCATGCTCTTTCGATACGAGACTCGCTATTTCGCATTGACCCACTTGACTTCTGTAATTTTAAAAACAAAATTCTCTTTTTATTTAATTCTGTTACAACGATGTTTACGGAGTTAGGAATGTTCGACACATTTTCGTGGAAGATAAAACGTGTATTCGATGGATAAACAAAAGATCCCAAACACAAATTAGCCTACTAGATCGCACTGTCATTTAAAGAATTTATTTAAGATGAGGAGTTATTGTTAAGGAAAAGTAACCTAACTAAGGATGAAAGACGAGAAACGTTTTGGTTTGATTTATGATATATATATATATATATTTATGGTATATCACCCTCAATGGGTCATTTAATGCCGACAAGATTTTTATTAACGGTAATATTTTTCAAAAAAGGTATTGCTGGTAATAATGCATTGCTAGTAATAATTTTTTTCAAAATTTATTGCTGGTATTAAAATCTTTTTTACAATTTTTGACCCCAGTTTGAGGACTAACTATTTGCCCATAGCTGGGACTGTAACAGGTGCTACCATCCCGGGTCAGGGTGGACCTGGGAACACCAGCAATTAAGAGGTGGTTCCACGCTCTTCAAAACCGCCTGATCAGAGGCCTTGCTGCCGGATGTAGTTTATTGTCTTACCCAGGACGCGGGTATAGTTTATAGTCATACCCAAGACGTCGTCTGTTACCACATTACCTAGATAGTATTTTTTTTACTCGTTTTTTTTCTGATGTCTGCAATTCATAGCTCAATTCTTTGACTGTCTACCCTGCTAACGACCATGCTTTTCGTCTTATATGCAATACTTCCTAGCGTTCTTTTGTAAATGTCGAGGAATTTTTACTGTTTTCATACCGCGTCTACCACAGTAATGATTGTAATGTATCAAAAATATTCTGATGAATTTGAAGGATCTTAGCGATGGTTTTGTTCAGAAAGATAATGTAGTAACAGAATATTGTGATTAATAAGCTGTCTTTTATTACTTTAAATAGTAATAAAAAGACCGCTTATTGATCTCACTCGTAAAAGCCACAGAAATTATATATAGTTCAACTAACAAATATGAGATAAGTTTACAACCTAAGTGTGGCCAGTTTGGTGGAAAACGTCTGGGGATGTTGATAGTGGGAGACGTTTGTTGATATAGTGATCTACGTGCAATTATTATTGGAAAAAGATACTGAAACAATACAAATTATAATTTACGTCTGTTAAAAGAAATTAGACTCTTATAATATTTTTACCTTTTTAATACTAAACTTTTATTTAATAAAAAGGCACCAGAGACACTCATGGTAGAGGGTGACTGAATGAGGTGTGTGATATGCGCCTAAGAAGGCGAGAGAAGAACTGAATATTTTGAGCATAAGGAGGGTAGATTGCGATTGACCATTCATTTGAATTGGTTAAGACTTTAGTTTTCAGGAAAATATCCCACGTGGGAGTTTGTGTCACAAAGTATTAGGTCCTCGGAATAATCAGAGTGGAACATGAAGGAAATTAGGGTGATTCGATTCCGTTGAAATACCGTGGTATAATATAGCTGTCAAGTGAAACTGTAAAGTTCTTGAATTTAGAGGAAGTGAACGTGACAATTCAGTTTTTAACTTCATTGAGATGTTAGTGCCTAGTCAACGGAGAGGTTGGCTGTAAAGTTCTTGAACCTCTTATCTTTGGCAGTGGGTTAGTTGATTATATTTAGCGGCACATCAACCCCTACAGGCTACTTAATGCCGAAATCTAAATCGTCCGAACACATTTTTATAGCTTCAAATAAATATTTTGAGCGCAATTGTATGCCTTCAACTACAAGTAAGATGTATAGTTGATCCTTTTGCTTTAAATATGTATTGTAGCTAATTTTACTATAAATAGATATTATTGGTTGGTTGAATTTGTTTATGGGTTATATAATGCCGAAATCTAAATATCACGCATGCAATTGTACGACTTCAACTACAGATACCTTGTATATAATTTTATACTCTCAGGGTAGAGGTTTGTGTTTTTAGATATATAAATTGTAGGTCATAAAATGTATTGTTGGTAATTTTATTATACAATGAGTTTTTTTTTTTAGTTTTGTACTGTTGATTTTTGTTTGAGGTTCACTATTTACCCATAGCTGTGAACTTAACAGGTCAGAGTGGACAGTCATGTTTTTTTTTATTCTACGCCCCTCAAAAGCTGCAATCTCCCGATCACATACCTACCTGCGGTAAGTAGTTTATCGTCATACCCAGAAAGCACCTTTGGAGTTACTACTATAAACTGTGGTGTCATCAGCATATATTTTCACTAAGGATCTGAGAATGTTTATAGGCTGTGAAAAAAATGGTAGGACCGTGAAGGTATCCTTGGAGAACCAGCATTAATATCATTTGCTCAAGAAGACTGGGCATTTAAAACGTTAATCTTATGTCCACCATAGGAAGGACATGATAAATGCATATACTCTATCGGGGATGCCATAACAGGAGAGTTTGCGTGACAGCTACTTTTAGTAAACCTTGTAAAAGACAGATCTAAGACTCCATCGAGTGCGTCACTGATTCTGCGCGTAACGACAGTAAAAACATCAGCAGTGGATCCATAAATGCGAAAACCATACTGTTTCTTGGTCAGGTGATTGTTTCTGTAAAGATAAGTAACTGTATCTTTCATAATAGCCTCAAATATTTTGCTATTGACATTAGAGACGGTGACGGGGCGATATTGCGACGGGGATGAACGTTCACAAGGCTTCTTAAACAACAGGAATAATAATAATAATTAAAAAAAAAACAATAGAACTTTTTCGCCGACATTACGGGAAAGCGGATTTGTAAAATTAAGCATGAAAGATGAGCAAGTACAAACCGCGAGTAAGCTACCTAATGAATTTGGGGGGAATGCCTGGCTGTTTAGGAGCAGGTATGGTAAAGACTAAATCTTTCTTCTAGTTGTACGAGACAGGAAGTAGTTGAGAGCCATGATAATCCACGTCGTAAAAGAACATGGAATATGAAAGACAATATTAGGAACATAGATATAAATCGCTGTTGTAGACGGGTTGATATGTTATATGTTTAACTTATCACGTGGTACTTAAAATTTGCTTTCCCCGCCGCCTCTGTCGTCATTTCCTGTTTTGCATTGTTTACTGTCCATCATCAATAATTACGCAATATATCCTTATGAATCCGTGCTCAAATTAACCTATTTCTCTAGACACACAGTGCGGTCTAGGAAGGCCATTTGTGATAACGTGAGCTGCTATTTATCCATAGTTTATTCATTGGCATTTTCATAATTATGCATAGCTTACCTCGAAATTATCGTCCTAACGGAATTGACTAAATAGAGAATTCCATTTTTGAAATATACTGCAATATGGTATTAAAAAATATTAACCAGTATTTTTATTACCTTGTTTTAATACTCTCATTGATTGTGTCGATTTCCTTTCTCAGACTTACGAATACGACATACAAAGCAGACAACAGAAATCCATTTCTTCAGGTTAGAAAATAATCAGGAACGCGTCAAGGTGTAGAGAACAGTATGGCGGTCTGTCTCGTTCAAGTCCTATATGTCGGCCATTGTTAGCCAAGGGCGGAAAGAATCAAGGATGAAGGCTAAAATTCGATTATGGCTCTTTCGTACCTCCAAAGTGAATTTAGATAAAAGGAAGTTTGAAAAGCACAAGAAAGAATTGTTCCATATCCTGGGGCAGTTAAAAGATGAGTGGAATGGATTGTCCAGTGGGAGAGCGGGAGAAAAGGCGAACACAAAAATAAACGATCAAGGGAAAAACGGGTTGGAGAAGGAAAGTAGAATTTAAATAACTTAAAACTGATTGTTTGCACTAAAACATCAGACAGGAAAGGCAAAAGAATTAAATACTTTTTAGTTTCATTGTATCAAATTCTTCTATCTAATCATTGTGTTTTTCACATTCTGGTATACTTTAAACCGGAGGGTAATCTTCACTTGAACAAATAACAAATGTTAAATTGTAGCATTCATCAGTATTCGATTTCATTACTGCTATGTTATGTCGGGTACTCGTTCTTCCTTTCTTCATAATAATCAGGTGGATAACTTTAGACATATACCCTAACTAGCAGTTATAACCCGTCTTTGACCGGGTGTTTCCTTACGAGGAATTTTTGCCGTTCATTTGCTGCAGTTTAAGTTTCAAGTCGTCCCACCCGAAAATTAATATTAGTAACAACAATTGGACGCAACTGAGTTATATTCCGAAATGCGGTGTGGGTATTAATTTGAAGTGGGGCCTGAAAATTGCTGTTTCTGCATTCTCAATCTTGCAAGGAAGGAACCTCTTCATGGACCGTTATAATAATATACGAAATTTTTTTTATTTATAATATATTTTTTTATAATTCTAATAATCTTTTGCGTTAGATATCGATTTTCTAAATTGATTGTACGTTTTGTTTTTTTTGTTTTTTTTCTACAAACATTAAATTTTGTCTTTGATTTTTGTGCAAAGTGTAAAAAATCAGTTTTTCGATTTTTCACATTTCAAGGTTGTAATTTTTTTCCAATCAATTTAGATTCAAAACCGGCATTGAAGAATTATCTATCAAACAAAAATTTCATCAAAATCGGATGAAAACTGTAGAAACGCAGAAACAGCATCCGACCACACACACACATTTTGAGAATTATAGATATAGATGCCAAAGATTTCCAAAGAAATATAGGGTGATAGTAAGAGATCTTAGAATTCTTGCAGATATCAATTCTCCAATATTTATTATATAAATACTTCCCGTTATCTGATATTAATGATTTTTATAGTCACCGTCATATTTTATATTCATATTATTTATATTAAAATAGATAATTTCAATAAGGTTTTCATGAAACTGTCCCAGTGATGAATTCGCATATTCTATTATATCTCTACAAAGCGGGTAACAATCAAGTTTTTTTCCCCAGATTCATTATAAATGATATCCATTATCTTACAGTTTTTTTAAGTATGTAAACTGAGAACCTAAGAACTCTAGTCATTTTCTTAAATAGACGCACATATGGATGCCATATATAGCGTAATGCCCCTATAGAAATGTTTACACTGTAAATTATAAAAACAATCGTTTCATCAGATTCAATGATTGGGAATGGTTGCAAACATAATTCGTCTGCTTCTTGAAAAGACAGCATTTCATATCTTAGAAACAAGAGCTGAAAAATTACAAATAACTTTTATTAAATAGCAAAAATCTCACCACTTGAAAACTTACCAAGCAAACTAAAATGTCAAACTGAGCGCACACGAAAATAACGTTATAATGAAGATGTTCATTTTCACGCTACAAACAAAATTAAAAAAGGAATTTTCCATCAATGCTAGCAAGAGAAACAGAAGAACTTTAAAAAAAAAAAAAAAAAAAAAAAAAAAAAAAAAAAAGCTTATTTTCCTGAAAAGGTGTTAAGGATAAGATTTTATAAATGTTGTTGCGGGAATGGTTGTTGTGTTTGGGTGAATAACATGTGTCCCCTGGTATATTTTCAACAATTATTGCGGACTCAAATATGAGTTCGAGTAATAAGTTAACATACAACAGTATATAAAACAAACGACAATTAACAAAAGTATACAATAAAAATATAAGTATGCATTTAAACTAATTACAGAGAAAGCATTTAATCTAAAGATTGTGTTTGTGTCTATGAAGTTTGTGTAGAATTTCGAGAAAAAAAGTGATATATTGAAGTTGATGTGAACGTTCCCCATTAGGGGGACATATTTTTACTACGTGCCACTACATCTTATAGCCAGAATGGTATGAGAGGAAAGAATGGGTGAGAATAGTTTATAAGCTTAAGAATCGTCATTTAGCGAAGTTTTCTTTTAGTAAAATAAAGTGACGTAATCCATATTGTCAGCCAGTAGTAATACTAACAGTTAAGTCGATGAATTGCAGAGGTATCCTGCATTCGTAGCAGCAACAGCAGCATTTCATTTTTTTTTCGTAATAATCAGCAATGCTAATTTAATTCCTTAATAATTCTTGGTTCTTCTGTGATTAATGCTATTAGGATTGATTGTCATAAAAGTTCAATGGTTATTATCGTAATTAAACTATTATTATAGTAATAGCTTTGTGTAAAAGATACAGAAACGCTCACAGTTGCAAATTGTATCTAACGTTTTTATGTCAACTGTATTTTTCACCACCATTTATATATAAGAAATTCCAGTGAAGTCATTTCTTTGTTTGAAGAAGTTGCTTCTTTAAACAAAACGTGTCGCTAAATAGTCTTCCGTCCCAGGATTAATTTTCACAATTTATAACAAACTGTACGATATTTAATACTCACCTGCGTGTACTAATATATACACACATAATTTTACCAGAAATATCCGGCCAGAAATCTCAACATTTTTTAATCGAATTCACCTCAAGTAAAGCAGCAAAGTCACTAATGCACAAACGGTTACTGTGTGTGAAAGAATTAGAAAACAGAAAAAATTATCAATGGCTTGAACAATAGAAGAGTCATCAAGGAGACAGTAGAAACGACTGACATTGTATTTAAATTGTTGACGGTCAAACTTGACTTGGAAGCCAGAAGAGAGTTCTAAAAGAGAGAAAAGAAACTTAGCATGGAAATTACATTTAACCATCTCAACCGTAAAATGATGAGACCATGTTGCTAATCTAGTATTGCGCTTACATTCAGAAAGTCGAGGTATCATAACGAAGAACTTATCCGAACAATTACCATGGACGTATATATAGAAACAACTCGCGGAAGTAACTTTACGACGGTGGGAAAGTGACTGGAGTCGAGACGCCAAATCAAGACCAATAATATTGAAAATTCGTCACTGAATTTTATCAAGAATCTCTTAATATATAGCAGGAGCTCCGGACCATATGTGACAGCAATATTCGAAGCATAGACGAATGGTAGACTTACAGACATGCAGGATAGATTCAGGAGATAAAAAAATTGTCTAGCATGACACAGTAAACAAAGTTTCTTAGCAGCAGACATAACAATGGATTCAATATAGTCTTTCCCCTTCATGTCATCCCGAGAAGGAACCACGAGTCTCTTATGAAGGTTAGCATCAAACATGCTGATTGAAGGTAGAAAGGTGTTTCTCAGCTGATTAATAGAGAATAGTTTTGTATTTGATCAATACTTTTTGTAGATTTTGTGAAAAGGGGATTTGTAGCGGACACATTTTCATATACACAGCGTTACGTTCTTTGGAGGATTACACTTTTTTTTTTCTATAACTCGACATGCTTAATGGTTCGTTTCGCTAGGCTTATAATCAATTTTTAGTGTCCGTTACAATATCTTAATAAATGTCCGTTGCACTAGTGTCGAAAATTCACATACAGAAATGTGTTGTATTCTTTAATGTGGAAGCTATAGCCCAAAGCAACTAACAAATCCAACCTAATGTAAAAGCATTCAAACGCACGATTTGGATGTGTTGACTATGTTGGCTACCACACGTTTTATTGCGTTATTATGGAATAACTTGTTTGATCATTATTCACGTCAAATGGTCGATACGACGGTGGTTTTGTGGGAAAACGGAAGTTGGAAACTTACCAAAATATTCATGTCAAGTTTTATACTTCACAGTACCATCTTATGTACCAAAATGTTGATTAGTTTTTCTAATAGGCTAATTTTGACAGTACTTGTAAAAGTATGCTCGCTATCATAACCCAATAGAAAGTGGCCATTTTAAAAGAACTTAGCTTGACTGCTATGTATCTACTATAAACTATAAAAATGATGATTTTTTTAAAAAAAGTATTCCAAAAAGCAGGTCTTAAGATAAGCATTTTCAAGACAGAAGCTGTCTATAATATCAATGATTATAGTGATTGCACGTACTGAATTGTTACAGTGGCTTCAGTGTATGGGGAATTAATGAATACTAAACACTTCAAAAACCTTAGTGTATAGATCAGTTATAACCATTTTAATATCAAGTGTAAGAAAATTGAACATAGGATAAGGTGCGTTAGGGATAGAGTCTAGTCAGCATCGACAGAAACTACGAAACCAAAATAACAACATAAGAAATTTAATCAAGTTCTTCAATAATCCCGCCAGACCTACATTCTCATGATATTAAACTCATCCAGAAATGTCTAAACTGTCAACTGCATACAACGTTTTCCTCGGAACAATGATTACGAATGGGTTAATGCCGTTTTATATTTCACAGACTTGCGCAGCGAAATGGCAAATAAATTTACAGAAAAAAACACATTCTCTGAAGAATTCCAACAGTAGCAAAAACTCAAGTAGTACATGTAATTCAAAGAGAAAATAATGGATAATAAAAAGGATGAATTTTCACACTCCCAATATATGGACTGTGTAGCAGAATGATAAAATGGAAAAAAGATTCTATGTAATATATTCTTTCTTCGTATTTATCACTACGATAATGAAAGTCTAGTCAGTATTAGAAAGGGCAATTATAGAAGCCTATTTCTCTGAAAAAAAAAAAAACTGCATTAAGAATAAGGTTTTATAAGTTTCAACCGACAGTAATGACAAGCGTTTGGTCAATGAATACCGAATATTTCCTGTATGGAAGCTGTTAATCTCGCCATTACGATTACAAATGCTCAAAATCGAATTTTAAGACCTGCTGTACATTTGTTAAATAATAGTTTCGCGGATTATTATTTTTAGGGGGGAATGATGGATACAGAAAAATTTTCAGTGACTTGGCTCTTACACGTCAAGCAATGTAGACGCGCTGACTTTCGTGTCTGAAAACTGTTCCTCAGGGGAGGCAGAGTATGACCTCACTAGCTAGTTAGAAGATGCATACGTTGACGTTAATAAACTAGTTAAGTTTAAATTTCCCTGTGTTGAAATTCTTTTATCTCTTGACACAAAACAACTAACGATCACTGGTCAGGAGAAGACGAGTAAATGGAGAAGACAACTTTATTATAGAATTGACCAGAACAAGGGGGCTATACAACACAATGTCAAAAAAAAAAAAAAAATTCAAAAAAGATTTGTCTATACCATGATTTTCATGCCATTTAAAATATTCACAAAATTATTAACTAAACAAGACGATATCAAGACGATTATATGATAATAACATCTGCATTTCAGCGTATCATTTGTTTTTATTCGTAATATTTATTATAGTATGTTTGCTTTCATGAAACTAATATCCACGGACCTATTTGTTAATCATATTTTAACTAATATATAATGATACAATTGTTTTTTTTTATTTTAGTTATACAAAGACTGCCATTGATCATTAAGAAAAAAAAACAGTGTGCACTTATAAAATGATAGTCAACGTCAGAAACTGCAATAAACTGAACAGAGATCAGAGAAGAATCAAGAAAATTTTGAAGGCTAGTCAGATAAGAAACATGCTTCACGGCTGTCACAAAATAAGTAAGAAAATGGGTAACATGCAAGAGAACGTTGTTGTAAAAGAGGAAACTGTAAGCAGAAAAAGAATGCAGCCTATAAGGGGCTTGATAAACAGATAACTTTAAGTAAATATCAAAATGAGGATCAGAAATATTTTGGTCATATATATATAATGTAATGTGAAGTAACCCATATTAACATGTACAATAATAAAGTAATAATTTATTCAAATAGATCAAATTCTATGTTAATCAAATATATTTTACGAACGAAGTCTTTTGGGTTTGTGTAAGCAAAAATTGATGTTGTACTTAATTATTTTGATAAGTAAATCTGACACATTGCGCAGAAAATGTTACCTGTAATGGTAATAAGGACGAATATTCACAGCTGAAGACTCATGATATTGTTGGTATCAACATATCCTGAACATTTCACCATCCTCGGCTGGTTAACTTCAATTTTATTCGGAAAACATTGACTGGTCTAATAAAATATCACGCACTATATGTTCAATAGTTCTGCTTTGGACAGAGTCATATTTCTTGGTTTGAAAAAACTAAACATGCATTACGGTTTCTGTTCAGGTCTCTACATGTTTCCATGAATTGAACGTCTACTGTATACGGTCTTAAACCAGCAATAAAAAGTGCAGACAGAATTCTATCATCAGCCGTAAGTATTTTAATGAATAAGAAAAAGAAAAGAGTGTACTTAATTTTTACGTAATATCGATCCACCTATACGCCAGTCAATGCCGGGCAGTCTGGTCACATTTAATGAAAAGACTTGTGGCCACATGGTTCTACAGAAGGATGCTAAGACTACCATAGACTGAGCATATGAGCAATACTGAAGTTTTATAGAAAAATAAAGACAACAATAATGGATATAGTGATGTGGAAAGAAGGCTTAAAAAATTTAACTCTCACAGGCCATATTAAAGGCAAGAAGAACAAAAGAAAGAAATGCATAACCTATCTAATGAACTTATGTGAATGGTTTGCAGAGCGGGGATTAAGAGATATCAGGAAGAGACCAAATTTATTAAGAGCTACAAACGACCGGAAATTGTAGACAGACACGATCGAACCCGTACTGAAGGAACAAAGCACATAAAAGAATTAGTCCAAAATATTTTTGCTGAAAATCGTTCATAAAGAAAATTATACTCGTTTTGAAGGATAATTTAAATCTTGCTTCGAAATTAAAGTTAGATTTTTTTTTCTCTATAAGTGGAGATAACTCCAACGGATTAAATTATTTAGCTATGTCTTGGAAAGGTTATCCTAATCATTTGAGATTATCTAAAATGTTTTATTACGTTTTAAGAGCAAAAATTTAATGAAGCCTAGTTATCTAAAAAGTCAATTTCCTCTTACGTGTACTAATAATAGCGAAGTAGAAAACTAGTTCTGTAAACTAAAGTTTTGTTAAACACATTTAACCAAACTTTTCTTTTGCCCAGTTTGTATTCAAGTTGTTAGCAATGTTTTATTTATAATGGCTAAGCCTTCCCTGCAAGACACCATTTAGTTAAGGTAATGTAGTCCAGTCAGTTATGTGCAATGCGTGATACAAGCTTAAGCGATCATGTATCTTTTGATATATGACTGACGAGGCAGATTTTTCCCCATAGTACATTGCCATTTCTTTCTGCAGTAGACTAGTTGGCATCCAAGGCTATAGAACCCGGTCTAGCCTGCTATTTACCTATATCTGAAGAAGAAGAGAATTCAAGGATATTAGAACGTAAGTGAATGTAATGGATTTGAATGAAATTCGAACTCGGCACTCAGATTCCTAAGCCCGAACCGCTATGCATTACTCCATCGCGCCTCCTCAAGGTACAGTAGTTACCTATTAGATTAAGTAATAAATATTTATTTAACATTACTTTCTATAACTAGTTAATTATTAGTCAGTTTCTAGATGATGCGTTTAAGAAACAAAAAAAAAAAATTAGACTACTTGATAATTATTTTCCCGATTTTTTTTAATAATCTGATGTCTAGAAATGAAGTTCTGACATTCCTGCCCTCCAGAAGCTGTAATTAATATTCCAATTATATCCACGAGCATATATTCAGTACGTTCCGACTTCTAGGCTTAAAGATTGAAAAGTTAATGTTTTTGTCAAATAATGAAGTAGGTCTGCAAGCCGAGTTTAATGGAAATTTACTCGAATTTACAAATTTATTTTTCTATTTTTATTTAACTTAGAAGAGACAGCATAGGACCTGCTGTTTATTTTGCGAAGTAATCTAAAGAGATGTCTTGATATGGTTTCACCTGCTTTCTGCTGTCAGTTTCTTGCAAACCTTTTTTCCCCTAATGTCGCAGCTGTGTTTATCTATTTCTCTCGCTTGAAAAAAACATTTTTTGTAAAATAAAATACAAGCTTAGCTGGAAGGTAAAGTGATTCAAACAAACTGAACACCTGAAATGTTTCCTCTTCATGAGATATTAAATTGACTTGGCGTGTGTGAGCGTTCAGTCAATGAGAAAGACTTGTAAAGCAGGAGAGAATTGAAAATTAGAAATTACTGCTAAAATTGGAAAGTTTCTTAATGACAACGAAGGTACATGAAAGAGGGGGCGATTATAAATTTCGGTGATTCATTTTTTTTTTTTTTTTTTAATGAGGAACAAAAACACTAAAGACATTTGAATTTATAAACAATACAGATCTTCAAAAATGCTTTTAGGAAAACCAACTGCTGATGAAGAATTATCTTTGGAAGAACTTTCTAAACAAAAATTGGAGAGTTTATTTCTGTTCTTTCCTGAAGACACGATTATCTTTCTTACCTTTTCGCCGAAACTAAGAATAATGACGTTAATTGATATGCGTAGAGATTTTATGATTCATTTTTAATTTTGAAGTAATTTTTCTTTTACAGTGTAACCCGGATAGAAGAGATATTTTCTCTGGTCACAAATTAGAGCCATACTTACCTAAATAAAATAGACCAAATCCGGATATAAGAGACTTCTTATCCGGTCCCGAAAACTCTCTTATATCCGGGTTACACTGTATTTTCTAATCGGTGTCTAACAGTTTCTGGGTCTTGCTTCTGAAGATCAGACAAAAACTTCTATTGATAAGATATCTAAGTCGAATGTAATTTCATAAAACGCCGATCGTGACGTTCCACAGCTTCCTTTCTTTGGCGGATCGAAGTAATTCTTGCTTCTTTATGGTATTCTTTGTTCTTCCAGTTCTTGCCTCTCCGTTTAATTGCTCGAAATCCTCAGTTTAATCATCGTTTTTGGCAGCTTTACTCACCTGCAATTTGCTTTGTACGTTTTAAATTCGAGAAAACTTGTTTCCTCATGACGTGTCTCTAAAATTTTAGTTGTCTCAAGTAAGTTTTCTTCTTGAATATCCCACTTGCTCAATGTTTGTTCGTGGTATTTTTAACATGAGCCGGTACGCCCACATCTCTACCGCTTGAAACCTCGATTTAATATACGAGTATGCTGTTTACCCTTCACTAATAGAAGAATTAGACATTACATCGAAAGGCCAAAACAACATTTTTCATTTTAAGAAAAATAAAAAAAAGTGTCATTTGGAAGGATTTTCAAATTATATTTATTTTGTATTATTTTTATAATTCATTTTTTTTTTTTTTTTTTAATCAATTTTATATTATTTAATATCCGAAAAGTTTTAACAATAACATTATAAATATTGATCCGGCATATATTTAACGATTATTGTGTGTTAAAAAAAAAAAAAAAAAAAAAAAAAAAGATTGGAGGTGATAAGGTGTCTAATTTAATTTATGGTTACTACTTATCCTCAAATATTCCAAGCCATTTTCCTCATATAAAGTTTGGCGTTTCTTTCATTCTAACCCGGGAAAGCCCTGAAAAATATATTCGACTTTTCAAAATTGAAGATACTGACATATTTAAGGATGAGGAAGGTGCCTAACCATAAATTAAATTTTGTCAATACCAAATAAAAATAGTCATGGAATTTACCTTTAAAGTAACCGTATAAAAAGAAACCAATACACATGGATTTACATCTACATTTCAAGTTTGTCCAACATTTTTCTAGTATTAATTTAGGACAAACTAATAAATACTATTTAACTCCTGTACACAATACATTTTCAATAACAATGGCCCAACCATACAAAACTTTCATTCCGTCTTGTCTGAAAAATCAAATAAAGATTTCGTATATGGCATATGGCAACCGTCCTCTGAAGCGACACAAACCAGGCTTATTGGAAAGTATGAAGTGTGTGCATAGATTTTTAAACAACATACTAAATATAGAAGAGATCCAAATTTATTCAATATTGAGAAATAGGTCGACAGAAACGACAAACATATGATACTGTATTTCGTTAGTTTTTCAAAAAAAAAAAAAAAAAAAGGATTTGATAGTGAATGGTATGTTTCCTAAATGCTTTGCAAAGTTAAAAAAAACAAGTGAAACTGAATTGGAAAAAAGATTCAACGTTTGACAAGAATTTGGAAGGAACCACCTGCAAATTTTTGGGAATGAGGGCAGTGTTATAGACAAACGTATGGTTGCAAGAAAGAAATACGACAACAGCAGAAATAGATTTACGTGATTTATTTGCATAGCAATGTGGGGTTTTGGGACAGCTACCTTGTGGTATAGTTCATAACCCGGCCCCGATCTGGGTTGGTCTCAAATAGTAGTTTACACTGGTTGGCGTGGCTCCTCCTGCTGACTGACCGTGACAGGTCTCTTCCCTGGCCTCCCGTTGACCTCCCCGTGTGACCCCTTTTATGGCGTTTTTTATGGCTTAACAAAACGACGCGGGTATAATTAGGAGGGAAGCATTTTTATTGATTGAAAAATAGAAATACTTTAAAATATTTTATTTTTCGACTGGAACTCATGCGTCGGGCTTATGCGTAGACGACAATAATAGTCATTTTGTGACGGGGCCTGTCCCGTTCACACCCGGCTCTCGCTCTTAAGTATGTTAGTTTATTTGCCTGCAAGTCATCTGAGATATGTCTTATTTTATAACAGCAGCATTCAATTAACCCTGGACTTTTCTAACAAAAATGCTGTCGGTCAGTCAAAATCAAACCTTTATTTCGTCGTACTTGGAAGTTTCTGAAAGTGGGGAAAATAGTTCCTACAAAAGATGCTTCATTGAGAGATTGGCAACATCAGCCATCTACATTTATTCCTTTCAAGATACGTAAACAGAAAAAGAATTGTGGAATATCATGAATGGTTTCATGGTGAGAAGCCAAAGTGTTGATCCAGGAAAGCTTGCAGCATCAACAAAAAGGCAATAACTTTTTTTTTTGCCAAAAAGATTAAGTTATTGTATTTAGTGGAATATGAAAGGCGTACCGAATTCGGAATGGCTGAAGCCTGGTGCGGCATACCCCCAAAATACAGCGCTGCAGTTCAAGGAAAAAGCCATTTAGAGAAGATGGGATCGAAGAAGCCATACTCCTTCATACCACCGTTCTATCTCACGTTGACTTGTCGAACCCTAAAGCCTTAATAGAATTAATACGAGAAATTCTTCCGTGAGCAGAAAATTCACCAGACGTCGTGACATCAGATTATCGTTCGCTTCTAATTTAAAGACATTTCCTCTATTCAATGTTTGATTAGATATCTATTGCCATCGAGTCCAGAGTTTCAAGATGAAATTCCAAAAAACATTTGGAACGTTGGTCATGGAAATCAAGCAAAATAGTTCCATTATTAATAAATATATGCACTAACTATTAATTATTTTTAATACAAAATATTGAGAAGTTTTATTTACCTAATTGAAAAGAAAAAAAAACACATCTGAAATTAGTAAGAAAGATTTGTGTGAATGCCTTAAAAAAATGAAAGAAGCAAACCGAACTTTGCTTTTAAGAACTGAGACAAGTATTTAGAAAACTATTTTTACGTTTTAAATCATAGCGTCTAAACAATAAACGCAAAGATATTTAAAAAGACTCCGGTCATGTTACTTTAAACGTAATTCCCTTCAAGCGGAATTAACAAAATCAGAGAATCTTTGATAAGACTAGATACAATATTCAACTATTTCCATTTTTCATTGATGGATTTACTTTATGGTTTAACAAGTTCCGGTTTTTTAAAGCCAGAAAATAATTTAGATTGTAAGAATTTTGAGGAAATAATAAGGATTCACTGCTACTAATTAACCCAGAGCTTGGAGGGGAAGAGGTGAATGCATTGCTTTCTTAATGGTATTTGCGCGTAAGTGAATCTAGTGAAACCGACTAGGATATCTGTAATATAACATAACAGTCTTTTCGTCCTGTTGAATTGTGGTATTTGTGTCAAGCTGAAAACAGTTTATAGTCTTCTAAAAGACCCAACTGAAAAATAAGAGCTGAAGTACATATCGACAAACTTTGTTAAAAACTACCGAATTTGCAAAACTTGGCACTTAAATAAAATTAAAGTACAGTATTTTTTAATGAAATTGCTCTACGCATCTGTCAAATCAGGGCACGACAAAAACAATTGAAAAATGTATAGAACGAGGCTCGGCTGAAAAGTTCATAGGTTGACCAAAGATACTATCATGGAATTTGATCAAATGAGGTTTATTTTTCAACATGGTTTCACTTGCGGTTCACACTATTCTTCCATTGGCGTTGCTGTGTTTGGATCCTATTGTTAAAGTTATCAACCAGTTATACATTTCGTATCATGCTCATAGCTGCTGGTTAGTAAAACTGTAAGAAAAACACTGGATCAAAAGGTTGAATGAAGAAGGGTTTAATCACATTGAGAAAAGCCATTGAGAATACAGTTGTTCAGTTCGACAAGCGTACGTCTGAAAAGCGCTACGCCTTCGAGCGTCATCTTTTGCCCTTGTTCCATGAGCAAATGTCCTACTGATAGTTGACAGACGAATCCATGTCTCAATATAAGGTTTAGAGAAGGTAATGAATCGATAATAGTCAGACGAGGCCAAATCAAGAGAATGGGGTTTTTATCAATCAGTTCAAAGTCACAGTCGCGTACATCAAGAAACTGTTTGCTGGAGCATTGTCCTGATGAAGCAAAACCACTCTCGTCGGTTTTCCTGGGCGTCTAATCTTGATAGACTTAAATGCCTCATCAAATTGGCACAGTACTTTCCATTAATAGCGTGTCCCTATTAAAGATAGTCAATAAAAATAATACCTTTGGGAACTAAAGACTGAAGCCATCACCTTCTCTGTAAATGAAACGACCTTGTACTTCTTTGGAGCAGATGAGGAGAGGCGTTACGACTGCATGGGTTATGTCTGGCTCAAAGTCATGAACCAAACACCCGTCCCGAGTTAGGAACCGTAAAAGGAAACCAATTGTGTTAGGTGATGTGATCAGTCTGGTGCGTTTTGATCAGATACCAGAAGACGTGGTACCCCCGAGCAGAAAGTTCATTGTACAGAATATTCTCAAATCTCACACGATAGTATTGGCTATTTAATTTATAGTCAGTCACCTGTCAGTCATTACCTTGTGATGTGGTGGCAGTTGTATGGCGTCTAGACATTGGATCATCTTCAACATGGCTTCCATCTAAATTCAGTTGCACACTTTTGTACTGTTGATGAAGCTAGGACGTCATCCCCTAATGTAACAAGCATGTCAGTATGAATGTCGTTGGGGACTAAACTCTTTTCTGCAAATACATGATAACATCACGGTACTATACTTTGTCCATTTTCAAAAGAAGTTGCTACTAAGTATTTTTTTAAGTCTTTTTAAACGGTCAGAAGCCAGATTACCAGAAAGAATCCGTACGGCTATTAAGAAGAGTTGAAATGAATTCCAACAAGATTTAACAAGCATCATTACTTCATAGTCAACCGATGAAGTTTTCGGCTTACCCTCGTATTTTTATTCACTTATTAAATTATCACTTATTAATTCGCATCATCTTCCAAGCTCCAGCGATCATTTTAGACAACATTAAATCATATCCCTGTGTCACATCCACACGACTTCTTTAACTATTAAATCACACATGTCATCAGGTTGAGTCCATTTCACAAACTGGGAAGCAAAAGTATTAAGATTTAATAGGCCATATCTTTTTTGACTGAACATTACTTCCCGGTTCTTAAACTATTTTTAATTCTAAATCATTCATCAAAATAGAATTCATGTGGTTGGTCCTATTGTTCGAAAAAAGAAATCGAAGTAACGATTATATTTAGATATCAAAATGCAATCCATGGCTAATTTTAATTTACACGTAATAGTGTCCGAACAAAACAAAAAAAGGTGATGAAAATAAACACGAAGGAGAATAGTTTTCGCAGTTAAATCAAACGGAAGACATTCATTTTGAATCAAATTTTACGAACAATTCCACCTCCGACATGAACTACGATAACTTGTTGATAAATACTGAAAAGGCGTAACAAATTTGGATCTAGGGCAGCTCGCTCTGTCATTTGATTAATAATCTAATTAAAGTTATAAATAATTCAATCTAATTATTTTAACTAGTATTCAAACATTACGTTTCACTTAACAATGCAATCATTTCTATAGGATTCATTAAATCAGTATTAGTCTTAACAATATTATATAGTTGTTTTTTGTTGTTTTTTTTTTTTACTTGGCGGTTCACTCTGTACAAGGCACGGTAACCACCCAAGGTAGAGGGTTACGTTAAGGGGTAGTTTATACGGATGGGAGGGAAAGATAACGTTTAACTCTAGACTTGAACAGGTTAAGATTGTAGCGATTAGGAAAACATCCTCTTAAGAGTCTCTTCGACAGGACAATCAGCCTCGGGAAGAGGCTGTTTGAAAGGAACTTGCTTCTCGCCGATGGAATACGAAGAGAATGAGGGCGGTTTCCTACTAGTAATGCCTAGTATTTTATTTAACTGATTATAGATATTCTTTTTTTAAATAGCTCTGACAATGAACTGGTATACGTCGAAGTGGATAGGCAAGCGTTGAAATGGCGCTTAAGTAAGTTAGAAAGCGTCTTTGCCGGCTACAAGTTTCGCCCAGAATATTTTCCTTGTATTCTTGATAACGCTCACAAAATCACCATGACCGTTATCGGTAGGCTACAAAGATAGGAGATTACCTGACGAAAAGTGAATATTTTACGCTCGTGATCTGGCCTGAATACTTTTAGATAATGCTGACTGCAACAAAGATCTACCATATGGATAATATCGGTAATTAGTAAGAAGCTGTAACAATTTAATCAATAAATGAAACCGTGTCTACCTGTTAGCAGTGCCGATCTGAGCTGCAGGCGTGTCTTACAGTGAAATTGAATTTGGTATGCATACACGAAATATCTACGTCAATCTACTCAACTATGTACAAAGACAGACGTTAAAGAGACGGCAATATTTTACTCGGGTAACGTTGGAGTTATGGATAGCGGCCCGGACAGAGGAATAAGAGAGCCGAGTTCGAATTCCAGTCGAAGACATTACATTGACTTACGTGCTAATACCCTTAAGAAAGGTATGAATCCTCTTCTTCTGCCACCCCCAGCTATGTGCAAATAGCAGGACAGACTAGATTCTATAGTCTTGGATGGCATCTGGTCTACCTCAAAGAAATGGCAAAAAAAAAATCTACCTCGGAAGTCATGTATCGAAAGATACATGATCGCCTAAGCGTGTATCACGCATGGCACATAATTGAGTAAAGGTAAACCCATTTACGGTTATTTATTTTTATTTTATTCTTTTTATATATATATTATTTCACAAACTTATTATATACCAATTCCTTACAGGACTTGACCGATCATAGCCGTCCTGAGTTTTGTCCCTTTAAAGAAGTGTATTAATTTTACTTCGTTTTAATCGTTTCACTCCATACAAGGTGATAATGCTACTAAGACGCAAGATATGACTGGGAATAAAAGAGAATATGACTTTAATGAGGAGAAAAAAACAATAAAAGATCGCATTTAGGAAGACAGAAGTTGACGCTAGACGACACATTTAGATTTTTGTAGATTGTAGGTGTCAGGGATGCAAGAAACTGGAAGAGATTTCCACAGGCGAGTAGTGCGAGATAAAAAACTACTACAATAGAACTTATGACAAAACGATGAGACAAAGTTACTACTTTAGTAGTACGCTTAAATTCCTGCAGTCAATTGAGGAGAGCTCATTAGAATAACTGACATGACATACTTGCAGAAAAACAGAGTGTATCAACGTCATATCTGTGAGAAAGTGACTGCAGTCGAGATAGCAAACCACATCGACGCTTGAGTTATCAAGAAACCTTGCTAAATATTTATATATAAAAATACCCAAGTTTTATTGAATTTGAAATAGAAGTGACTTATCGAATAAAGCAGGCCGACTATTAAGCGGCGAAGAGGTTTCTGGATTGCAAGCACTCGTTATGTTTTAAAAAAAAAACTCCTTTAAAAATACGACTTAATGCTAAATTAAACTTCATGAACTGAAAACTCCACGAGAAATATCTCTATGATAATTGTAGTATAAAAAAAAAAGAATTAGAAGATTAATCAAGGGGACAGATAACGATTGACATTGTATTTAAAATTTCGAAGATTAGAGTTAACTGGAAAGCATGGGACTGGGAAAGAGTTCCACAAGCAAAAAATGCGAGAGAAGAAACTATTATCATAGAATTTACGGTTACATCTAGCCAGCTCAACTGTATATGGGTGAAACTTCATTGTCAGTCTAGTACTGCGCTTAAGTTCATAAAATCTAGGCACCAATTACCAAGAAAGTATTT
Organism: Acanthosepion lycidas; assembly: GCA_963932145.1. NCBI lineage: Eukaryota > Metazoa > Mollusca > Cephalopoda > Sepiida > Sepiidae > Acanthosepion > Acanthosepion lycidas. The sequence goes on along the minus strand of OZ010576.1, from coordinate 102,178,444 downwards.
ATAGAAAATGAACAGGAAGGCAACTTTAGGGTGGTGGGAAATTGAATAAACCTGTGATGCCAGATTAGAGCCAATAATATTGCTGATTATTTGTATTTTATCAGGGATCTCTAAGCGTATAGCAGGAGCACCGGACAATATGCTGCAGCAATATTCTAAGCATGAACGAATTGTATACTTATAGATATTAAGATAGGCTTAGGAAGGAAAAAGTATCTAGAACGAAACAGTGAACCATCTTTCTTAGCAGCCTACCTGGCAATGAATTCAGTATAATCTTTCGACTTCGTGTTAGAGAACCTTAGCCCAAGAAGGCACAAAGAGTCGTTCTCCTGGAGGTTAGCATCAGTCATACTGATAGAAGGGAGAAAGCGGTCTTTCAGATGATTAATAGAAAACAGTTTAGTTTTGGCGGCGTTAAAATTAACAAGCCATCCTTTGTTTCGAAGATGAAATTATCTACTTGCAAGTCTCCCTTTCATAATTCACCTTTATGCAGCTTAACAAGAACATGAATACAAGTCTTCAAAAACAATAACATGTGAATTTTGCTGTAAAATATTTGAAAATTGTACCGAACAATTTTAGAATCATCAGGAATTTTTAACTGATGACATACTTTTTACAAGTCGTATAGATAACGTTATATTGAGTGTTCCTATGTGTGTGAATAGACTTTTTTTTTTTTTTTTTTTTGTAAGGTAAATTTACTTCTACCGGTCTGTGCACTACGGAGATTTAAAGTACACTTAACCTGACGAAATTTTCCTTTATAATGAGGACGCTGGTTCCAATCCTACCAGAAGGCACAATTTCTTTATCGAGAATCTTAAATGAATATGCAGGTAGACGTAACGTTACATTGTTTAAAAAAGCAGAGACTTTTATTTGAACATATGTACCCACTAAATATCACATTTGAAAAATGAAGAAATAATGTCGAATTATAAATAAAATATACATTATTATTCACTCCGAACAAGGAGTAAATGGCACTAAGACACAAGGGGCTATTGGGGATGGGAAAAAATAAGAATACTTAAAAAAGATCCGGAAACCCAATCCTAAACAGGAAAAGGGGATAACTCTATACTTTTTTTCAAGAGGCCGGTTTGTGTTTGTGTATACACACCTTTCAAAATTATTAAGAACATGGCTGGACAATAAAAAAAACTGACATATTACTATAACTGTCATGAGTAAATGCAGAAATGTTATTAAGCAGTCTAAAATAGGTATTTGTTCAGAAGAAAAAAAAGAAATATTAAAATATGCAGCGATGGTGAAGATTCTGCAACAAAAACTGATGTTTCCCTAAAATTTAGCCTAAACCAAAAGGCCATTTTTCTCAGCTCCAAAATAATCAATACATCCCACGATGATACTAGAATACGGAAAAAAACGGAAGCTTAACAATAACCAATCAAATAGAAGACATCTGCACCAGCTTTCTTGTAGTTAAGCATCAATTCCAGTTCAATGCGCATTAAACTGAGACAGCGAAATATCAATATCAATATTAAATACAGAGTAAAAATAAAGAAAATATAATAGATATTGCTCGTGTTGTTTCTTATCAATATAAACTATCAAACATGAAGATACGATAGCCATTTTAATGCCTACCGCTTTTGACATAACAATTCAATAAAAGGAAACAGCGAATCTGTTGCATATTATAATGCTGTACTCGGCAAATCTAATAAAATATATTTTTTCGTTTACGAAGATATGAACAATGTTTTTTTCCGAGTAGAGGCAAAGATTTGGGAGAAAAGCAAAATGAAAAATGAAGGAAAGAAAAAGGAAACGAAAAGAAAAAGGAAACGAAACGAAATAAATAAAAGAAAGAAAAGCAAGGAAATAAATAAAAGAAAGAAAAGCAAGGAAATAAATAAAAGAAAGAAAAGCAAGGAAATAAATAAAAGAAAGAAAAGCAAGGAAATAAATAAAAGAAAGAAAAGCAAGGAAATAAATAAAAGAAAGAAAAGCAAGGAAATAAATAAAAGAAAGAAAAGCAAGGAAATAAATAAAAGAAAGAAAAGCAAGGAAATAAATAAAAGAAAGAAAAGCAAGGAAATAAATAAAAGAAAGAAAAGCAAGGAAATAAATAAAAGAAAGAAAAGCAAGGAAATAAATAAAAGAAAGAAAAGCAAGGAAATAAATAAAAGAAAGAAAAGCAAGGAAATAAATAAAAGAAAGAAAAGCAAGGAAATAAATAAAAGAAAGAAAAGCAAGGAAATAAATAAAAGAAAGAAAAGCAAGGAAATAAATAAAAGAAAAAGGAAATGAAGGAAAGAAAAGAAAAAGGAAATGAAGGAAAGAAAAGAAAAAGGAAATGAAGGAAAGAAAAGAAAAAGGAAATGAAGGAAAGAAAAGAAAAAGGAAATGAAGGAAAGAAAAGAAAAAGGAAATGAAGGAAAGAAAAGAAAAAGGAAATGAAGGAAAGAAAAGAAAAAGGAAATGAAGGAAAGAAAAGAAAAAGGAAATGAAGGAAGAAAATGAAGGAAATAAAGGAAGGAAAGAAAAAGGAAATGAAGGAAGGAAAGGAAGAAAATGAAGGAAATGAAGGAAGGAAAGGAAGGAAATGAAGGAAGGAAAGGAAGGAAATGAAGGAAGGAAAGGAAGGAAATGAAGGAAGGAAAGGAAGGAAATGAAGGAAGGAAAGGAAGGAAAGAAAAGAAAGGAAATGAAAGTACTCAAAGACAGTGTGGAGACAAAGACAAAAAAAAACAATGAAAGGAAAGAGAAAGAGTAAAATGAAAGGAAATGAAAAATAAAGAACAGAGTACAAGGCATTAAAGAAAGAATTCTCAGATCGAAATCCAAGTTTCAACCAGGAAAATCAAGAGAGAATGAAGAAAAGCAGTAAATAATGCCAAATGCAAAAATAATTTAAACATTTAAAACTAAATTTTGAAATGAGCGAAATAAAAAAAATATATAATGAAAATGAAGTATATACTAAACTTTCGTCATTTCTAGAAAAGTTGTTGCAAAGTAATACCTCCGACGTTTTCATTCTAGCCCAGAACAGAGAATAATGTTCTTGGTATGGCAGTAGATGTTGAACATTCGGATCAATAATTTTGTTTTAGTCTCTTATTTCTAGTCGTCTGGCAAAATGGTGTCAGACATCGAAGCTCATCCGAAGTAGAAGTGAGTCACTGAAAACGTCTATTAAAATATATATTGACATTTATCGAATTTTAATGAATGTTCGAGGACAAATATCCGATGTTCAGCGGGGGTAATGAATTTTTCGCAGTAACAGTACCGATGTGCATGAGATACCTTTACGACAACGTCATACGAGTTCTTGTTAATCGTCGGCGTGAATGCATAGCTGCTGCTGGTGAAGATGCAGAAATGTTGCGTTGTTGCCGATACCATTCGCTATTCAATGCTGTTATGCTTCCTGCGTTTACTCTAATTTCCATGTAAATGGCAGGCATTACTTTCGAAGCGTCTCACATACTTGTGACCTCTAAGAGTATTTTTTCGCTTCGTCTTTTCCCCCCTTGGTTGACTTCTAACCTATCAACTGTCTTCAGCCATATTTTTTCTGTGTAACTTTACGTTTTCACTTTGATATTTATACTAATAGAAGTAACTTAGTTCATCTAAAAGGGGAATTCAGACAGAATTTTGCCAATAATTCATTCAATTCTAAACGCCATTATACGCTATAATCTTTCACTCATCGAATACTTCTTGATCATATGTTTTATTATGAAAATTAGCTGTCGATACAAATTTACTATCACGGACGGATTTAAGAGATAGTGAAACATTTTCAATCTCTTGTGATTACATACAGAGTAGGATATCAAATGCCATTGGTATGGAGGAAATAAAACAATCAATCTTGTAATTTAATAACGATATTTGAATCCGGTATAGGTAACCAAAAATTCGATCTTCTTTTTCATCATTGCCTATTGACATTATCACTATTATCTTTCTGAGTCACAAATAGTTAATTTATCTCCCTAGCAAAATACGGCACTAACATTAAAGCAACTTACCAGTCACATGCCGGGTAGTGTAATGATATATCCGGTTCCGAAGTGCAGCTGCTTGCGACTGTACCAAACTCATTGCACTAGAGATGTGCAATCGGTAGTCATACCGCTGCCAGAGCAACTGAGGTTTGCGAGAGCTGGGCAATTTTGAACCCTAGCCCGATTGTACGCGCTCGGGTGTCCCACATGAAACCCAGACCTTGTGCCACATCAGGCCTCAGTTAGTGACAGATTAAATACTACTAACACTAAAGTAAAAAATATACATGGCTGCAAATGCATCAAGTCGGTCAGTTATGTGCCATGCGTGATGCACGCTTAGGCGATCATTTATCTTTCGATACATATAGATTTTTCAAACAGTAGGTCGATATTTCAAGTCTATAGAACCTGGTCTGTCCTGCTATTTACCCATTCATACACAAGAAGATTCATACTTTTTCAAGGGGAATGTAATGAATTCGACTGGAATTCGAACTCGTCTCTCCGATTCCTCGGTCCGAGCCACTATCCATTACTTCGCCGTTCTTTAAGTAATAACTTATATCATGACAGAAATATTTTGATAAAATCAATTCGGAATTTAAATTGCGTTTTTATTTTCAGATTAAATTCCTTAACAAATATTACATTAACCTGCTTGGGTTTTCATCATTACGCATCTTGCTATCTTTCTCAAAATCTACCAATCAGGTTTTTGCTAAATCAGTCTATCATCGCTAGACATTTGTTTCCGGATATATGAGCGGATATATGATATTAACTAATTCAAAGTGAGTTTGACGAGGTCAACTTTTTTTTTTTTTTTTACCTTCTAAGCGGACCGCAAATGTTCAACAAGAAATTCGAACCTTTGTTAAGACTGAGCGACTTATATACAAAAAAAAAAATGTTCTTTTTTTTAATTACCAAAGATTCAATACTGAAAAACATACGTTTTTGAGAAAGCGGTTTCAAACGCAGCATTTTCTTCAGAAAAAAAAAAAAAATCAGTAATACAAATATAAATGTGCATGTAAAATAAAATTGGCGACATACAGCTTCAGGAACTCATTTCAATTCCTTTTATCCTATCATAACGAAGATATTTTTTGAAAGTTACAAACACCCCAAAGATTATTTGCACTTATGATGGATCTGTCCAATGAAAAGTCTACTAGAATTTCAAGATCCATTTTTTGTGAAAGAAATTACTAATGCTTCTATAATTAAATTTCTGCATTACCTTCATACAATTCTAATTCTCTTATTGGTTTTTGTGATTCGTAAATACGCTTTTAAGTAGGCGCACAAGGGGGTCGTCAGTGATGTTTTGACTTGGTTCATCAGGGAGTTTCGGGTCTTTCAACATCATACTCCCCATCACCAAGTCGACCCAATCAGGGGAGATCAACCCCTGATTCCCCCTTTTGATTGAACACTAACAGCTACTCTGGCCTTTTTTAAAGAATAAGAGGAAGAAAGACCACGTGTTCCGCACATCTGATTGGATGTTAGTAACAACCAATCTGCTGCGCGGACTAAGTTTTAAATGGCCGGCGGTTGGGACTGGTTTCTTTTCTTATTTCGGTGGATTGCAGTTTCGATGGATAACTGAGGGGGTAATCTTAATATTCCTAAATCTTATCCTATTTCCTTGAGTATTTTAAGGTTTAATTATTTGCCGTTTTCATTTTGTACTTTTTCCTTTTGACGGGGATACTTGAACTCAACGCTATTATCACATTTTATCGTTAGCCTGTTTCTTAATACAAATAATAAAGAGGGAAATGTTCGTATAAATAAAGATAAAATAAATTAGACAAATGTCTTACGTTCGAATAAACATTTTTTAAATTATATTTATATATATGTATCGCTAAAAACCGATGACAAACTGATAAAATAAAATGATATATGTACAAACGATATATGGTAATGATCAAGAAGAAAAACACTATATACGCGTTATGGTTCCGATTTAAAATATACAAAAATGTGAAATGTTCGTCTAAAATAAAATTAAATAAATAAATTAGACAAAAGGTCCGACGTTCGAATAAGGCCTTACGTTCGAATAAAAATTAAATAAATAAAAAGTGTTTGTAAGTTTGAACAAAAACAAAAATTTTCCCGGAATAATAATTTCCATTTTTTTTTCATTCACATATAACGATTAACCAAGCGTAGCTCAGATGTGGCACAAGGCCGAAAGTATGGGACACCCTGTGAGGATCGAACTCACTACTCGGTCACAATTTTTCTAGCGAGACAAGCTTGCTAATCATTACACCACATCGAGGTACCTAACGGCATGTTCATGGCGATTAGTATAGAAATCAACAGTAGCAGCGTTTCGTGAGACGTTAGAATATTCCTCTCACCACCATCACGATGACAAACTGGTATTACAATACCGCAAAAGAAACAGACTCAATTGAAAGCTGATAACCGAAAGACCCTTTTCATTTGAATTTTCTCTACATATTATTTTGTACGACTTTCATATCAACTCAAACTCGACTTAGAAATGTATTTGATTTCGGGAACTATAATCCTACTACTCAAATTCATATAAATTGCTTTCTTTTTTCTTTTGTTTTTTACGGGCAACAGGAAGAACTTACCAAATAAACAATA